>WBMY01014824.1:1941970-1944470 GCA_013397315.1 Donacobius atricapilla | reverse complement strand
TGATGTCTCATGCCATATTGTGTGGTGTCCATTTTTTTGTGTGTATTTTGCATAGCACAGTAAAAATTGAACAAGGGTATGCATTTGCAACTTACTGTGTGTAAAAGAAGAGAAGGAAGAAGATCACCACTGAGAAAACCTGAGCCTAAATATACAGTGACACCTTTCTTAAGAGTTGTCATAGACCGGGTTGAAAATGTTATGCTTGCTAGCAGAGCAGAGTAATGGAGGTACACTCTACAGATGGAGCTTCTAATCAGATTAGCAGTAGAGCAGTTTGAAAAGTGCTTTGGAATAAAAGGCATTATATAAATGCAAGCCATTATCACTATGGGTTATATTTTTCTCCTGATGTGTGTGCATAATTCCCTCTAGAGTTAATGGGAGATGCATGCATGCATTGAAGGGAGACTATACCTGGCAGCGTGCTTCTTTTCCACTAAAATTAGGAAGATAAAATTTGTTAAAGGACAGAAAATGCTAGATTGGTTGAATAAGGTATTCAATGAATACCTGTCAAACTGGTCTACTGAAAACTTTGCCCCTGTATATTAAAGCTGTACACTGTATCACAAAGAGATAAGGAGGTGATGGCAGTTCAAGGATTCAACTGGTGGAAGAAATTATGGGAAACTGGCATATTAAGGGCCCTATTAGCAATAGTTTGATTTTTCTGGGTTTTTTAAGCATCCCAAATTCAGTGTGTCAGGAATATACATTTTGTAGTAAACATTCGTTCTAAGAATGAAATTAACGTTACCCAGCTGAAAAGTGTGGTGTCCTACCCAATCCTGAATCTTCCGTCTAATATTCATGCAAAATCCAGGAAACAGAGATGACTGGCATCGCTCAGATTTTCAATGGTGTCTTGTGGTGATTCAATGATCTCAGGTTGTTACTCAGCAAGACAGTAAATGGGATGATCTGAGCCATCCTGCAAAGCTAAATAACCCCACAATCAAACCCTTGGCAGAAAACACTTGGAGGAAAACTTACTATATCTGCTTAAGATGCCAAATACTCACTTGATTTATAGTTGGTTTTACATGACTGGAAGCAACTACATGCTCACTTCTCTCCCACTGTCATTCTTTTAGTGCATATCGGGGTCCATGCTCTGGATTTTGAGTTGGGCTCTGGCTCAGACAGTAAAGTTCCAGTTCTGCCTTCTCACCCCAGCAATCACCCTTGTCATGAGCCTCATTAGAATTACAGTTTAGAACAGGATTCTGCAACACAAAGTCCTGCTCTGAGTCAGCACCTAAGGCCATTACAAGGCCTGCAACAGCTGGAATAATACCTCAGTGAGCAATTTCAGCCTTTTAGAATAGCCCTACAATTGCCATTTGCTTGTAAGTAACAGTACCTCTAAATAGAACAAGGTATTTCCATAAACCCTATTAGTAAAATGACCAAATTATACAGAAACCAAAAAGTATATTGTCAAGAATGCTGGGCAGATTTAATGTAACTGGGCAGGGGGGGCAAGAAAACTGAACAGCTCTAAGGTAAAAATACAGACTATAATGGCATTTGAAGTAACACACATTTACTTTTATTCATTAAGTGTTTTTCTGGCTAGCTCATTAGAAACCTCACTTCATCTACTATCCATTTTTGTCAATGTAGACCTTAAAAAAAGTCATCTGTACAGATCCCCCAACATGTGTTTACCATATACCATGCATGATTGCAACCACTCGCAACAAGGTAAATGGGGGAAACTATTTCACTGGAGTAAGTGAAGTCATGCTAGGCTAAATAAGGTAGTTTAAAAAAAATCCGAATCAGATTCATTGTTTACAGAATAACTTATTAGTATCTGTATGTTAAGGTTTTGTCAGGTGTTTCATTATAAATCCTCATTTTGGAAAGTTTAAAACTCCAGGGTAGCATTGTTTTAAATTACAGGAGCATAGATTTTACATAACTATAATGCTGTTTTTTAAAAAAGTCCTATACCTAAAAAATATCTTTATTTGCTTAAATGAAATTTGGCATGCAAACGAGCCATAATGAAAAACAATTGGGGTTTTTTGGGGGAAGGAGGGAAATAAATATATATTTTTAATACAGAAGAGTTATTTCATTTTTAAACAGTTTACATATGCTTGGCAAACTAAACAGCCAGCATACTTAAAAAGCTGTCTTAGCAGGGAGCATGCCCAGTACCTGAATATGGTCTAAAACCTAAACAATAGAATGAATAATCATAAGGCAAGCTGGTTCCCTCCTCTTTGAATTTTAGCCCATGAAAAACCGATCTGCTCCTATTAGGAGCTGTGGAGAATGTTTCCAATTGGGACTGAATTCAGAAGTCACCTTGGCTGAGCCCCTTGGAGGCCCCATTTTGTGTCCCCCACCAGAGCTCCCACCTGTGGAGCATCGCCGTCCCTCCCCATCTCGGCTGCAGAAACGTGCGAGGTGCATGTTCAGCTCGGGCGGGTCTGAGCGCTGCATGGCAGACTGCTCTCGGGGAAGATAATGTGTGCCTGCCGCC
>WBMY01014824.1:1896970-1936970 GCA_013397315.1 Donacobius atricapilla | reverse complement strand
AACTTACCAGTGGTGCCACCATCTTTGCCTCTTCCACTTAATTAGTTAACAATATTTCTCAGAAACCTGTGGCCAAGAGGCAGAATGAACCACAAAGGGTTTTTTAAACTGCAAACTGTTAATAAATATTAGGTGGTGAGGAGAGTTTTCTGTGAAACTGAAAGGCAGCAATCAAACTTGCAAAAGAAATGTTTTTTTCCAGTGCCTAAATGATTTGTGGACCTCGCTGTAACAAGGTAACATAGCTGAAGACTGTAATGGGTTTCAAAAAGAATTTAGACATGAGTACAGGGCAGTGAGAACCTTAAAACAAATAACATTACTAGAAGTTAAGAGAAACTTCCTGTTTCAGAAGGCCTTCCATTGCTGCTTTGGGGCATTTGGCAACTTCCTGTGGGTTAACTGGTCCCAGCCCATACTGGAGGGGACTCCTGGGCCAGCTGGAGCCTGCTTTTTCTGATGTCACCATTCCTTTGTCCCTGTTTCATTAATTGGCTCCTTCCCAAAATACAGCTCAGAAATACAAATCTGTCACTGGATGGTGTGGCCATTATTGTGTGAAATGGTCTGTCACTGAGGCAGGACCCGATAATTTAAACAGGGACGTATTTTCTCAGCCATTCTTATTGCACGAGTGGAATTTTCACCTAACTTGTAAGGCTGCTTGCTTCAGCAGCTTCTTCCTGTCCCGTGTAGCCAGTAAATGTGGTAGCTACTCTCTCTCCCCTCTCCGTTAAAGGCTCTACTTTGTTCACATCTTAGTGGAACCTGTTCTATTTTTGTGCAGTTACAGTTACATTCCCAGCAGACCCAGGCAGGGTGGTAGTAACTCAGCTTAGAACAAAACTTTTGATTATTGTCTGCCAAGCTATTGTGCGTGACAGCAAAGATACTTTGTGCAGTGTACTAACAGTTTGTCCATTTATGATCCCTACAGTTCTTTCTAGTTACCATGCTGTGCTGGAATGTTATGGAGGTCAGCTTCACATAAAATGTGGCCCAAGTTTTTGAACTTAAATGTCCAAATAGGGTCATGGATATCAGTAATCTGTTTGTAATGTGAACTTTGAAAGCAATCCACTTAACTGTTTCATGATTTTGGTGGACTATTCAGATTTTCTGGATATGCTCTGAGTCACACAATGCCCTGTTGAGTACATTTGCTATGTAATTCAGTACAGGGATGTTTGCTATTAAGAATATCAGTGTGGCATGGATGATACTGTTGACAATATCCATATACTACACAAGGTCCTGTGAGTGATGGGGATAAATGCCAGTGGTAAATTGAAGCTTGCGTGAATACTTATGCTTGCAAAAGAGTGAGTGAAATTGTTGCCTTGGTATGGATATTAATGCTTTTGCCAGAGAGTGTGCAGTCTGATGAAAATGGGGGCCATGCAGCCTTGGGACTGCACCAGATGATGAGTGCATGTACCACCCCAGTGTTCAGGGGGAGTCAAAAAGTCTTCTCTCTTTTCCTTGCACCCACAGATGCTGAAACATGCATGCTCTGAGAGTGAAGGGATTAGGAATTCAGTTCAGCTGAATCCCATTTTAAATTTCAGTGGGGAATCAGTGCCAGACCATCTCTGGTACTGGGATACCTCCCTTTTGAATAATGTATCTTCTTTCAGTTTCTGCTTATACTTCACCTGCTGCTTATGATGCATTATATAAGTAGATGTTTTGTTAACATGTGTCCCAGGCTCTAGTCCTAATTCACTTTTCCCACTGAATGAACAAACTGTGTTAATTTCCTTCCTTAAGCTGCCTAGCATATTTTAAGTTGTTCAAACAACTGAGCACAGAATTGTCATATCAGATTCTCTCAGACTGCAGCACAGTGAAGAAACAGCTAAACTTAAGCCTTCTGCTACTCTTTCCCTGCCATGGAAACTGCTATAAGGAAAATAGAACAATTAAGTCACTTTTAAGTCATTACCAGTTTTATCTCCTTAGGGGAGCATTAATTTTTTATTTTCATTTTCTGCATTCTTCTCTCCCAGATTCAAGGATTTTGTATAGTTTGATAAGGTGGAGCTCTTTGCTTTTAAAATATGTGGCTGTGAGTCCATTTTTACTGTTTGCTTTGTGCTAGTACCAGTACATTAGCCTCTGTGGATTTTGTTAATCCAGATTTACTTGTGTGAGAGTTGACTCTGACCCAGAATGTGCCTCATGCAGTGCATTTTAAGGAATGGGAATGTCCTTTCGTGAATTCTAGCTGAAACTGAAATAGATGCTGAAGCTATAAAGGCAATATGTGAATCCTCTAATAAAAACCCATAATTACATTGACTAGAATTCAGGGAAATAGCTGAACTATATTCAGCAGGAACCTAACATTTGGCAACTTTCTGGGTGGCATAAATCAGTATATTTAGTGAATGTTTTCAGCTTATTGTCTTCTTCATATTTGTATTTGTATTATGGATTTGATCTGATGCCTCACAGACATAGGATTTTGCTGAGTTGTTCAAAGTTACGAGTTGTAATGGTCTTTCCCAAATTCACACATTATTCTGACCAGATTACTTCTCTGTTTTCACTTATTTTCAAGGCCTGTGGACTTTAATGAAGGTCAAAACAAAGGAAAAGAGCAGTCAAATGCAATTTGAGGCATTTTATTAGAATAGGTTATAAAACAGGGGGCAGATGGACCAACAGTTTTCCAAAGCTTTGGAGAAGGGTTTAAGAGCATGGCAGAGTTTTGCTGTTGACAAATTGCTGATGAGGAGTGTAAATTTTGCTGAAGAAGACCTCTCTGTCCATTCCTGGGCTCAAAAAAACAATGACTATGAAGAGAAATCCAGTTCCTTATATAGCCCATGTTTGACAAACAAGTAAAGATGATAAGGAGCATTTGATCATAGGCTGTAAGCATCTATCATTGGGAAAGGAATTTTGTGAAGAAGCTCTAAAAAAGAACCAAAACTAAGTGTGAGACTCAAGAAAGTTAGTTTTAATAGTCAAGATAACTGAGCATTGCAACAGGTTAACAGCCCTTGTGTTTGGTTCCTACTCAGTAGTAAGCATTCATTAATTGTAGAGGTTATTCTAAAAGTTGTGGGCTATCCTTGGCAAGGGCGGTCTTACACGATGACCATGGAGTCCCTGGCACACAGTGCTGACAGTACTGGCAGCAGTCGATGCAATGGAAGCAGCTGTGGATGCACAGATGCTGAAGATTAGGAAGTGTCCCGATCCCAGTTCTGCCTCTGGTTATGCTGGAAAAAAGAGCAGGTTCCTCATGAAAGGAATCCTATATGTTCTTATAATGAATATTTCCTTTTCTGGCAAATTATACTGTTCCTAGATACTAGCAGTCCTTTTGTTATCCTTTTCTTGTTCTGGTTGGATAATTCTTTCTCTTTTTAATGGACATATGTTTGGTGAAAAATTTATGGAACAAAGTAACTTCTGTCTGATGCTTAAAGAAAACTGAAGGAAGACTATTATACTGATATTTTATTACACTATTTATCTAATATGGAAGTGCAAGAAAAAATAGCTTTTATTTCAGTTTTTCATAGCTTTTACACAAATATGTTGATTTCACAGAACCGACTAATCAATTAAATTAAGTTTTCTGATCTTACTCATTTTTAATAGCTCCATTATTCACTGTATCAAAAAATCAAGAGGATGATAAGATAATAATTTTCTCTTGGAACTGTGGAAGTTTCTGAATTAATTTAAAAGATACTGAATCAAGAAACACATTGGTATGATTGAGGAGCTGAAGCTGAATCTTTATCATTCAAGCTTGTTAAACAAGTGGGACAAATGAATTACAGCTATAACTGGAACCAAAAGGATCAACAGTTTGTGCATAAGTGGTTGGTTTCTCTGGACACAGACACTGAACATAACCTTCCTACATTGAAATCAAGATTCTAACTAGATGAATAAACTCTATAAGTAAATAAAGAACTGAACAATTGATTTGGTTAAGGAAATGCAAACCTTTTGATTAGGATCATTTTTTTAGCTATGTGGAGGGTAACAAAACACAATGGTCACAATGACACTCTGCATAAGCTTTAATCAGTATTAAATACTTGGCATGTCTTTTACATGTTATTTAAATTTACTCACTGCAAAAAAGTTTAGTATAGTATGTTGTAATAGTAAACTCCTTTGGGAACAGATTTTTTTTTCACCTTGTGAAGTAAAATTTTGATTTGTTTTCTCATAACTTACCAAAATAGGTTAAATGTTACATATTGAACAAGTTTAATTCTGTTTTAGCGTCTATATGCGTGATGATGTAACTACTTCATACGGAGAAAGTTTGACTTTTCTGCTGTCATGCAGCTCCTACAAACTTACACCGATGATTACTAGAACTTTATTTGCAATGGTACAGGCAGCTGGAGATTGTTATTGAGTCCTGCATCTGTAGCAATTATGTATGCCACAGCAGTGGTCATTTCAGAATTCTTGACACTGTCTATGTGGCTTGGTCAAAAAACAGTTTTGGGAGTGTTACGTTTCATTCGGAGAAAATAAATGCCTGCGAGCAGGTTGAGTGGATGTAAGCTGGCTCAGGTTCAGCCTCTTTAACAAGCTGACACTCCTCTCTCTTGTCTTCGGTACCTGTTGAGATTGCCTGCCTGTCTACATACACCCTAAGCTCGGCCAGGTCTGTGGCTGTGGTTGTGAGGTTCTTCTCAGATTTCCCATTTTTGTGGTGAGATGCTGATAAAGTAGTTCAGAATCACTGTGGTCCTCGCTGAGCTGGGCAAGCTCACATCTATCCCTGGAGTTAGGGAGGAGTCTTTCATATCGGTTAGACTGACTTAAGTGAGCTCAGTCTATATTTTTTTAGATTGAAAAATGTGGTCAAATTTGTGGGAAGTGTTAACATTTTGCTTTAACTACTACTGGTTGCTATGAATTGACAGTTATTTTTGCTTGGACAGGGATTCAGAACAACAAAGGCATCTGCTGCAGAGAGGGAATCTCTGGCACATGCTCTTATCTGGCTGTACCATTGCTTGGACTTGGACTCCGTTTTCCCACCACCCCATTATCAGCTATACCTGAAAAAAATCTTGGCTACTGTTTGAATGCCACTTTTTATTCTGTTGTCATTTTTCAGTTTTCCCTTTCTGTAACATAAGTATTAAATCACAGATCAAAATAGTCCCTGAAGTATTTAGATGGTTAAGAAGACAAATGCTTAGTGGAATTTACAATGTTGCTGAACTTTAGGTCTTCAGTCCCATTGATTGAAATGGAAGTCAGGATGGCAACTTCCTTAGGTGCTTGGGAAAATCCTACCCAGCACAAAATGACACCTTTCGAAGTCTGATCTTTGGGGCATTGGTGTTTTCTGGAGACCCAGGAGCAAAGAAAAAAAAAAATTAATTTGCAACACATTGCAGCTGAACAGACTTAATGATTCCCACTCTTATATCAACCTAATATTGATATTGCACACACCATCACTCTCACTTCATTTCTTCCCTGAAAATTGTCTCCAAGTAGTTTACTTCAGCTCATGTCCCAAGAGCACCAAGTCTGAGATCTACCAGACAGAAGTGTGTTTGAGAGTTAAGAAGGCCTTGCAGAAAAAGCAGTGCCCTCTCAGTATGTTTCCATCTGAACAAAGATGTTTTGTCCTTTATCTGAGTCAATATGTGAACTTGAAATAACAAGTTTTTAAGTATCCAGCACGTCCAAAGATTTAGACCTTTGTCATTTTTTGGCCAATAGCTTAATAGCATACATTCTTCCATCCTTCCTTCCTGAGAAATTGTAGAAATGGAATTAATCTAAGGAGACTCCATTCAACCCAAACATATTATTAGTGTTTTCGTTCTCAAATAAACCAAAAAGAAGCTCAAATGGCCATACCCTGATTTTTCAGCATGTTCATATTCCTTTTATAAAATTTTATCACTCTAGAGAGAATGAAACAATTACCAGTTTACAAAACCATTACTTTTTTATTCGGTTATTTCATTTCTTGTGCGTTGTCCCTTGCAAGCAAATTAAACAAATTTTTAGCTAGCAGTTGGGAGAATGGCATAAATGAGATTGTAACCAGAAAGAAGCTGCTGATTCAACTAGGTGGGGAAAGCAAGAATTGCACCCCGCAAGGGGTGGTGTCTTGTAACACTGTCTCATTCAAAGAGCATTGTGTCAGTTTATAACACACTGGTATGCTACTTTAAAAACAAACAAACCAAAAAATCTCGAACTAACAAAAAAACTAAAAAAAACCAGAACATCAACACAATCCAAAAGGATTCTTTCAGAATTCTGCAAAAGCTCTTAATGGTATGAATGGTTTTGATCCAAGCTACTGACAGAGACATTCCTCTACTGATTAAACTGTTGTTTACAAATATAAACTAGAACATCCCAGCTGTACTCTTGGGAACCACCAACTGTGAACTGAAAATGTTGCTCTTAGCCAGTGCTGAAAAGAGGATGCACTTTGCCTAAGGATGACACCAGGATTGACATTACTTATCTTCTCATTCTCCTCTTAAAAGTCCTTTTTGTGTCCTATCACTCATTGCCATGTCTGTGTACTCCTTTCAGAGCCGGTGTGTAGCCCTCACCATGACACAAACTGCATGTTTATGTCTTTCCACATTCAGAATCTTCTTTAGAGTAATATTGTCCCATGTGAATCTGTAGCCTGGAAGTCTGTCCACAAAATGGGCAGTGGAGTGCTGGACTTGGGCTACACAGCAGACAAAAGGAGGGCAGCATGTAAGCCACATTTTCATCGGCTTCATGTGCTTTTCAAACATCTAATGAGCATCTGGAAACCTGATCTAACCAGAGGGTGAGGTAAATTGTTCGCAAATTATCATAGGGAAAGCTCCAGAGAAAATTTTCCAAGAGGAGGTAATGCCAGAAAGGTTAAAGCTGTCCTGTCTCTCATTAGGTACCTTTTACCTGAGCTTAGCTGAGAACATCAAGAGACTGCTTATGAGGAGCACTGGCACAATCATGCATTACTTACACAGGGTGTGTCTGCTTCCTGTCAGGTTTTTAGCTCATAAATACTTAAATCTATTGATACACTCTGCTGAATATAGCTAGGGATTAATAAAAGAACTATACAATTGCATGGTGCCCAGTGGAATCTATAACATCTTTATGTTAAGGAATGTGTATACCTCGTTGTCTTCCTTTAAATGACAAATGCTTCCTGCCTTTTTTCCTCATCTCAGCTGTGCTTTAGCTATGTCAATATTGAAATGTTTGCTCAGCATAGAGATTATTATTCAACTTCGGAATTTTTATGAGACCCGGGCCCACGGCTGACCTTCCTTACATGAATTCTGGCACTACCTCACCATGAACACTTCCTAATTGCTGATTACAGCTTATCATTACAAGAAGACACTTATAACCAGGGAATTGAACCAGTATGTTTGAATCTGTTCTGGGTCAGATCCAGCTGTGATTGAAGCTGTTTTAGCTGAGCTCTGATTCCAAGCCAGTAACAGTTTATTGTTCAGTTCACGGAGTCCCTTACAGCAATGGGACTTCATCTCCTGTCCTTTCCATGAGCATCATTTTAAGTCTTGGGCCTGTACTGTGTTTTTTAAAATTGAAAATATAGTATGGGGGCCCATGTTGCTGGTGAGAAAAAAAAAGTGCTGCCAGGAATACAGGTGGGCCAAGGACTAGCCAGAGGAGTGGGAATGATGGAAGAGTCAGTTCACTGGCAGGTAAAATCTCCTTTCTCTCCCTTGTAGAAACTCAAATCCATCACACATATATATCTTCTTGCCACTAGATATAGTAGTGGAATTGCTAGAGGAAATTAAGGCTGATGAGTAACAGTCAAATGAGAAACAGAAATCACAAGAAGCAGTTTACCTCAATCCCACCTTAGCAGGTAAGTCCCGGAGGGTAGCTGATTCCAGGGAAGAAAGTTTGTGACCATCTATTGGTGTTTAATGTGACGAGGGAGAAAAGAACAGACATGGGGCAGGATGGTGGTTTTTAAAGGACTCTTAAAGTCAAGTTGTCCTCTCGTTGAACAGAATGTGCATGGGGATGTTGCTTTCTGGCTGAACTGCTCTTTCGAGCTGGAAGGGTCTTTGTTTTGCTTCGGTTTCAGTTTGAGGTCTGGGATCAGCAAAATTTCCAAAATAACTATATAAGTTTACTTCCAGCTTTGGGAAACATTTTGAAACAGTTCATGGTTCAGGTTTAGTTTGACTTCTTTTCATAATAGAAGAATGGGAAATAGGGCTTTCTTATTCAATCACTGACATTGATTTTAAATGAGAAACTGCAGAAATATGTCAGATGTGCTCTGCTCTATAGTGAGTTTTTATTTGCAGTTAATAAAGTCAACATTACAGATGACTTAATCATAGTAGAAGCCCCTGACTTTGGCGTCAGTGCTCTGAGCGGGCATTCACATGATTGTTGGTACAACAGCAAAGGCTCTGTGTCCTTTAGCTGCACTCGTCTCAGCCCAGTTTCTGCTGGAGCAGCTTTGTTGTGAGGCATTCAGTTACACACAAGAGTCCGGGTGTGGTGTGCTGCTTTGCCTACGTGCAGATCCTGTTTGCAGGTCAGGTGGCTCTGCGTGGTGTGCAGGGCTTGGCCTATGCTTAGGTTGTTTCAGCTCACCTGACTACCTTTTGTCTCCCTGCCAACAGTGCAGGGGCTTGCTTGAGATCATGTGAGCGTTGTCCTAACCCTGGAACTAACTCAAGCAGTTTGTGGTTCTGTTTTGGTTTTGATAGTTCAGCAAAGGACTGTAGAAGAGAGTGTGGGAAATGCGTGCGCCACTGACTGACAGTCCTGGTAAGATGGGCTGGAAGTACATCTCAGAGAAAGGCCACTGAGCACATGGTGTCAAACGTGATCTGTTGGGGGTCACCGGGGCTTCTGCAGAGGGAAATGCTGCCACACTGAGCTGCTCTACCAGCGTTAGCGTGTATGTAAAGAGCCAGTGGGGATACAAATCTCCACTTCAAAAAGCCTTTAGGAGTTTTCCTCAACAAACAAATGCATCTGGAGTGATCCCAGAAAAAAATGTTCTTTTACAGATTGAAATCTGGTAAAATGATAGTAACCAGAATGTAAGGCATAACCACAACTTTTCAGGATGGGGAAGAGTTGGTGGTTCATCTCCCAGGGTTTGGAGAGGAGAAGGAGGGGATGAAGAATAATCAGGGTGGGAGGGAAATGAACAAAATTTGCAAAACCATGGAGGCAGAGGTTGAGCTTCACTCCTGTTCACCAACACTCACAGTGCTATAGCTAGAAGCACAGGTAAAAAGACAGAAGGATCATTTTACAATAATAGGTAATTCCTTGTAAGACAAGCACTGAACTTCTGGAACTTGCTGCTGTAGGTGGGTGATAGTTGATAGAGTGCTGCTATCTCCTTACTAAAGTCAGAGGTGGCATGCTATGTAGAGCAGAGATGCTGGCTGAAGTAAAATCTTTTATTTTAAATGTCTGTAAGGATATGACATTTAGCTGGTAATAGAGAGGTATACACGTATCTATGTATGTATGTACACACACACACACAGAGGTACATTTCCCTCTACCTCTTCTGTTAGGGATTCCCCTGCCCTACCACATAAATATATCTACTCTATCATTGCCTCGCCTTCACAAGCTCCTCAAACCAAACACAGGCTATCTTCTGACTAATGAAATCTTGAGATTTGTGTATGCCAGCAGCAGAAAGCTCATTGACATTTCACCTTTTTTGTTATATATGGCATTGGGGTTTTAAGCTGTGGAGTGTTTCTGGTGAGTAATGGAGTTGTTTGATAGTGTCAGCAATCTGGCAAATCTGCACCTTCTCAATTTGGAGTCACTTCTAATAATTTTTCTCTGGGAGAATATTTCCAGATACATTGTGGGGAAAAAAATGATTAGATGTTGTCTATTTTGGTTGCTTCCATGGGAGCAGTAAGAAACCAAGGAATGATGCATATCATCTTCTCTGGTAGAATTCTAAACTATATTTCAAGGTGTGGGAAGATCCAAGGGAGTGCTTTCTGTGAGCTGTTACTGTGAACAGGATAAGTGTCCTTCATGATTGATCAGCCATCAGCAGGAAGATTTTGAATCCCTTATTAACAATTGTTACTGGTAAATGCTGCCTCCAAGGAAGGCAGGATGCTTCCCCCCTGTGCTCATGGTGGCATCATTAACGGGTACACAAGTGTCTTACTTTGCTTACACAGACTACTTCACCTTTTGCTGCCGAGCTTTGTGGTATTGATGTGCTCTTTAACTCCAGTTGCTTCTGGTCACAACAGTAACTTCTTCCAGTTTTTGTCCCTTCTGTGCTGAGCTAAGAGATGTCTGAATGGTGCTCACATGCCCCAAGCAGTCCTACGTCTGTCACTCTCGTCAGGTTCCTCTCTGTGCTCTGCCCAGCATGGCAGCACAGGCCAGTTTGAATACTTTCCACCTGCACAGCTCTGGCATTGTAGCTGGCTCTGGTTGGGATTCAAGCTCTTTGATGTAATTAGAAAGTTGTGTCTATTTTGGGACCTACTTAATTGACTTAGCAGTAGCCCTCATACCCAGACCCTGTCCTACTGTCAGCATAGGTGCCTCCTGATAAATCTCAGAGTGCGTTTTTGGTCACTGGAGAGCATTTAAAATTAATATTTGATAGATTTCATTATGCCATAATGTACCTACAGCTGCTGCTGTAGGTACATTAAGAAGAGAGGAAGTGAAACAAGGTGTAGCAAGTCATATCATATAGGATTAGCTGTGTGGGACTTCATGCCCATATAGGGAGAAGGTCTACTACAGAAGCTTGTGTCAAGTATGTGCATTTTTTCCAATGTACTTTATGCCCAGTTTTTGTTGCTGAATGCAAAAGAAATGGTCTCTGCAGTAGTTTCATTCAGTATTTATCTCTCTCAAAGCACAAACGGTTTGGAATGAAAGGGACAGTTGCAGGAAGTTCTTCCAAGTGATGCAGTTGGCTGGTAACCAAGAGACAGCACCATTCCTTGCTGCTTGGCTGCCCTGCAAGGTCAGCTGGACCATGTGGCTTCACTTCTCTGAGTATAGTTTCTCCGTCTGTAAAATAGGAGCCCTGCAAAGCAATTAAAATCAGTGAGTGAAGGGACTGATGTAGGAGTTGCAGGTTTTATTCTACAGTTAAGGTAATACAGGCAACTGTACTGGAAGACAACCTGTGCATGTAGAAATTATTTCCCTGTCATTCTCACCTACTTCACCTCTCACAAAGGTATCAAATATTCTATTAACATCATTTTTAATGATTGTCTATACAGGCAAAGATCTGTGTCACATAATTCTTTCTTTGTCAGAATATAGGTCACCGAGCCAATGAAGTTGCTATGACTATGAAAAAAAGAGCAATTTTATCCACTTGGGGTTGGGGAAGGGGGGGTGTCTTTATAAAACAGCTGGGCTGTAATCATATGTGGGCAGAGCTTAGTGTCCCTAATTCTACCCTACTGCCAAAAGATGGTCTAGAGAAAGATACTGCTTTTTGCATACCTCTTGCACATAACACCACTAAGTTTGCCTTAATCATCTCCTCCAGTGAAAAGATTTAAAGACAGTCTCCTGTCTTAAGAAAGTAGGTATGTCAGAATACCCTGACTTTTTTGTCTGCCTTAGTGGTGGATTGAGAGACGAGTTTCAGCTGACTCCACAAACACCTCGGTGTTACTGCTTTTCATCAAAAAAAGAAAAAGAATTGCAGCTTTTGATACTTGTTGTCCTTGATGCTAGTGCTGGACACTGTAACCTGTCATGAACAAGTGAAAAGAAAGATTTGGTGCTTTATTTTCTTAATCTTTTTGGGGTGGATAGGTTTCTTGAATGTTAAAGACAATTAGATCAAGACTCAAGATTTTTTTTTCAATGTTTAATTTTACCTCAGCACCTGTGGGACACAAGCTATTTGCGGAACAGAAATCACCATTCACTACCAGCTCTCCCATACTTTGTACCAAACCTTCCTATTTGTCAGTGTGAAAAGTTCAATGTTGAATCTTGTTACAGAAGTTTGCAAAAGTGGCCATGCTTGGGAAAACTTACGTCCTGCAGTTTTTGAGTTTTTCAGATTCGTTCTGACAAGTATAAGCATTTTGTTTACAGCATTCTCCTACTAAATAACACAATAGCTGCTTTAGGAGTTTGGGGGCTGGTGCATTAGTCTGCTTAATACCAGGTTCTGGAGACAGGTTATAATAAGTTGCATTGTGATGCTTTTGCAGATATGGGCCATACTGAATCTTTCTCGTTCTAATGCATGAAGACCAGAGAAAATCTCCATTCCTATAGCCAAAGAAACACAAAATTTGTTCTCATTAGTTTTCCTACAGAAAAAACATACTAGATGTGTACTAGAAAATGAAAGGATGTTTTATGATCTTGTTTCATGTTAAATTACTTGCAAAAATATATTAAGATCAGTTACATGACGGGAAAAAATTGTTCTGACTGATTTCAGTGAAACTCTTATTGGTCTGCACTGGACAGGCTGCCTAGACGAACAGACAGCTGTGTGAAATCTTTCCACAGGTTCTTCATCCTGCAACCGTTGATCTATTGACAGTTCCTGTGTGGTGGAAGTTTCTGGATGAGGACTTGCAGACTCCCATCTTGATCTTCAGAGAAAACAAACACAGAAAAATCAGATTAGATTTCATCTTTTTTTTTGGTAAGTACATAGTACCAAGTAGCTTGAAAAATTTTGGTTCCTCTTTTTCACATTCCTTTTGTGTCTAAATACTTTGGTCTGACAAGGCCACATCTAAATCAAACTGAGTAAAAGGAGAGGATGGAAGGTATGTAACAGACGTGCTCCTGCTGCGAGCATAATGATCTGCACCGGTCAGGTTGGTGCACACAGTGTAAAGCAGAGGAATGTTCCTCCATCTTGCACCTGGAGCGCCGAGCTGGAGCTGTACACTTCAGGAGTGTTCTGCCCATTCAGAGAGAGCCTCTGCCCTGGGGGCGAGGCTGGCTGCCCTCAGTGAAGTCTCTTGTAAGGAAGTAGAGAGAAAAAAAGATTACTCCACTGTGCACACAGGTGACAGAAAAGAGTAACACCAGAAATCCATCCTTTGATATTCACAGGGAAAATAACTCTTTATTTTCTTCTTTTTTAATGTTTATGGTCATGTTTTATGTCCATTGTCAACACTTCCTTCAGGAAAGGAAAATTAAATTGTAAAATGGAATCATTTTATGAAGTGAAACCCCAGAGGATACACTTCGGAGCAGATCCTTTCAAGTAAATGGGAGTATGCCAGCTGAAGATGCTGCCGTACACTGAAACCGTATCTACACAGCTGGTTGATACACAAGTCATTCATGGTGCCTTCTTTCATAGCAGAATTGCATTTTGATGGACCACTGTCCTCTATTTGAGAATGCTCCGTCCTCAGAAACGGGGGAAGGTTTGTGAAAATCCAGTGAATGCAACCAAATAGTGCATGCACAATAAAGCAGTGATTACAGGTTCGAAGGAAAATTAGGTTCTCTGTAACTCATGCCATTCTTTGCATTAGTAGATTATTCCAACTGTTGTCCTTGACCAAACTGGTTCTGCTGAGCATTTGTCCAACTGGCTGCTGACTTACACCCCAGTATTGTCTTCATTCTAATGGGGAGGTGATTTCCATAAGCATATAATTTATAAAGTGATGGGGAATCTTTCAGGATGAAAGATGCTATGCAAATGTCATGTACTGCATTACACTCAAGACATTAATAACTTTTTTTTCTGTCGCTTCACCTATGTGATAAACTGAGGGCAGGGAACATGTTTTGCATTTCTGGGCCAAGGTGATTTAAAGAAAGGGTGTATGTATTGTTCATAGAACTAAGCTCTCCTTGATGCTGCTGATCAGGTGCTAAAGCACCAAGTGCTTCCCCTCCCATTCATGTGTCAGATCAAGAAAGGTGTTTGGGCATCGTGTACAAGGTGTGACAGCAGCTGACTCCATCCCCCTGGGGTCTCTAGGGGGGACTAGCTTCTCATCTGGCCCGTACAAAAGCTACCATCAGCTACAGGGCTTTGCAGGAGACACAGTCCTGTTAAAAGGATGCAGCAGTGTGTTCTTCATAGCATGTCGTCAGTCTCCAGCAGCCTGTGTTGCTTATTAGGACTCCCGCAGGGACAGAAACCATGATCTGTAGCTCCTCGTCAGAACAGAGCTTGTCCTTCAGGAAGCTTGGCCCTTGAGTTGCAGGAAATCTTACTGTAAACCTTCCCAAAGTGGAGAAAGATTCTAGGTGAATAAACAACCTCATTTATACTTATGCAGACTTCACTGAGTTTCTTATAAGATCTTACAGCATTTTTAACCATTTTAGCTTTCTGTTGGATACTCTGAGAGCTTCCTTTCTGGTTTTGGTTTTTTGGTGGTTTCTTTGTCTCAAAAAGAAGTGTATAGGCACGTAAGAGAAATAAAAGCATAGTCATGAAGTAATCTAAACAAGAGGAGTGGTTTCTTTGCTTTTTGTTGTTTAGGGTTTATTTTAACTTCAAAAAAAGGTTGCCTGGGATTTTAAGTTTGAGGTGGAAGTGTTTGTCAACTTTAATTCTCTGCAGTCTGCCTCCCTCATCCCTAGCTGTGTCATTGCTCTGCAGAACATCAAACATTGGAGGGCAATGGTGACCTGTGTTGTTTTAATCTCAGACTAAAGGGTTCTTTTGTTTTGTTTTAAAAATGAGCCCTTAACTTCTGTAAGCTCCATTCTTCTCCAGAGCTTTGCAGAAATAAAATACATCAAGACGGAGAAGGCATAGTATGACAAAAGTGGTGGTTTTATTGAAAGAGAGCTTTGTGGTATTTTGCTTTTGAAATGTGTTTAACGCAGAGTTTAAGGATTGGCAATTTGTTTAAAGAAATGGGTAAAATATTTAAAACCGCCACTTTATTTAAACTATTGTTCCTCCTTCAGTAAACATTCAGTACATGACTGAACCCTGTATGAACTTGTGCTTGTTGCTGGTTAAATAGATTCTGAACTTAAATGAAAAGGGGCTGCTATTGAGCACAGGACAAAAAAGTAGCATGTGCATTTTTTTTTTTTTTAATTTGCCCACACACAAGCTCTTACCCCCCAAAATACTGTGTTCACAGGATCTTTTATTAAAACACCATTTTTTTTTCTAGGCCTCAAAGTACTAAACTGAAAGCAAGCTGTTAACAGAAATGAGTAATTATTGAAGCTCTAACAGGCAGCTTTCATTGAAGTTGATTACAGCAGCCATATAATCACTTTTACGGATGCTGTAATCACAGTAGCAGGGAATGCTTGACTTGGTTCTTATTGTTTTCACTCAGGGTGGAGGTAGGGGGCCTGCAAGAAACCCGTTTTACCACCTCAGTACAATTTCTGCTGTAAAGGAAATCTACACAGCACTGAATGAAGCAGAGAATCATTCATTCTTTCTTTATTAGCATTTTCCCCTCCCTCACATGAGAGTCTGTTGGAGCCAGGAAATTGCTGTTATTCAATATGCAAGCCAGAGGTTGTAATGACCGTTTGTGAGGGTATGACCAACAATTACAGACCTTAATGAATAGGAGTAATCTAGTTGAGACTAAACACTAGTAGCAACTCTGGTGCTGTCTCTGGTTAAATTAAAAGAACAGCAATGCAAAGGAAGTTAACAAGAATTAATTAGTTAGATCAAACTGAAAACCTACTCATTAGTGATGTTATAGGCAAAGTAAAAGCCTATCTTCAGTGCAATTAGGTAGACAAATGAATTGTACAACTGACTGATTCACACCTGCTAACAGCTAAGGGCTATAGCTGATATGTATGGGATCCACTTTTTACAGTTCATGCATACTTGCATAGTTTAATGGATCTTGCATTCCTGAATCAGCCTTCATTCCTTCACCTTGTATTCATGTATTTGATCCAAACATTAGTGTTGCTTAAAGATTCTGACGCAATGTGGCCGCAGCTTTTAGAAATGCCCAGAGAATTGTAACGTCTCCTTAATCTGCCCTGCCATACAGAGGGGATCTCAGCTGGCAGATCTTTCTTGTTAATTTTTTAAGAACTATTTAAGGATTCTGGTTCTTGACAAAGCACCCGGTTGTGTTGAAAGTGGACAGATCTGGGGAGAAAGATCATGTCATCAGTTAAAAGAATAATCCTGTGATTCAAAATTTTGACACTTAGGAGAAGAAAACAATTGAGAAACAAAGGAAAAAGTCAAAATCCTTAGAGCTGTTGAGTAGCTATTAGACACCTGCAGGTCTGACTGTCTTCAGATGTTGTATTTGCAGAAAAGTCTTGGGGATTCATGAAAAGCAACCAGAATGGCAGCGATTAGAAGAACACAAGGAGGTTTTTTCCTCTCCTCAGCTGCATTTTCTTTTCCTGTTCATGACATTAGTCCTAGGCTTAGGTACTGCCTATGTGGAAACCGAGGTGCAGAACCAAACTGCAGTATCTGACATAGTCTCTACTATTCCGGCTGACAATTAATTTGAGATTCAGAGGACACAGTGGTTAATTTGTACGTTGTGTTTTTCAGGGGGAAAACTGAGAAGCCACACAGTGTATTCTGATCCCTCTTTCTCACTGTATCTTTCAGTTCAGGGTTTTATCTTGGAATTTTCAGCTTTGTTAATATTTCACAAAGACCCACAAATCCCTAATGGTCTATGCGGCTGCCACAATTTCAACTCTGTGTTAGGAAGAAACTTGTTTACCTCATTGCCATGCACTCGTGTTGTGGACGTAACTATTTTGGCTCTGTTTTGATGCAGAGTTTTGGTCTTAAGTGGTTTTATTTGTGATCAAAAGAGCTCAAAAGCAAAGCAGACATAGTGGGAAGTGCATCTGAACCTCTCTTTTTTAACTCTTTAATACTTCATAGTTTCTTTTCTTTTATTCATTTATTTTAACTGCCTATCTTAAGGAGAAAATTCCCATAAAGTCAGAGGGTTTGCGCAATAGAATAAATAGCCTCTCTGGCTTGGCTAGTTTCAGACTTGTTTTCAGTTTAAAGGGGGAGGTTTGAATTTAAAGTACATGATTTAAAGATTTTTTTATTAGATTTTAACAAATGACATCTCTTATTTACACACAGGAGACTGACTCCCTAAAAATCTGCCTGGATATGTAAATCTCCCAGCCAGATATACACATAAAATGGATTTTTTGGACTGAAAACCCAAGTAAATGTACCTATTACAACAGAAAGACCCCTCTGAGTCCTCTAAAAGCTTTTTTTGGTGTATGGCTTCAGTGTATGTTTATAGGCTTTTTTAAAACAAATGGAGCCAAATGCAGGTTTAGTATAATTCTTTATGTGTATATATATATATTTGTAACCCTAGCTTTCACCTAAAATTAGGGGTTGATGCACTTCCCTTGTGCTAATGGGAGTTGTATTGAAACAGGTCACAGTTTCTTTCCCAAAGCTGCTGTTTCCATAGCAGGAGCAAAAGTCACCTCCACTAGAAAGAGGTGTCTGAAGATGTCTGTGGTGAAATGAAACATTTCCTATCTTTTGACTCTAGGCTCCAGCTCATGAGGGACTGAGACTTGGTGCAGGACTGGGTCTCTGGGAAAATCTCACCTTCCAGCAGCCTCTCCAGGAAGGACCCAGGGCGTTAAAGTAGTGAGGAGTTACAGGACGCCAGGGGCTTCCTTCAGTGCCTTCCCTCCTCAAGTCTCATGGGTGCAGCCAAGCCAGCAAGGGGTTCATGCAGAACCCTTCTAAAGCTGCATGACAGCAACTTTGAACCCAGTGTGTTTCTTACGCTGGGACAAGGCTGTAATCATTTGAAAGTGGCCAAATGGATTTTTATCAAGGTTTGTTTTTAATAAAGTTATTTCCTTGCTGACAGACAGATTTTAACCTTCTGGAAAGAGGGGTTTGTAATAGAAATGTTGACACAACCTCCCTCTAGGGGTGCGGCTGCACTGCTGCAGTGGTGGTGTGCGGACAATGCACAGTAATAGGGCACTGACCCATAACTGACAAGAAGCAAGACTCCAACTGCATTATAAAGGTCATTCTCCTATTTGCGAAAATGCAGTGTGTTTTTTTGTTCTACTCCCTGAGTTTTCTGTTCTCTCTTCCTTCGCGCACCTCCACCCCTAATCCAAACACTTAATATTTTTAATTCATTGCTGTGTTGAATTTTTTAGTGTTATTTTAAAAAAAAGCTTAATTACAGGAATCAAACTTGGCTGTTATAATTATTTAATCTGTATTCAACACAGACACCCCAAAATCCCACAAACAACCAACTGAACAAGAAGGAAAGCCATTTTTGCAGTTCCTGTAGGGCCACCAAAGTTAGATAGAGTAGTCTCAAGGTTGCTCTAAAATACATCAGGCTGCAGTGGTGCTGATGGAGCATGCTGCAAACCAAACGTAAAGAGCAAATGGCCCTGAACTGTCTTTGTGTCCACCTGATCTCTGTTATCTTCCAGAGCATGGCTTAGGCCTGAAGCTATGAAAACTGAGTATAGGAACTTAAAACCATTTGAACTCTGTATGCACAGCCCCTCCCAAGAAGAGTGACCTTTAGTGATTCCCTAACCTTATAACCTTTTTCTTTCGAATGTTAAGGAGGAAACACTACACATAGCAGAGACCAACTAAAGGGGCTGCATGCTGCAGTCTGCCTGCATGGCACCATTAAGGTGCCTTCTAGTATCTGAGAACAGTAACCACAATAGTTGATGTCATGAGACTGATTAAAACTAACTGCCCTGCCTGTGAGGTAGAACATTAATTGAAAATGTACAATCTGTACAATAGGCAGTAGTTAATTATCTGCTTCTTTGAACTGCTTGGTGTTTGGGATGGCTCTGCCTATGGGGACCAGAGGCATGAAACAGAGACACAGGCAGTTTGAATGGGTAGTTGATACCATTTAAATGAGTAGAAACTGTTTTTTTTAAAAAAAGTGTGTTCGAGTCTTAACATAATTTTAGATCTCGTTTATAGTAATAGAAGTTGAGATGCAACTGCCCTACATAGGGGTTGTTGACACTACATTACACAACATGGTCTCCTTAATTTGTGCTGAACATCAGTGTTACAACCTCTTTGTTACTCTGTAAACAAATTCTTATTAAGTGATCTAAGGAAAAAGCATTTTCACTTTGTGGCAGTGTAGGCATTTTGAGTCAAAGATAAGCATTTCTGACTTAACCCAGTAGAGAGCAGTGGTGTGTATACACGCCTACCACATAATGATAATTTTAACAGTTAATACATAGAGCCTTGCTTACATCATTTGGGGTCTTGACGTATTTTATCCACTCCTGTTTCACTTTGAGTCTAATATGTAGTTTGCAACCACAAACACATACATACCAGTGCATACGAATTTACTAAAGCGCTTTATTTATTGAAATTTTTAACTCAATTCTTCTCCATTTTCTTTTATCAATAATAACCACATGGTTGCTTCTGAGTAAAATGTAAAACATCCAATAAACTTTGTAATCATTAGATTCCAAGGATAAAAGAACAAATATTTGATTTAAACATTTACTTACTTCCTAATTCTATGATAATTTTAGTGTATATCTCTCTAACTGTATCTGCCTACACAATAAATAGTGTTCATCCATTGTCATCATTGTTAAGATCAGCACATGGTTAATCAATCACAGAAAATTGTTTTATATCGTATGCAAAAGATTATTAATGCCTGATTGTGTAAAAGCTTACCTAAGCTGATGTTCTCAAAACTGAAACATTTAATCACATTTGTCATATTTTGAGTTTTTTGCTGAATATACAAGACTGTGTAACACTAATTAAAACAGTGTGCAACAAGGAAAACACTGGGAATATACTGATAAAGAAGACAGATGCACAGAGAGTGACTTCAGTGGAAATGATCTAAGTGATTTTTTGGTAAAGGAAGAAACATCAGTCCAAAGCGAAACCTGTGTACCTAAGGTTCTCAAAACATCTTAGTAGTTTGAAGTCTGTGTTGGACCAAAACTGAACAGGAACTACTAATATACATCCAAAACCTCCTGAGATTTTGGCCTATGGCAACAAGTTTCACATGAAACAGCTGGTCCAAGGTGCTCAAATACCACAGTGATACGTAATGTGTAAGCATGTGTGAAACTTGATGAGTGTCATGAAATTCTATTGTGAAGGAAATCTTGAAATGACAATATATTAGTGCTGTTACATCTGCAGCTGGGCTTTACTCCTGCTTCACCTTCAAACCCAACCTTATGAAAGGACTGTGCCCTGTCAGTCCTGTTGCTTCCGAGTGTGGTACAGCAGCCACCTCACACAGTCTTCATTGCCTCTGGTCACACTACTCACCGTCTCTCTTGTGTTGCTCCTTGCAGTTCAGTTCCCTGGGCTGGATAGTGCTTGGTACAAAGCCAAGCAGGGTTTATAGTGCCTACTGGGGAAGGACAATGAGAAAAGAATCCCGAGGTGATTTTTCCAGCTCCATTGGTTGAGTTGCTGCAAAGGTTTGAGGGATTATTGGATCCTTGGATGTTTCTTTATTTGTTTTCATCTACAGCTGGCTTATATGAGGAGACTTGGTTGCTGGTCTCTGCTCGCTGAGGTGCCCATTCTTTTTCGTGGAGTGCCTCTGAAATGCCCATTCATGGAGGAGCAGGAGGCTGGGACTTCCAGGGGAGTGCCCTGCCAGAGGCTGTACAGCATTCCTGGCTTCATGCAGGGCCTGGCACAAGGTTACCAGTGGCAAAGCAGCACCAGTGCTGGGCAGTGAGGTCCTGCCACTCACCCTGGCCCTGGAGAGTCCTGAAGAGTTGAACTTGCAGCTGGCCCCTGCCATATAGGGAGTCTCAGGAGGGAAGTGGGGGAGCAGCTGCTAGCGGGGACGGGGGATGGAGGGAGGCAGCTGTGAAGTAACTCACCAAAACCACCTTCCTTGCTCAGATGGCACGATGGGCCTCAGCCCAGAGCAGACCTCTCCCTCTGAAGTGCTGCCAAGCAGCAGCTGAATCACTCAGCCCTGTGTGCAGTCTGGTTGGGAAATGACAGGTGACAGGTCTGGCAAGGGCAGCTCTGCGCAGACATGAGGGGAACTGTGTTCAGGCAGCCACCATTGCCCTGGTCCTCAGCTGCTTCTCCCTGAAGAGGGAGTGTTTCATGTAGACTCATAGTTGCACAGTGAATGATGAAGGAAGGAGACTGAGCAGCCAGGAGGCTGGTGCCTTCGGAGTTCATACAGCTGTAGCATTTTCTGTTCAGATACAACCTGCTGTAGGACCTCTGAATGCAGAGCTACTCAGGAATGAGTAATGGCCTTCTATTTGTATGGAAAGAGTAACTGTGCTCAGGAAAACACCAATTCTGGAATAGTTTAGGCACTTATACTGACCTCCAGGTGGTTAAAGTAGCAGCTGAAGTCCTTACTGTATAAGCAAGGTAGCATTGAGCAATAAA
Organism: Donacobius atricapilla; assembly: GCA_013397315.1. NCBI lineage: Eukaryota > Metazoa > Chordata > Aves > Passeriformes > Mimidae > Donacobius > Donacobius atricapilla. The sequence goes on along the minus strand of WBMY01014824.1, from coordinate 1,915,564 downwards.
GAGGAGATTTTACCTTTATGCTCATTATCTTGAGGCTATGCTGGGAATTTGTGTGCTCCTTTGGTGTTCCTATTTTAATAAGAAGGATAAATGCAAAAATATCACTGCAAATTAGTTAAGTACTGGACAAAATGTTTGAGTGGAGCTTCACAAAATCAATATATCAAAAAGATGATTGAGCTATAATGATGTGGTGGATGTCCCAGGACAAAAAGCATTTCTGTGTATTACATTGTATAAGCAAGTAGAGAAGGGTGTAACAGTCTGGTGGCTTCTCAGACAAAGCATGGCAGTCTAACTACAAGTAAGGCCCATACATCTAATGAAGAGAGTGATTAACCACTGGGAGAAGCTGTAGACTTTTCCAGAGAATGGCCTGCACCTAGCAAGTAGTACCATTCAAATGCAGTTAGCATTCCATCATGTTCACCTTGATCAGAGGGTCTGGCATCTGCCTCTTTCATTTACCTCTTTAGAATTTCCCGAGCTGTTGATGGAAAGCAGTGTGACACAGTGGAAGAGTACTGAAATGCATTACTAAAATTCTTGTGAGTTTTACTAGTCTTAACTCTGTGCAATTCTGGCGGTTAACAGCTCTGAAGGACTGAAAGGACTCGGTTGCCTGTAAGGTTTTTGGTTAAAGGACCTTTAATTTCCACAATGACCTTTTGTTTGGGTTTTTTAGGTTTGTTTTTCTTTTTTGTTGTTGTTGTTGTTGTTGGGGTTTTTTTGTTTGTTTTTTTTTTGCAACTGATACTTGTGATTTTATCTGAAAATAGGAAAATCTTACAGATTATATGGGTGATTGTCTGTGGAAACAAAACCTGCTGTGGAGTTACTACCCTGAAAAATGAAGTTCCTGTTCTTTCTTTTATCAGCAGTTAATATGATTATTAAAATCTTGCATCAAAATTAGAATAAACATTGCCCAGGAAAAGTCATGTAACTTCATGGTTCTCTTTCAGGTTTTGTTGTGAGTATTCGACTTTGCAAATATTTTCCCGTTCTTTTTACCCTGTGGAACTGTTTGTGGGAGGCTTAGTTTGTTTTTTCTTCCCTGTTCTTCTGTTTCAAGTTGACACTTTTGCAACTCTACTCTGGTGTGGTGTATTATCGCCACTTCTCACTGCCCTGATATATTTTGCTTGGGATAGACATGCATATTCAGTAACTCAGAGAAGGATTCTTTCTAGATGCCATAGAATTGGATTATCATCCCATTAGGCATGAGGCCTCATGTAACCAGGGACACTTAACTTTTGACCTTTGTGAGAAAGATCATTTAATTTAACTGCTCTTTGTGTACAGCTGAACCAGGTGAATCTGGGAAATTCTCAACTCAGTTTTATGTTTGTTTAACAAATCAGGAAGGGCTTTTAGCTGGAACAGCTGTGATTTTCATCTTTTTTGATACTATCCTAATATATTCTCAAATCCCTGCCCAAGATTTATGTCCCATATATGGGAAGAATTGCAAGGAAATAGACAGTTAGATTAGAAAGATTGCACTCGACTATATGTTATGCCTAGATGTTTATCAAAGCTTTATAATGACCATATAAACTTAGATGATAGTACAGATTTGGCTGTGGCTCAATGCTTAAATTTAAAATGAAAATGTCATTTGAAACCCAAATGAAAGAACACATTTAGCTACACTTGAGCAGTACACAGCAGGTTTAGGGCATATGTGGGTGGTATGTGAACATTTCAGACCTCTCTCTCTGTACAGATAATACCTGTACAGCGGGCAGTCACAGCCCACTAAGCCCATGTAGGTACGGGCAGCATAGGTGGGCACAGACCACTCATCCAGGCATTGTGCTTTCTGAATTGTGTCAGTGATTGTCCAGTAAAGCCTATAGGTTAGCTGACAAATTGCAAAATTTGTTAACATCAGTTATTTAGATTATTTCTCCAAAGCAGCTAAGGACATGGCTAGGGTCATTTGCAAGATACGGATTTCCTTTGGGGATATTGAGAAGAAAGGGAAGAGACAAAGTGGCAAGCAAATTTATTTCTATCGTTTTGGTATCTTTATGTTTGTTTGCAGGTTTGCTGGAAGTGCAAAGGGTTTTCTCAATGTCTTAGACACAAGCTTGTCTTTAGTAAACAAACTATACTATTGTGGGCAGCAATGTGGTCCAAAATCTTGTATATTAATATAAATATCTGCATGGGTCTTTGTGGAAGCAGGTACATTTCTTTGGAGTTCTCTTCAACTGTTTAAAATGCATTAAATGCATCATGTATCTCCATGGAAAACATCACATCTCTGAATTATTTACATCTATTTCCTAATGAGGAAATTGGACTTTCTTTTCTAACTACAGGCAGTAGCTTTCTGGTTGCATGCTGTTTCATCCACTAAAGCATCTAGGAGCATTCTGTCTGGAATACTTCAGACCCAAACACTGAGTAAATGGCAAATGATTGTGGCCTGTTGAATTGGTTTTGCTTTGACAAAATGAACAGGAGCCCCTATGACAGATAATTATTCCTCCATTCTGCTTCCATCTTAGAAACTTTTAAAAATGTCCTGCAAGATTTTCCAAGAGAGCTTCCTTATTCATGGATATGTGCTTCTTCAATAATGAACTTCCCTGTGGAGTCCAGATACTTATACTTCAAAGTACTTGATTTCAAAGCTGGATCAAGCCACAGAAAAAAAAAAAAATTATAATTGGCTAAAAAAGGAAGACCATCCATCGTTTTAAAATGCCTTTAAAAAAATTTATTTAAAATATTTCAATTTTTTTATGTGAATAATCACAATGTGAATTAATTTATCTCTTTTTCATAGATATATCACTTTACAGTTACTTCCATTGTTACCCTTTTTCATTCAGCCTTTTGAAAACCCAGCAACAAATGGGTAGAGATTTTACTTTTCATTTAGTCTGTGGCCTCCAGTTCAAGGTATTAGCAAATGTTTTTCAAATGTTTTCAGGTATGGTGAATTTGACAGAAATTAATCCCTAGAGAATAATTTGTCTAATGGACTAAAAGCTGGTGGCAACATATTGTTTTGTTTCTCTGGTATGTGAATTTTGTTTAATTAATTTCCTAAATATTCAAAACTCAAATCCAGAGATTTGGGGAATCATTTGACTTATTCATAACAAATGAAACTGAACTTCAGTCTCCTGTAACATTATCTCTCATAAAGCCACAGGACATACTATCTTAATAGGTAAGACAATAAAAATATAGAGTTCTAGCTGCTTTATTTTCTCTGATTCTAAACACAAACTAAACTTTATGGCCTTGATGCTATATTTGCCTAACTTCTAGCAGACACATGATATTGCAGGATTGTAGTGTATGTTGGTAGAGAAATACAAATCTCGCTTACAAGGGGCAAATGGTGGTCTGTGTGCGTACACATCAGCTCCCTTCAGTTCTCACCAGGACCACCATGGCCTTAATGGGAGAGGAGCTATATAGAAATCTGCCCTCTGTGATGGCAAGGATATAAAAAAATGCAAGAATCTGCCTCATTTTAGCAGTAGATGTATGAAAAATCTTAGCTGTGATTGTTTTGTCCAGACTCACTCTCTGTACATATGCTTGTATTGGGTTCACGAATTCCAAATGCAGCATAAACATGATAAAACAACCATTAGCTGCTGGGAGCTGCCAGCATCGTTTATTCAGAATTTCTGGCCGTCCAGCCTCAGATGACCCAGCATTATCACATTCTGGAATTAGTAGCATTGGTTTTCTAATTTGCCTGTACTGGATTTGAATTTTCACATCATGTAGCTTGCACAATAATACTACTTATAGATCTTTCATTTTTCTACAGAAATTAATTGCCTGTACCACAATGATTTATAGTCAGACTGAACATGATTATTAATTTTCCTGATGATTTTACCAGTGGGTGGCAACAAGCTGATTCCTGATAGGACGAGCTTTGAAATGCTGTGAAAACTAAAATGTCCATAAGGTAATAACAACTAATTTTTACCTTAATCAACTAACACTTTAAAAGAATTTAATATAGGGCACTTGTGCCTTGTGGGGAAACTGGTTTGAAACCTACTGTAAGGTGCTGAGTTATTTATGAGAATAATTATACATTTGTTACTTGAGTTTGTACTGGGAAATCAGGCTCTGAAATTAGAGCAAAATACCAGTAAAAATGAAGTCAGTGTTGTGTATGCTAGAAACTCCAGCACTGAAGTAAATAGTATTTAAAAGAGAAAAGAACAGCATTTATCAGGAAATCTTTAACAGAGAAAGAACAGTGGTTATTAGGGAATATTAAAGCTTGACAAACTTAGCTTGTATTTGAAGGCTTGTTTCTTCTTAGTGATGCCTTTGAGCTAGAGTAAGATCACTGTAGTGTTTCTCTGAGTTCCCTGATGATGGGGAGGAAGTGTGCGCACAGATTTTCCTCTGGACTGGTGTCTGTCTGCAGGATGTGGGCCGCCTTCCCTTTCCGTAATGGCTCTTAGCTTTGCTTGGGCTGTAGCATTGGACAGACCTTTAGCCCATCTCCCTGACAGCTGATTTGCTGATTAGCGCTGTGACTTTGCCAAAGCCACTTCATGTTTCTGGGCCTGACTGTCCTTGTCTGGGTAGCATTACTTCTTCCCCTGGTTCAGCACTGAAAATGCTGCCTAAGAGACAAGTGGTGACAGGATGGATGGCAGAGTTGTGAATTTTGCTTGTAGAAATTCATGCACATTGTGCATGTGGGCTGTTTTTCTCTTCCAGTTTTGAACAAATAATCTGTGCAAAACACCATCCAGCCTGTAGGGGTTTGCAGGGCCTTGGAGTACAGAACTTGTATAGTGTAGATTGAAGATCGAAGGTTTACCTCTTGTTCCTCTTACAAAATACAGGCATACAGAGCTTAGTGGAGCTTTGGCTTCAGCTTCTCTCTGGGAGAGCTTAAAGAAGAATCACAGGGCATATATGACACAGTGCGATCAAATGCCAGAAATATTTTGTTCTTTTTTTCTTCCCGTGATTAGTGGCATTATGCAGTTATGCAAATAATCTGTTATTTATATCTAGACACATTATGCAGTTATGCAAATATTCCATAAATAATTAATATTTCCCACAATTATTTGGGGGGAAATATTCCCCCAAAGCATGTAACATCAGCTGTTTAATATGCTGTGTGTATCGTACACACTTCTAGTTGTGTCATACCTCAGTGAGGTTCCCAAACTCCAGTGCTCAGGCCAGTAGCAGCCTTCAGATTCCAGCAGGGCTGTGGCTGATCATACAGAGTAGGCTGTTGTCACGTACTAGTTTAGCTCCTCATTTGTCTTCTTTCCATCTGCTTTGTTTTGATGTAAACAATGTCAGAAGGTACTGCAATCCTGGTGGTTGCTGAAGAACACCAGGCAGGTGGTGAGCTCAGAGACAATTATTTCGTACTATCTGCTTCTCAAGACCTTGCTGAACTGCAGTTCAGAGCACAGCACAGGACTCTGAGAGCTAAACTGCCCATGTAGAGGAGAGACCTGGGTGCTTTCAGAGCACCTAAGTTACAAGCCTAGGTCTTAGAAGGGCAGAAAACGTCCAATATCTTTTTCTTCTGCACTAGGGTTATAGATATGCCTAGCTGGACTGGGTGACAGGAAGCTCCCGAGACATCTTTAGTCACATAGTGATATTATGGGGACATACAGAGAAGGTTTTGAGGGATTTAATTGACTGTACTCTGCCTTAGAAGCTTCTGATACGGATCATTCAGGGGATCAAGTATTTGCTTGATTTTAACTGAACCAAAATGCTGCTGTCAAAGCCCAGAGGAAATCACAGATTAAATGATGAAATGTCTATTCCCTGCATTAAAGAAGGAAAAGGAAAAGAAAAAGGAAAAGGAAAAAAAGGAAAAGGAAAAAAGGAAAAGGAAAAGCGAGAGGGAGAGAAGAGAGAAAGAAGGAGAAGAGAAGAGAAGAGAAGAGAAGAGAAGAGAAGAGAAGAGAAGAGAAGAGAAGAGAAGAGAAGAGAAGAGAAGAGAAGAGAAGAGAAGAGAAGAGAAGAGTAGAGAAGAGAAGAGAAGAGAAGAGAAGAGAAGAGAAGAGAAGAGAAGAGAAGAGAAGAGAAGAGAAGAGAAGAGAAGAGAAGAGAAGAGAGAGAGGAGGTCCTTACTGATAATTTTGTTTGGTTTTATACTTTTAAAACTGTTTTGAAAATGGTTACACAATGACAGAAAATCCTATCATTTCTTTAAAATCAAGTACTTCCCTTTAGAACTTGGAGTATATAAGCAAATAACAGAGAAAGCAAGTACGGAAGTAGAAAAAGTATATAAGAAGTGAAAAGGAAATAGTGATGAGTTAAATAAAGAGAACACTACGCAGAGGAAAAGAAATGGCAGATAGAAAGGAGTCTGTGTGAGAAAATGAGGGGAAGAAGAAGAAGAGAAGCAGAACAAAAATAAAGAGCCCAGAATAAAAACATAGGTCATGACAAGTCAAGGAGAAGACTGTAGTAAAGGATGGAAAAAGCATGATCAGCAAAATAAATGAGCAGGAACCAGTGTTTTGAAACAGGGGAATAATTGTGACTGGAAAACACCTGAAGAATGGAACACAATGCCAAAACAGCTGGGGAGCAAGAAACTGAACAACAAAGACAGTGGAAAATGCAATATATATGTGTTTTATCATGCATAAGATTGTGTTTAAATTTAACATGATTATGGTGTTCATGAATGTGCCACTTTTTCATGTAGATTAGTATTGCCCAAAGTCCTGTGTTGCCCATATCACCCTTTGGCTGTATTGCCTTTAAAAGCAGAACTGATTTCTTGGCTCTGTTAAAGTCAATGAAAGCTTTACCATTTATGGTAAATTTATGCATCTATCCAGTAGCCCTCTTCCTCTTATTCCTTCTCCTTCAACCACTCCTTCATACTGTAGTAGATGAATAGGCACCATAGAGAGTCGGACTCAGACAAGTTTCACATAAAATCCAGCTTCCTAGTGTTCACGAAAGGTTATCTATTCTGACTCTGCCTATCTCCTGCTATCTAATGCAGAGTGAACACTCTGTTTACATTTCTCATATATTTTCCAATCTGCATAAGTCACAGTACAGATTAATAGCCCAACAAAAGTTTGACCTTCCATTCATTTTCTGTCTGAGGGGACACTTTGTATTTAATGGAGCCAAAATTCTTTTCCCATCATTTCTCAGTGAGAAAAGCATAATCTGCATGCAACCCACTTTTGCCACTGGCTTCCCCTGTGTCTCATCTATAGATTAAGAGCAAGGAATGGCATGGATGCTTGGATTCGACCCAGACCCCTCATAAAGTTCTATGGGATTCATGCAGTTGAGAAAATCTTGACTGATTTCTGAGAGAAATCCACATGCAATTCACTTGTTATGATAAATAAAAATTAAAATGGACAAATCTTCTTTCTTTGAATTTTGGGATGGATTCAAAACTCAAAGTAATGCCACAGAAGTATGAAGGAGAATGAAGTCGATGTGACCAGTAGAATGCAGTATTTATTGCACTTTAATTGCGCCCTATCCCAACCACAGCTCTGCCACCCAGAGGAGGAGGAGGAGGTAGAGCATAGACTTTATGCTCTACTCTGACTTGTGCTTTCAAGTTGGTTTCACATAGGCAGGTCGACACTGCTGAGTGCCCCCATGCAGACAGGGGCCACCGGTCACAGGGCATGCCAGTCACAGCTTTAAGCTCCCAGCACCCATCCTTGGCGGAAGATGGCCACAGCTGCAGCAGCCTGGCTTTACACCCTATGAAGGAGGTGCCTGTGGACTTGTAAACAACTTCCACAGCCTCAGGGCCAGGAATGCCATGAGGAGATGGAGGACACCAAGCACATAGTTCCTGCAGTGTGGGATGCTAGCCTGAAGCTATCCAGTTGGTTTTTAATTACAACTCTGATGTTTCTTACCATGTAAACAATAGCCAATATCTTGAGGAGCAAAGAGTATGAGAAGAAGCAAATTATTGTGCCTGGGTGATGGAAAGTTGGAGAATGTTAAGTGTAGCGAGGACTGCTAAGCACAGCTGCAGGCATTGAAAACATGTTCTCTCCTAGTTAGGCTTGTAAAATACAAGGGAATGTAAAATACAAGGGAATGGTCTGTACACACCACTGTGGCAAAAGTCCTAATTTCTTGTAGCCAAACATGCCTCTAATGTCCATCAGAGTCCTTGGGACATTTAAAGCAGACTTGTCTCCTGGTCTGAAAAGCCCAAGACTAAGTGGGGTGGGACAGAAAGAGTTTCCAGATGTTCTGGCAAGATGGTGTCTGGGTTTGCCAGGGAATGGGAAGAGTGCTCTGTCCTCAAGATCTGTCTGTGATCAAGAAGAAAGGTTCTCCCAAAAGAGGACCAGATCTTGGCTGCTGGCTAGGTCAGGTGTTGCTTTTCTTGGACCTAACTCATCTGGGCTGAAAGTGGAGGGATTTCCCTGAAGTTCATAGAAGCTATACCAGTCTTTTAATAAATGAACCAGGGTTTTCTAAGCTGAATTTGTTGATTTGTACTTTGTTATCACTAAGAATTAAATTTTTGACAGTTGGTCAGTTTGGTTTTGGTCATTTGTAGTTTGGCTTTGGTTTGGCTTTTTATGCTCTGGTAGGAAGAGTTAATTGTAATGCTGTTGAATTTTGTAATTACTTTAAGAATAAAAGTCATACAAAGTATTTAGTGATTTACCATCATAGGAGAAAGAAAAATTGTGCTGGGGAATAGCTGAGTTTATCTGGAAGTTCTCTGTTATGTTTTGTGCTCGTTTCCCTTTTCCTTGTACTCTTTGTTGCAGGTCTGATTTCTAGAACAGCAGAGATTTTCTTGAAATGAAAATGTTTAAAGAAATCCACTAACCATTGTCCTTGTTAGTTGGAAATGAATGCTTATTGATCAGAAATATTGATCTAGCACTTTAGATTAAAACAATACTTTTGGTAGTGCAGTCAAAAGAGTTTAAAGACTAAAGTAAAAATGTAACTTCCACTGGCTACCAAGTGATCGATCTTAACTGATACCATTGCTGTGGAACATAAGTTTACTGTGACATCTCTTATCTGCACTGAGGAGTTTGCCCTCATTGCTTTGTGCCTTATGTATAAATGATTGATGTCAGCTTTAATATTTTTTAGAAACAACTTTCATTGTCTCCCGTGCATTTGCAGTGCTGAAAATTACTTATATTAAAGAATTTCTCAACCAGAATGTAGTCATTAAAATAAGAACAGTCTTCAATTGCTGCAGCCTGTGTCTGCTATTGCATTCATATAGCACAGCCCAGAAATAAACAGCCTTAAGTGGATGTAATAAGCCAAATTTTCTCCTCAGTTCCACCTTTATACTCTCACTCACTTCAGCAGAGGTGGGTAGGTGTGACCAGTCACTGAACCTGCATCATATCTCTTCTACCAGATTAAATACTTACTAGTGGAAAAAAAGGTCAGAAACATTATAAACAAACTCTGGAATATGATGAAGATTGGACACAACACTTCTACTGTTACTATTACAGGAAAAGTAAAAAAAAAAAAAGATTATCTGGATAACATAAGGAGCCTGGGAGCCTGTTGCCTATCAGAATTTATTGGGGACTTGATGCAAAAGTAGACAAATGAGGTTGTTAAGTGACGCTTTAACTGGAGGCCATAAGAGTTTGTGCAGCTGTGTGTCATGCCTGCCTCTAAAAGGCAATGTGAAATGCTCTGAACTAAAACATCCTTGTGCCTGGCTTTCAAAGCAGCAGTCCTGCGGCTGTAAAGAAAAAATATGTGCCTGCTGGGACTGATAATAGCTGATCATCATCACCTATCCCACTGCAATGCTTCTCAGTACACTTTATTTTTTGAGCAAACAGAGCGTGTATATTTTGCTTTTGCATGAGGCTAGATTACAAGCAATACTACGCTTACATAATAGTGTAGCAATTCTTTTACTGCTGGCATTTGTGTCTTCTATCTCACAATCAATGGCCAATATCAGTATATCTGTATAAAAAAATACAAATATTGAATGAATTAATTCACTTGCTTTTCATTGTAAGTTAAGTGTATCTTTCAATACTGATATGTCTTGCTAAGACCAGCAATAGAGAGAGAGACTCAGTGTTTCTCTTTAGACATGACAAATTAGGAGGGAATTGAATTCAGCGCATGATGAGAACCTCACTATTTTCTCTGGAAAGTGGGTTTGTACGTGAGTCTTGAGGCCCAAAGAACCCCAGGGCAAAATTAACTTAAAAATGGAAACTGTTGTTCATCTTCAAACCCCTAAACCAATGTATTTCTTCCCTGCCTCTGTTCCTAAGCACAAGCCGTTCTCATATATTGCTGTTATTTTTTGAACTTTGCAGTGGCCAAGAGAAGGCCCACAGAGGGTAGAGCAACAATTCCCAGATCTCTACTAAAGCAAACTGCATTTAGAAAAGTCCTACAACTTGTGACAGTGGAAGCAACTCTGGGTTTCCAAGTTATAAACAGAGGAGAAAAATTTAACCCACTGAGTTTTATTCTTCACACCAGTCATTTCCCAAAGGAGTCGTATCATCAGGATATCAATATAAAAACATGGAAAAGCAAATTCTTCAGATTTTGTAATATTTGCAAAGATGTGACTTACCAGTAAATATCTGGTAAAGAGTGATCTTTCCAGCTGTTCAGGCAGCAGTGCTGATTCATATATTCCCCATGTCTTTATTTTCATTTTAAGCCACCATTCCAGGCATTAATGTGTTAATTGTCAGGGTTGTATAAATTTTAGTAAAGCCATATTATTTTTGCATGGCAACTATTAAAAATATTTTCCTCTTAATTTCACAAGGGATGTTGAGACTTTCAGAGTTTTTCCCTCTTGCAGAAGGGAATAATTTAGATTTTCTTCCATCCCTGTCAGAAGTTGAACAGACGAACAAAACAGATTCTTCAGAGACAATTTTACACAGAGTTACATCCATCCAATTCAATTATAAATTAAATTGACTAACGAACCATAGCTCATTATGGGAATCAATTACTCAGAACTGTCTTTGGACCAAAAATGTGGAAAATAAAAAATAATGGTCATACTTCAATATACCAGATTGTCAGTGTTTGAAAGCTCTGTTTTTCTCTAGCTTGGCATAGACTATCGCCAAAAAGAACTGATAATCATTTGTTTTACTGCTTGTAGAGATGTTCCTGTTTTATAAAGACTAGTTAATTCTTGAGTTTGATCTCTTTGGGACCAGCACCTCGGGCTTTTTTTGAGACGACAGGCCAACCCTGAAGTAATGTCATCACATGGGGATCTTTCAGATCAACTTATGCAAATGTGTTATTAAAAGGAGCCACATTTTAGCCTCTGGTGCAATCCAAACAATAGTAGTGGAAAATGCTGTGAGGTAGCATTGGAGGCATTTTCTTAATAAAATCATTCTTGTAACATAGTTGTAGTTGACACACCCCTCTGGAGTGTTTTTAGCTGAAATGTGTACTAAAAGGAAATATAATAACAGAAATGAATCCTGTTAGTTTAAGAGTGGTGTGAAAGGATGATGAAGGATTTAAAGTCCCGAAATAAAACCCTTAGTACAGAGGTACAGAGCATCCAGAATAACTGTTTAGTATAGCTGGTAGTATAATTTGGATAAAATATGTGGGCCTGGGCAGTATCAAGGGCATCCACACAAGTGCATGGTAGGTCACTGCACCAGCACACAAGGACAGATCCAGCACTCCTCCAAAGTACCAGGCTGCTGGGAAGCCAGGAGAGCAGAGCTCCTTGGAGGCTGTGCCACTTCTTCTACCATAGCTTCCCGTTGGCTGGTACATGGAGAAATGCAAGTCAAGTAAAACATTTTTTACAGTTCATGTGTCAGGCCCTGAGTTGCTGAAATCCCTGACAATTAAGCATTTTCCTAATATAACTCGATGTGTACAATTCAGCAGGATTAAACCAAAGTTTTTCACTGGTGTTTAGCTGTTATGAAATTTCGCAAATGAGATAATCCTAATCTCTGTGAAGTATGCTTCATTGCTTGATTATTTAAAAAGCACTTCCAACCAGCATGTGACATCAAATCTTCTTGCATCTTCTCCCTTCCCTCCCGCAGGCAGGGCAGGAGGGCTGCCTCTCTCATTAGGGCTGGCTGTGCTGTCTCAGAAGCAGTTTTCATGAATGGGAGCGGGTGTGACAGAAGGCAGGCTGCAAGTCAGGCAGCCATCTTACCCTGAGTTTACTTTAGACCGAACAGTTCAAAATTAAGCTTATTTAGGAAGTCTAATAGTTAGGTTAATGACCTGTGCCTTCCTTGCCATCATTATTTCTTATAATCCATCAGAATTTTGAAAGCATCTTTCTAATATGCATCAAACATTGAATATTACTGAGTTGCAGAAATATTTTAGGGACATATTAGGGATATGCTCACTAGAATACCAGTGTTATCAGATGGCCAAGACTTTTCCCCCCAGTAATTTCTTCTTCCAACCCTACCCTTTTTGCACTGACGGGCAGAGCTTTAAACTGAAATGAGATGGGCATTGCAGCCCAACCGTTACTTAGCAAAGTCTGCCACTGGTTTAATTTGAACCAATTAGAAGGGCCAATCTTCCTTAGTTCAGACCTATATTAAAAGGTATCACATTCAAAGGCTGGACGTGCGGGCCGTTAATTAGGGGTGTCCGGCGAAGCGCTGCCCTCAGCTGTCGCGGGCCACGGCGGGCGCCCGGCCCACCTGTTGCAGGCAGAGGAGCTCAGTGCTGGCGGCTTCTGCATGAGGCCTCTGACTGGCCTGTGGGGAATTTGCACTAATTAGAATTAGTTGTCCCTCTGCAGCCCGGCCCCTGACACAAATTGCATTCTGCAGCTCTTTGTTCCACTTGAGTTCACAGACAAAATAGCCCATGCCATGTTTGAAATGAAGCAAGGCAATATGAAAGGGTTTTATGTAATTGGTTAATATACTTTAGCATTTGAACTAATATCTTTGGTGTTAGTTTCTCGAAAGGAAACGTGTTTGCTTTCTTTTTCTTTTTCTTAATAATTATTTATGATCACATTGTGTGTAATTTTAATACAAGCTTGTTCAGGTGTCATTAAATCATCGTTGGGCTTGACTGCGTGTGTAAGGAAACAAGTGACCTTTAAAGATGATAGTTTTCAGCGGAAGCCATGGTAATGGGGAGCTGCAGAAGTACACACTGCACTGGCAAGAAAAAAAGACCTTTCACACTTACCGAGAGAATAACTTTATTGAATCATATGACCAATAAAGAGAAATTGTTTTAAAAAATGTGGAAAGGGCAAGTAAAGGAGGTAAAGGGAACAGGCTGTTGACGAAAATATGGAGACAGATAGGTTGACCGCAAGAGTTGGAAAGTTTCGCTCATAAGGCACTGGTGGAAATGACAGATCCTCATCATGACAGAGGCTGACTGCATTAGAGCAGCACAGCTGCCTGGTGGCATATCTGGCACCCCAGAGTGAGTGGTGGCACCTCAAGGCACCTGCCAGCAGAAGTGGTGCCTCTCATCAAACGCAGTGCCTGACTGACTGGAAGGGGGACTGAAATGAAAAGGGTGATTAAGTATCCCTGCAGGAATTCATAGAAAGTCTTACAAGTATTACAAGAACTTCTCCAGAGAAGTAGAAAATCACAAGCACCCTAAAACACTCTTGACTGTTGCTGGGTGATGAATCAGGCATCCACATCTGCCAGCCCGAGGGATGGTAGAACATGCAGGTCAGACTACCAGGGAGTCTATATCTTGATATTGTTCGTATTTAGGTTTTGGAAGTGCAGTCAAGGCTTGGAATATTCTCTGTGGTGTCCAAGAAAAAAAGGAAGAGTACAGCAAAAAATGCCAATGAGTTTGCAGAGCTGACAGAATTAGAGCAAGTGGAACCCCCGTGATTATTGTCTGGTCCAGGCTGCATTCCATAACCCTTGTCTTTACATTGGTATTTTGTGGCTCCTCTATTGGGGGCAATCATGGTTTTTGAATAAAATTGTAAAAGGCACAAAGGCTTTACTGATGCTGGGGAGCTGATGCACATGAGGATTACTTGTCAGCCCATTGATGATCCCAAATATTTTACTTAATGGATTTTCTTTAAACTTCTCTTCATGAGTATTTTCCCTTGCAAAAGAATATTCCAAGTGCCAGTGAAGATTTTAACCCAAGTAAATTATGAGTAGTCATTGGTATATAAATATATTAAGGTATGGGGGTTTTGATTGCTAATTGCTAGTGTGATCCTGTTCTAATTCACATGAGTGGTAGACTTCTGCTGGCTGTAATGGAAGTAGAGTAACTAAGAAATAGGCCTTTCCCTCTGTCTCTATTAATGATAGATCTCTGAAGTTAACATTTTTCTCCAAATGTATTCATTATTTGAATTTCATTTCCCATGTAGTATTTATTGGCATTACATTCCACGTCCTGTTAATGCATCTAGACTCATTTATTAAACTCTTGATTAGTTATGATGATGGTATTTTGCCAACCCCATGCATTCAAAACCCATGATTGAGAAATGCTAAAAGTTACGAAACTATGCTAAATCACAAGGTTTTGTAGTAAGTGCATTTTGGCTCTTCTTACCTCTTTAGTGATTGCATACAATGTGTATACAATCAGCATACAGAGTGTGCCTGTATTCTGTAATTTTTTTCAAACTTTCCTCTGTAACAAAGGCCAGAAATATCATTCCTTTTACTAACAGCTGAACTTGTTATCTTGCCATGTGACTCTAGAAGCTCACCAAGTATTACAAGCCACATCAGTAGTTCACTAAAATTCAGCTGCCTGGTCCTCTTGTGGTTAGTTGCATGTCTCATGCTGTGGTCTTTTTGTTCCTAGCTCTGAAATCAAGCAAGTACACCCAGTATAAATAGCTCTACATATGAACACCACATTCACTTTCATGTGGGTTTGCATAAATTTGAAATCCAGCTCCTGTAAGCCCATACTGCACAGATACTTCCCTGGGATGGCACAGTGATGAACTATTTCATTTTTGAAGATCTGCTCTACTGTAATTTTAAACGAAGGAGAAAAGCTGTCTTTTAAGAAAGAATATATTTCTGTTTACTAATCCTTGTCCCATGGATGCTACTGTATTGTCAATGAGTAAAAATAGATCTGGTATTTGGAATTTTATGCCACTTCAGCCTGCCATCCCTTTGTAATCTCTTGTCAAGATTAGACTGGAGTAGATGTCTGTGTACTGAGTAAATTACTTTTGCTACAAGCAAACTAGGAGGTTAACTGAATGCTCAGTGTTGGCACCAACTCACCAACTGCTGACCATGTTAGTCATTGCCACTCAGAAAACACAACTGTGTTACTCCACTACAGCAGTGGTGCCAACTCAGTTAACTCTGTCACTGCTGATCCTCAAAGGAGATGAATTGAACAAAACCTTTTAGTGGTCCAGGTTTCCTCATCCATTCTGTCATTTCAAAATATGATCCTGGCACCTCAGAAGTTTATTTACAGACAAGAAACAAAAAATTTTACTCTGGAGCAATCGGACTCTGCAAGTGCAAATCACAGAGGCAGCTGGTGAGCGTGCTGGGCTCCAATGTGGTTCAGCCCCTTTTATTCCCTACTCCCTCTTTTTCCTAGTGGAAGATGCAACCCACAGAAAATACAGGCCCATCTAAATGAAAGCAATTTTTCTATTAGTGCCACATGTCTTCTTTGCTGTTTGATAGACCTTGTCCCAACACGAGAAGCTCAGTTTTTCTTGGACAATGCACTGTACTAAAAGCTCTATCAGTCCTCCCCAGAGGCTGAGCTCTGCTGGGCCAGAAGAAGGAATTGCAGTGCTGAAGCAGCTGGCTCAAAAAGTATTTTAGTTAAGAATAGAAGTTGCTAAATGAAGCACGGAGCAGATGGTCTGATTCCAGCTTTAAAAACATATGAAGAGCT
This sequence comes from Donacobius atricapilla, assembly GCA_013397315.1. NCBI lineage: Eukaryota > Metazoa > Chordata > Aves > Passeriformes > Mimidae > Donacobius > Donacobius atricapilla. The sequence continues at coordinate 1,899,667 of WBMY01014824.1, read as the reverse complement.
CCCACTTGAATACCTGTGTTTTCAGAGATTTCTGGCCACAACCATCTCTCATTTCTAAGTCACCTATTTGGGATATGGTAAAATTAAAAGCAGTTCTAAGTCTCAGAGTGTGACCAGTGTAGCTGTGCTGCCTCTGTGTATTCTCCCTCTCCTCATCACATAGTTGAGAGAGAAAGGGAACAATTTTCTATGGGCAAAGCAAATTGTAGAGTTTCATGGGTCACATTTTAGTCCATTTGTCCCCACTGGTTACCTCTGGGTAACTACTACTATAAACCATTCAAGTTTTCTCTTTTTCCTTCTCCTCCTCTTCTTATTTTCCTCCCTGTTCTTCTCCTCTTTCTTTTTTTACCACATCTTATAATGTTATCTAGTCATGGAAAGGAAAGGAAAGGAAAGGAAAGGAAAGGAAAGGAAAGGAAAGGAAAGGAAAGGAAAGGAAAAGAAAGGAAAGGAAAGGCAAGGACNGAAAGGAAAGGAAAGTATGTGAGAGTAAAGTAACGTAAAGGAAAGTAAAGGAAAGGAAAGGAAAGGAAAGGAAAGGAAAGGAAAGGAAAGGAAAGGAAAGGAAAGGAAAGGAAAGGGAAGGGAAGGAAAGGAAAAAGAATCTTGAATTTGGTCAAATACAGTTTTTGTTAGCTCCAGTAGTAGCTAATCTGTGTGTAACCTTGGTAGCCCAGTTTTCAAGTAAATGCTCTTTCTTTTAATGAAAAGTTGTCTGTTGCAAAACATACTGCTAAAAGGAGAATAAAATAATTTGTCAAAATTGTATGAATTTGTAATTCATAATAGGCAACAGCAATTTAAGGAAATAGTTTTCCACTACTGACACTGCTGTCAAAATCAATGTGGGGAGGATAATTATCGTAATTAACAAAATAGTTAATTACACTTTGTCATAAGATAAAGTTGTTTGGTTCCTGATTAGGAGTAGATCAATAATCAAAAATCTCTCTGTACATATCTGATTATTACTACAGGGCTAAAGTCATGTATCAATTTTCCAAATTGTGCAAAGCAATGGGAAAATACCTCAGCAGCCAGCTGTTCTGCAAGTCACATCCTTGAATGTGCATCTTCACCCACATAGCTCTGAGGTCTTACATTGTGTTCTGCTCTACAGGACTTGGCATGCTGCTGCATCTAGGATGCTTTTGAGGAGCACCAGGGATGTTAAAGAGCATGAACATTCTTAATGGAAAGTAATACTCTCAGAGAGTGGGAAATTGTAGCAAACCCGGCCTGTTCAGACCTCTGTAATACAGAGGGGAAAACATCCCTGTATGAATGGGTGACTACAAAGGAGATTCAGATAAGTGTGAGATGACACTTTTATAAGTGGTCATGAAAGTTCGTATTCTTTGGGGATTTCTATCCCAGAAGAACATGTATATGTGTTTTTCTTCTTGACCCTCTGCAATATGCGCCTGAAAGGAAGTTTCCAACACTGGGAAAGCATTCTAGGAAAAATCTGCATACACAAAGAAATTTCCTTTTCCAACGTCTATACCACCATTCAGAAATACAGCTCATATCCAGGCAATTGGTGTATTTTCTTATCTTTTGCAGGCCAAAAAGGCTAAAAGTAAAGATGAAAGGGAAATATTACGACTGTGTTAGGTGACAAGAAGTTGATCTAATCTGGCGCTTTGCAAACTGCCTCCACCCTCTTCTATCAGCCTGTCCTCTGCATTCCACAGTTCCTGACAAAAAGAGGCAGTTACTCTTTTTCCTTGATTTTATCAGTGGTCATAAAGAACACGATTTAGCAAATCATGTAATCTTTTGTATAGGAATCAACCCTCTTAGCCAAATAATTCTACCTTTCCCGTGTCTCAGTAGAAAATAGATTGGAGAAATACAGTTTCTCAAGGGCAAAATGCAGACTTCTGAAAGCACCTCAGTGACTCTGGGGTCTGGATTCCTTTGAAAACAAGATATTTATGCTCCTAATACTCATATTTGAGACTTTAAATTTCTAAGTCATATGAGTGCTTTTGAAATAGATACTGCCATAAGCCCAATTCTACTGATGCAACCCATACAGACTCCTTACCTGATTAAAAATTGGTTCCAGTAAATTGAATTTTAAACGTGTCATTTTTACATTTGCTGATATTCTCGGGTCCACTACTGATTGTATGTCATTGGCGTTCCGGGCAACTGCCAGGAAATAGCCTGTAAATTGCTCAGGACCGCTGGGGAAGAGTGGTGCCCCTCACCATTCCTCACTCTGCCTGAGCCCAGTGGCTGATGCTGGGGTGCGATTGTAGCACAACCAGAAGTCAGGGTATGGCATGGTGAACGTCAGGAGGGCAAAAGAATATTCATGTAGTCCGTGCAAAGCACCTCAGCTATGTGGTACAGTACAAGAACTGATAGGTCCACTACAGTTTTGATGGAGATGGAGGCAATTATTCCTCTTGTCCTCTCTTCAGACGGATTCCATCCTCAATACATTCTACTTCCTCCAAGCACAGTTCTCTCAGAGGCCGGGATCCTCTGAGTGTGATCTGATGAGCGGCTTCAGTGCAGTCCCCGAAGCAGCCTGCAGCTGTTCTGCCAGGCGCCTCCCGTGGGTGCTGCCGCTCCCGTGGCGGCACAGCTGGGACACACGTCCTGCTGGAAACCAGCACGCCTGCTCCTGCTCTGCTCCTGCTCCTGCTCTGCTCCTGCTCTGCTCCTGCTCTCCCCCTG
>WBMY01014824.1:1831199-1896933 GCA_013397315.1 Donacobius atricapilla | reverse complement strand
TCTGCTCCTGCTCTGCTCTGCTCCTGCTCCTGCTCCTGCTCTGCTCCTGCTCCTGCTCTGCTCCTGCTGGAAAGCAGTGCTGCCCAAAGGAAAGGTTTCGCTCCCGCCAGGTCAGGTTCCCGGTCAGGCGGAGGCATGGGAAGGCGAGCCCTTGGGCCAGCATCACCCAGACAGGGCGGAGGGACGTGCAGCCCGGAGCCTGGGGGAGGACAGGACTGCCTCCCTTGTACTGACTGATGGTCTCCTCCCAGCCAAGCTGCATTCTCGTTTAACACCCCAAGGGCTGATATATCTTCATACTTTCCCAAACTTGAATTTTTGGGAAAAGCTACGGTCAACAATGTTTTTTGCTCATTTAATACAGACTGAGCATGGATGTAAAAAAACGTTGTGGGTGGAAACAGATATTGGGGGTAAGAGGAACAAAAAATATGTTTACATAGGCAAGATGTATGTGTGCCTGGATAGTCCCAAGTCAATTAAAATGCTTTCTTTTGAAATAAGTAGCAGAAACATTGAATCAAGTGTGAAGTTTGACATTGACTTCAGTGGGACATACCTCTCAGCAACTGATCCTGTGGAACAATAGGCAGTAGTCGAAGTTGGGATTCTTTTAATACAATTCTGCAGCCACAGAATTACCACATAATCCACCAACTCCTATAAAATGGCAGGATAAGCAGGCTTTTATTTTCATTAAGTAAAATTTAGTTTATGATCTGCCTGATTTTCACAGGTAGACTTCAAAACCAAAAAACTTTCCTAAATAATACACGTTTGTGGAGCATTAATCCTGAAGTCTAATAATGGCAATGCAGAGCCACTCAGTGGGGACTATAATTTGGCAGTATGCTTAGCCTTCACTATCAAAGATTTTCAGCTGTAGATATCAGGGTGAGAAGACAAAGGGTGGCAGATGCTTGTTGTCAGAGTTTGCTGGTTTTCAGATGCCCTCTGTTGTTCCTGACATCAGGGAAGGAGGTTGTGTCCATTTTCCATTCCAGATTTCTCAACTGTTTCTCATGCTGTACTGAGTTTCTAATAACCCAGCATATTCCCAGCAGGATTTCCCTGGCTTGTCTAATGTAGGTATGATAAATTGAAAAGGTTAAAAAAAAAAAAAAGTGGTAAGTTTCTAACCAGGGATATGATGTGGTCATCCCAAAGCAGAACCTCACAAAGCAGGAGCTCTGCCACTGCCTTTAGGCCCAGCAGAGCATAGGGGGCCTTACTAACAGCGCTGTGATGCTATTGCAGCATGCAGCAGGGTTTAAATGGTAAACAGAGAACAAGGAGAACTTCCTTTCCCCTTCTGTCCTCTCCCCAGATGTACGGTGTTAGGTTACTTAATTAATTTTAACAAGGGAATGACATTCCCCCTCCATTTGTGCCTTGTCTTGAAAGGATGCAATGTACAAATATCAGTTTCAGCACACAGTCCCCCACCAAAAAGAATGCTGGGCCAGATCCTGCCAAAATGAGTAGCAAAGTCTCTTCTCAGAAAAAAAAAATGGGACTGTCTTTGGAAAAAAATAACACATTTCCTGAGAACTCTTAATTATCTATGAGGTACTCAGTGTCTGCAAAGTTGTTCTTAGAAACTGAGATCTGGGCACCTTTGCTTGGAGGTGCTATTTATATCTTTGTATGCCTCTGCATGCAATAAAAGCCAGCATCAAATCATATAATTAGAGCAGCTTCTAATTGGAGTGACAGGAATTAGGAGATGTGGATAACAGCCAAAGTAAAAACACATAGGGACAAAAGCAAAGTGTTCGGTAGAACACCACAAAAAGAATGCAAGTGTTGGAGTGAACTCTTATGCTGAAGTGGCTGCTTAAAACAGACGGCTAAACAAAGGACAATTGAGGTGGGTAAATGAAAGGAGACCTTGCAAGCTACAACGTACCAAAATAAAAAATCCTCTTCAAACTGTACTGCCTTTCAGGGAGGGTGAGGGGGCTGGTAAGTTTATTTACACTTTTAAAAAGCACTGCCAATCCCAATTTATCAGTTACTGTCTTGTGACAATTTATTCATTGTTCACTGTTAGAAGCTAGAAGTTACATAGGAAGCATGATTGGTGATAGCTTCTCTATTTCAATATGGTATAATAGAGATAACAGAGTGCCCAAAAGCTCTACAGCCGCCTTTTTGTCTGCTTTGTCTCTTTTCATTACTCTATCAGAATCTTCATTTAATATAATCCAAAAAAGCAAGGTAATTGCTTCACTTATCAGTTATCATCGCACTCGCATACTTATCATGTCAAAATTATTTATGTGGATGGCCAGGTTGATCTTGCTGCATTTAGAAGCTTAAAATTTGAATAACTGTTCCGCCAGTTAGGTTATCAAAATTGCAGCATAAACAATGAGTTACTTCATTCTGTACCTTCGAGGGAGAATAGGAAGCATCTCATTGCAGGACTAGTTTACCCGTGGCTGAACACTGCTCCAGGGAGACTTAGAGCAATTCTGTAGCCTGGCACTCTGAGTGCTGGGGACAGGCTTCATTTGCTAGATGAACAGTAAATAAAAATGGCATGATATAAATAGAGACAATAGAGAGAGACATAAAGGGGCATTGTCAAGGTTGTCATAGGTCCCAAATTAAAATAGTAATTTACAGACCTGTGCAATGCTTTCTTAGTTTGTCCCTTATGTTTGAAAGATGTTTCATAGCTCTTTTTCTATATCATTTTTATTTCCTTATGATTTTGGTAGATGGTAACTCACCTGTTTGAAAACCCCAGAGGCTGAAATAAAGCATGCAAGATCAGAAAGTCATTTTAACAACTTTTTTTAATATAAAAGAAATTTCCTTTAGCCAAGCTCTCGAACATCTCCACAAAGGGTAACAGAGAAAAGCCAAGCTCAAACAGATACAAATAAAAAGAAATGTGCAAACATTTTTTCCAGCACAGGTAGGGAATTCATGGCATAGATGTTTTTTCATCAAACTACTCCAATAGCCAGGAACCTCTTCATGATAACCCCTCACAAGCACCTTGCAGACCACTGGACATTTTTACATGATGACTTATCTGAATTTTTTTTTTATTCAAAGTAGACAAATTGTTATTCATCATTTGTTATTCTCCTAATAATGAGCATTCCTGAGGTTTTGCAAAGCTCTTTGGTGAGTGAGCAGAATACATCCCAAGTGAGCAAGGACGCCAGTAGCTCACCCTGGAGATTACAAATTGGCCCGTCACTAGACACTCAAAAGGAGAGATCCTGAGCAATCCACAACGTGCAGAGTATTACCTGTCTGAAAATTAGCTTGCATCTATATAGTAAAGAAGTGAGGAAGGGTTTAACATGAGTTTATAAATCCTCTGCATACAGAGAATGGCCAAGTTCAATGAGTTTTTAGTTGTTAAATGTTTCCTAACCTGTGTGTTCCCGGGCTGGTTTTGCTTCTTACGCAGCAGCCATTGTGGCACTGTGCTATGGCAGTGAGCAGCCTTGGAACAGTGAGGAGCGAGAGGGCCAAACAGCTTTTAGCCCTGCATCGAGCCCTGAATCACTTTCAGCTGGCCTCTCAGTCACTGCTTGGGCATTTCTATTCTAGACACTCTGCTTGTCATATCCCTTAGTTTGGATGAAACTGGTTGGATCTGTCGAGAATCCATGGGTGTCCCAACATTTGATGAAGCTCCTGACTCACAGACAGAAAGGACAAATACATCTCTTTGCTGTAATTTTTTGGCTGGGTGTGAAACAATTCCCTATCATGACTCCCTTTAGCAATAATTACTACAGCCTCTGAGGCTTAGTAAATCTTGGGTAAAAGTCACAGCAGAGAAAACAGCGGTTTGAACTACAAATTGTAATTTCTCAATAGGTTGCAATCCCAGCATTATGTGGGCTAAACAGAGATCCTGTGCCTAGGTCACCACTCAGAATACTTTTATAGCTTGAATTTCAGGGCCTCAGTGATGTTTTGATCTAACTATTTTGTGGTTTTGGACTTCTGTGCATTTTATTTACCATATACCTTTACAGCAGGCTTCGCATTCAACACTCATCTCATGTAATGATTACTCATTAAATTAATGGCAAACAGCAGAGAGTAATATTCGTGGGTTTTTTTCCCAATCTTTGTTCTGTGGAGGACTCTAAAATATATTTTGTAAGTGTATCTAGGCAATCATTATCTATATCATGTTATGGGTTTTGTAACTTAACAATGTATTTGATTCAAACATCATAACTCTTTCCAGGACAAAGGCTTGTAACATTACAGATACAGGGAACAGAGAGGTCAGCAGTTGACAGCTGGTGGTTGGAGACACACAATCGCAATATTCCCCAAGTTATTACAAAAATATTTAACTGAACAATGATGGAAGAAACTAAAAAAACTAGTAAACATTAAAAGTAAACATAATTGTTGTAAATTTAATTAAATTCTCTGCTGTCTTTGATGTGATGGCTGATCTGTAAGCATTTCAATTTCTTGCTTTAATATCAGCATTTCCTCAGTCTAAACCTTTTTGAGACAGTAGCGTTTTATCTCAATTATTGCTTTTTCTCCATCAGTCTTTAAATGTAATCTCATTTGCCTTTATGGATACTGTAACCCTTTTGAACAGCTTTTAACCTTTTTAAAAATCGCCTTGACCTTGGGATGCCCAAAGTTTTTTCTTCTTCCTTCTCTGATTTTTTTTAAAGCAATATTGAATAATAGAAATTGGACAGATGAATGATTTTCTATCCAGAGACCTGCATGTATAGTATCTTAGGGTGCTAAAACAGAATTTTTGTTTGAATAATATTAATAATAATAATAAAAAAATTAAGATACCTCTATTTAGCTTTCTGATAGTAAAGAACCTTCAGCTTTGACCCCCATTTCAGTGACAGCATTGTAGCCTGTGCTGCCACAATATTAGCTTTATCTTTTCATAGGGAGAAAAAGCTTTCTTTGTACAGTAGCACATTAGCTGCAAAGAGCACTTACCTCAAGAGTCCAGCTCATCCTTCTGGTAAATTTAAGAAATACTCAGCTTAAGATTGTCTGTTTCAATCATGGATAATATAGATAACTTTGTGTCTAAATGCCACAAAGCAAGCTTTACGTCTGCTTTGTCTTTTCTCCCCACCCTTTCAGTTTTATTTTCTCATTTAGTATCTAATGAAGATGCAGGCTAATGGAAGAATGATACATGAGTACAACTAACCCTCCCGGAATTTGATTGTAAATGTAAAAGTTGCTATTCACCACGATTTGGTAGCTTTGTGTGTCTTAGGTAGTGGGGGCGGGGGAGTTGTGGGGGATGGATATCTTCTCGTGCAGCACAGCACCTACAGAGTCAAAGGGGGGCTCTTTGCATCACCAGCCTGGCTGAGTCAGTTCAGGGCTGCGCTGGCCATAGACGTGTCCTTGCGCCCGCCTGCCCCGTGCCAGCTGCTGTTCCCTTCACTGCCTTACCCGTGAGACAGGTGTACAGGCTTTCTGAACCAGCTGGAGGTGTGCATCCCAAGCAGTAACACCCCAAAAGGGTTTTCCCCAGTGAAACCTGCCAGTCCGTGTTACCTGTGCCAGCTCAAAAGCGTAAGGGCTTTCTGGTACTCTCCCTTGAGCTTATCATCGCAACAAGCATACTCTCTCTCTTCACTTCCTACACACACACACAGTTTGAGCATCAGGACCCAAAAACTTGCTTTCCACTGTGATTACAATTACCTTTCCCAAGCAGTGATGCTTAAAATTGAACTTAAGTGCTTAAAATTGTTCATGAGAGCAAAAGGCTATATATACCTGTGAGCACCCTAATGCGTTAAACAACCATGCCAAGCAGCATTATATGATTCTTGCAGCAACTGCTTAAAAAGACCATCTGCCAAAAGAGGTTGCTTTTCTATTTCAAGTTCTTCTACTTGTAGTTTTAAGGGAAAACAGTGAGTTTAGGAAGTTGATGATTAGGTTCAACTACAGCTCCCTAGACTCAGACAGGAGCATTATTGCTCCAAAAAGAGCATGTTTAATGAAGGCAGGGGAAAACTAGTTGCAGTGATCTTTCCCTGGATGAACACATATAGACATATGTATACCCGAGAATTTACATGGAAATGTCTTTATGCTATTTCACTTGAATTATGATTGCCTCGCGTGATATATATCTTGAGAGCATTGCATTGCAAAAGTAAACTAAAAAAGGGTATATTTATTATTTGGATTTAGAATTAATTTCCTGTGTTTTTTCTGGGTTTTTATCCTATCTAAGTTGTAACCTCATGAGTTCTTTACACTGAGACCAGTATCAGATGAAATATAAATGTAATGGTTTCTATAAATGTTAACCCACTGCAACACTCCATCCCAGAACTAAAGATCTGGCAACTGTTTTAGGTTAAGGTACTGCAACACTCCATGTTAGGTAATCCAATGTCATTTAAGTAAAATAAATTGGAACTACTCAAGGAATAAAAAGAGGTGAAAGTGCAGAATCTGGTTTGGATAAAAGTTTAATTCTTCAGTTCCAAGTGACACAGCCCTTACAGGAAGCAGAGCAAACTCAGACAGGAGTGGCCAAGTAATGAAGATGGATGCATCTTGTTATCAGCAAGCCATTTACTAGGGCTTGATGTAACCTTAAACATTGCAGAGAGCTCAATGGCACTTGCCACTAAGCCTCTAATTAATGAATAGCAGGCCCAAAATTAACAATGTGCATTTACAGATGAATTCTGGGCACTCATTAAAGGATGTTCAAATATCAAGCAGTAACTGTTAGGTTTATTCCTTCTGGATTACTGTATACAGTGTTTGTTTGCTGGGAGTTTTCACAGGAGGTTTTGTGTGCTCAACTGCTGCGAGCCCAGGTGCACTTCAGGAAAGGGTATAGTTCACTCGAGGAGGGCAAGACGGAGTAGCTGTAAAGCAGGCATGCTAACACCTGTGCAGCAATTTAAGGAGGATTAGAGTGATCCTCTATTCAGCATTAACTGCAGTGAGAAAAAGGGCTTGATTGCTCAGAGCAGTTCTCAAACCTCAGTTTTCTGTTCCCCTCCTTGGCAGTATCCATGCTGCTGCCTTTCAAGGCGGCCTGGAATGGGACACAGGAGGGTTCAGTGGTGGGGTTTAGTACAATACTAGTTCCCCCGCAGCTCATGTGACAGCTCATGTGATTCCGTTGCTCTGGAAGTGGTCCTGCACACAGTGTCCCAGCTCCTTGATCAGGCAGACAAGGAGCTCAGGATGAACCCTGCATCTTAACGCGTATATGCCAGTCAAATGGCATTTCAGAACAGTAATACAGCAAATGATTTAGGTGGTCCTACTGTAAATGTTGTGCCTTAGGAGGAACAACAGTGCAGCAATAAGAAATGCATCAGACCATGTTTCCAACACCTGCTAAGTCATATCTGTATCAAATCAGAAGAAGTTTAAATCACCTTCTGTGCTGAACTCTAATGCAAGTGAGGGAGAATGAGCCTTTCAGAAATACTGGTACCAACTGCAATTGAGGGCAAACAGGCAGAGCTGGTTTAAGCAAAGTCAGAATTGAAATTAATTGAAAAATTAGACAGACTGGTCTCTGTAAGTGGAAAGGTAACTGTAATTTGCTGGGAACAGATCCCTTCAGACCACTAACATCAGTATTCAGCAACATGAGGTTTTCTGCATTAGCAGTGTCCTCATTAATGTCCCATCCAGCTACAACCACAGGGTGAGTGCAGGGATATTATCTATAAAAAAAATAAAGGAGGATAGAGAATAAGTGGTACTTTTCTGAAAGACATCCTGCAAATCATCTTATCCTAGAACTGTTCTCCATGTCAGAGGAGTTTTAATGCAATACCAGTCTGCTGTGATGTAAAATTACTGATGTGATTGGCATTCCTGTTGCATGACATACAGAAGAGAAACATCCACTCTGAGCAGAGCTCACTTTCAACTGTGCCTGCAAATATTTGGGGTTTGTGCACAGGCTGTGTAAGCAGGATCCCATGCACATTCCACATAATCCAGTGCCATGCATCCAGTTCCATTTATGGGCAAAATGAAACACAGTCTCTTCTTTCTATGGATCGTTCCCACATCAGCCTTTTCAAAGTTTAATGTGGACAAACTTAGGAAAGGGGCACTCCCATAGCTCCATGCAAGCCATTCAAAGTTTTGCAAGTTTAAAATTTGCAAAAAAAAAAACCACACAAAAAAAAAACCAAAAACCCAAAAAAAAAAAAAAACCACAAACTTTTTCTTTATAAAAGATTATTCTGTAGAAAAGGTAAGTGGGCTGGGATTTTGTAACTGGGCCTGGATTTTCCTTTGTGATTTGTTGATAGAAGATGAGAAAAGCAACTGTCTCATGCAGCTTTCCCTGCTTCTTTTTGCTGTAAAGAACTGAATGCATACTCTTCTGTACATGTGTAAGGTGATGCTGTTATACTGAGAGTTGCTTTCTTTTACCTTTGAACAAAAAACTTAATTTGAATGAGAAAACTGTATCATATCTCATGAAGACAAAGCTCTTTCTCCCTCTTTTTTTTGTCACTTCCTTACAGAATTATCTCTGAAGCTTTCCTTAGCATCCTCTCTCTTTCTTTCTGCAACTGTTTTGGAAAAAAGGAATCCATATATCAGCAACAAGTATGCTTAGTTACCGGTAGGTAAGGTGACAGACAGCAACTGTAGGAGCATTCCAGTGCTGTGAAATTCTAGAAAAATGCAGTAAAATATATTTAATAGGATAGATCTTTTTTTGATCATTACTGCTTATTAATAACAGTATGAGCATCTTGTGGTCTGAATGCAGTTTGAAAGAAAGGTGTAAATTCACAGTAAAAATGTTAGTACATGTTTTTTTAGAATTCTGAATATTCATCTCTCTTATTTCTCCCATACGTGCACCACAGTGTTAGTTGGCAGCATTTGAACTATGGTTTTATATTTCTAGAACTGTCCTTACTCCCCTTTTCCAGTCACAGGAGCCAAGAACTGCAACAGGCTTTGGAGAGGCACACATTAATTTCAGTTTAGTCCTGCAAGCTACATTCCTTTCCAAACATGTTTTAACCTGACATCATGTTCTTCCTCAAACTTCTCACAAATGAAGATGTGATTCATATAAACTTCCACTCTCCTCAAACTTTGCCAACTCTTAATTTTCTTTTGGCAGACTTTGTGGGCACTTCTGATTCTAGACAGTAATGACAAACTCAGCACCTTCCATGTGCTGTCCCAGAGGCAGCATGGTACAGGGGACTGCAGACCATGCAAATCCCCATTCCAGGCAGAATGTGTGCCTCAGAAATCTTGCCATTCGTTGTTTCATGAACAGCAATTGCTCTGTGTAGTAGGGGTGGTGCAAAGGGCTCCCAAAGTTGGCAGTGTTCTTCATGGACTGGTAGATGGAATGGGGTTGGGTTTTATTCTGGCCATCAACTGCCTCACACTGCCTGCTGCCACAATTCACCTGTGGAACAAGTGGAGGGACTCTGTTCTTTCAGTATCAGACTTTACCTAGTTTTGTTGAAAAAGCATATTTGTTGATTTTGATAATGGATTTATATTCCTTAATGCAATGAGGTATATGAGCTATGTCTACTACTTGAAAGAACAGTTATTACTACACCTGCCACTTTCTTTAGTAAAGATGGAGTTTAAAGTTATTGTTAGGTTTATTCCTTGTGCTTCTTAATGAGCCAGACTGTGCTATACTTTTTGTTTCAGAGCCTGCCTGGTGAGCAGGCTTTCCCCATGGGATTAATGCATAATTTTCTGTTGCTTTCTCCTTGAGCTGTCACAGGTCTCTAAGCAAAAAGCTGTCAGATCTCCCAAAAAAAGCATTTCTGCCTTAGAATTATAGACTCATTAAGTTTGGAAAATACCTCTGAGATCACTGAGTCCAACCATTAACCCAGCACCACCATATTCACCACTAAACTATATCCCAAGTGCCACATCCACATGCCTTTTGAACACTTCCAGAGATGGTGATTCCACCACTTCCTTGGGAATCCCATTCCATTGCCTGACCAGCCTTTCAGTAGAAAAATAATTGCTCATTTCCAGACTGAACTTTCCCTGGTGCAACATGAGGCCATTTCTTCTGGTCCTATCACTTGTTACCTGGCAGAGGAGACTGCTCCCCACCTCACTACAGCCACCTTTCAGGCAGTTACAAAAAGCAATAAGCTCACCTTTTGGGCTTCCTTTTGTCCAGGCTAAACAACCCTAACTTCCTCAGGCACTCATATAAATCACTCACTAGACCCTTCCCCATCTCCACTGTCCTTCTCGGGGCTCACTCCAGCCCCTCAATATCTTTCTTGTCACGAGGGGCCCAGAACTGGACACAGCACTCGAGGAGTGGCCTCACCAGTGCTGAGCACAGGGGACAATCCCTGCCCTGGTCCTGCTGGCCACACCATTGCTGTACAGGCCAGGAGGCCATTGGCCTTCTTGGCCACCTGGGCACAGCTGGCTCATGTTCAGATGGGCTCTTGAGACTCAGGTGCAAGAGCCAGAACTTAGCCTTGTTGAACTTCACACAATTGGCCTATATATACACCATATACATGCCACGTATAAATGCCACTAAACAAGATACAAAACACAGCCTGCTTATCACACCTATCAGGTGGAGATATTAAGTGAGGTGCAGCTAGTGAACACCTCCGTGAGACTATTTTGCTCCCAAATTCATAGTGAAGAACCACCTAAAGGCCTAAAAGCTGCTTTATATACTTTCAAGTATCAAGACTTCAATAAATTATGTACAAAACAAGCCAAAGAAGTAATGGAATCCAGAGAAATAAGAGATCCTAAAGCTCTGTAAGAATAGGATGACAGAATGAACTGAGGCAGAAAAAGAGAAAAGAAGGCAACTAAAATAGAAGACAAAGAAAAGTGAAAGGGCTGAACACCTTACAGAAGTTCTTCTGCTCTTGGAAGCAGTATATAATTTACCATAGCACAACCATATTATCCATTTATCATAAAACCAGTATGGAATATCATGCAGACCATCCATGAGTCTCTCTGAGGGTGAAACAAACAGAGTAAATTGTCTCCAAGAGTCTGGGGAGAGGCACCATGACTCTCACAATGCAGTTGGCAGTCCCCTAGCAGCAGACCCACCCCCATAAACAATTTGCAGGCTGTGCTTAATCTAGTTTAATTCACTTGAACAATGAAGTTCAAATGCACGTAGCAAGGAGTCATTTCAGGTCCAGGTTAGACACTCTGTAGACATCCTCTGTTGGAAATCTGAGCAGAAATTACAGTATTTGCAGCAATCCACAAAAGTGTGTGCGGTGTGTAAATTAAGATGTTTAAAATACCAGAACTCTAAAGATGTAAAAGAGATTGTCTTTTGAACTGTTTAAATCAGTTGAGGGTACAACCGAACCTGGTTTTGTAATATTGCAGTTAACAGTGATTCTTAGAAGCTTCCTTATGTATGTTTTCTTTTTCTTCTCTATGTTACTATAAAACTGTTTCTGTATGCTAGGCTCCAGGCACTGCACTTCTTTTAAAACATATATAAAACACTAAAAAAGGAGAATGTTGTCCCAAGGGAATGGTAACAGGACAAAAAGGCCTCACCTCTCTGATTATTTCCTAAAGTAAGTCAGTTTTAGGCTACTGTACTGGTCAAAATACAGCCAAGATCAGTAGTGAGATTACAGCTGGGCTCTGAGTAATCTGTTTGTTTGTGTCAGAGAGCATAATATGTCTGCGGGCTGATCACTTTGCCTTTTGTCTTTCTGCCTCTTACATTTATTTAGCCAAATCACTTCTGAGAAATGTTAATCCATCACATTATCTGATTGCTCAGCCCTTACTGGCCAGGTAACTCAGGTACAATCAATTTCATTGGCAGATGGGGTAAAACCCTACATGAGTGTCTCATTTGGTAATGTGCTCTTCAGGAATTATGATTAGAACAGATGTTGCTTCCTAATTTGTGAGAGCACCATGTCAACAAATTTGCTTAAAATATAAAAGTGTTCATTATTATTAAGTGTTATTATATATTTGTTCTGCGTGTTTTATGTTACACCCAGTGGGTGAGGCCAAACCATGCCAATTACCTACCTTTGGCCCAGTAGTCAGTATAAAAGACAATAATAATTTTGCTCAAAATCTCTATATTTTTTTTAATTGATAGTCAAAGATCAAATAACAGCCTCCAGATACAAAAGTTGAAATGGGGAACATATGATGTCATGTGTAGTCCCCCCTGCAGGGCACACAGGGCTCTGTCCCACACTGAATGCAGCTTCAGTTCTGTCTTTTTTTTTTTGGAGATGGAGATAGCACAAACACTGGAGAAAGTCTTCCTATGCCTAAATGTCTTCACCCCATCTCACTAACCAGTCAGGCTGTATCAGCTGCATATGTAGCTAATGTATCACATGACATCTTACTCATTTTTGTTCTGTTTAGATCTCTTGCATGGGGAGAAATGTTTTAAATGTAAGATGAAAATTGTCACCTGTCTTTATTCTGGTAAGCACCTAAAATCCCACAGCTGGATATGGCAAAAGCCCTAATTATATTTTCTTCAATAATGTCTGCATATTGAGTGTATTCATAGGCTCCAGGCCTTTTATTCAGACCCTTTTTCAGGACTTAGGGCTATGGAAATGGTTTTACTCAGAGCTGGACTCCACAGTGCCTGACATGCAGACTGCTGGGAGCCACCTTTGGGGCTGAGGCTGAGGGCAGCAGGGCAGCACCGTTTAGCCACAGCAGTCACATATGTACTTTCAGAGCTGGCAAGCCCTACCCAGGCACAGGCTCTTTGATGTGTGGCACTGAGTGAGTTTCTAATATTCATGCCTTCAAAGAGGGCCAAAATGTGCCTAACAGTAATCGCTCATCAGCCTATCTGACAATTCACATGGAGTTTAAAAGACAGTTCCCAGCTTCATTTCTTTTGCTCAGACCAATAGTTCCATTCTTCTTAAAAAGAGAATTGTCTTTCATCACAAATAAACCACAAAATGTTTTTCCGTGTAGTAGAACTGAAAAGTGGTTTTCAGATACAATTGGCGTTTGTGTGCTTAGTGCTGGAGGTGGCCATGTTGCTGAAAAATGACGTTGCCTATGATGCCAGCCATATGACAATTAACTCAGTAGAGGAGAGTGTGTGAATCCATTTCCAACCTCTTTTAATAATAGAGTAACAACCAAAATGCTTTCTCTAGTGGTTAAACCAATATTAAATTCACCTGGAAACTTGTTTACGGGCTTTTCCACTGGATTTGTCTATTGCCAGTGCCATAAAGGACATCAACTTTCAGTGAGACAACCGCCTCCAGCACTGGGATTGGAAACGCCAATTGTAATTACAACCTTTTTTTAAGCAAATGCTTTTTGCAGTTTAATTATGGCAAGAAACACTACTTGTTTTGTGAACTTACAGACTTTTGAACTTAGCAAAACTCTGTTTGGCATTCACCAGCAAAAGTCCTGTCCTTGCTCATGTCAGTGGTGCAGTCACTGCTCCAAACACAACACTGGATATTCAGACTTAAATAAAATCTGAACAAACTGTACTGCACCCAGGTTAAATGTGCTGTAAACACTGATTATTTGCAACTCACATTTAATCCTAACCATGGGTTATGTATATTTTCCCTCTTTGTATTTCTGGTGTAATCACAGTGTGAGTCACACAACCTATCAAAAGTGCAGATATGAACTACAGTCGTTTTATATGTTTCTAAACAATGAAAACAGAAAAAGCAATCTCACAACAGCTAAATGTTTTTTATTTTCAAAAGGCTCTTCTTGGTGACATTTCTCCCTACACTGCTGTTTCTGCAATCACATAGCAACACAGCCCTTGAAATAACTTTTTTGTACTCAATATATAAGGTGCAGTGTTTGGATAAACTGATTCTGCTCAAATGCCACCTGTTTAAATGCTAAATGGCATCAAAACCAAAGAGAAAAAAAAAAAAGAATGACAGTGCAGTGGAGGAGACCACTCCCCTGTTTGGATGGCTGAGATCCCCTGTTCAGCTATTAGTCCCTTTTCCTTGAGTTTCAAAGTGGGTGTAGCAGAGCTAACTTGGTACAGTGCCTGACAATCTCACAGCTTGCCCTCATGCAATCCTTCACAGGATTCAGGCTTGCTAAGACCCTGTACCATTCCTTGTTGAGACATGCCTGCGAACTCCTTATGCTGGTTCTCAATGCTGCCATTTCAGCTTTTAACCATGCATTTGAGTATCTGCTTCTAGCAAGGCCCAGCTGAACTACTTTTTAGGAGGCATCAGTATATGTTGAGGCAGGAAAGCAATGATGAGAAAGACATCTAACATCCAAATACTCTCAAACTTGGAGAATTTCAGATCTTCATCTAAGCTCTTCGGTTTGGCCTCACCTTCCTTCAGGAAACATCTTCATTTTTCTGGGCTGCCCTCTTTTCCAAGTTTTATGTTCTTCCTAAAAGCCACTCTGCTCCTCTTTTCTTATAACTGCGCAATAAATTGAGTGCAGTCCTCCTAGTGAAGCAGGACCCCCCCTTTGCAGTCTTCACCTATACCACTTCAATTTCTCCCAGGCAGCAAAATTCCAGTTGTTCCTGGTGCCAGGGCAATGAGAAGGTTATGAGCTCACCTACAAAACATCAACTAGGAAAGAATGTCAAATTTTTATACCTTAAGATTTTGCAGCTCTGTGTAGAATTCATGTATAAGCATCTATAGGGTTTAACTGGTGGGCACGAAGGGGTCTGAGGAAAGGGTGCCACAGGTACTGAGTATCTCCAGCAGTTATCATTCAAGGCAGAGAAAATTCTGGTCCAGTCAGGAAATGCAGAGTTAAGGGTCGAGTTTACTGAGTGATGGAGTTGGTTGTCATGTTTGCAGGAGCAAACAGAAGTGGCGAGTACCAAACATTTCAATGCAAATCCATGTTATCAAGTTCAGGATTATTCAGTTCTGCAGCCTGCTTTGGCTCACCTCTGGAGAAAGTTTGAGGCAGGGGGAATATCATCAAGAAGAAGGAGTCAGAGGTTCAAAGGAAGATGTTCAGGGACATGGAGCTGCATGTAGCAAGAAGCAAGAGAAGGGAGAAGTGGGAATACAAGATGTTATTATTTCTTTAATGAGCAGAAGTTCTTTTCAGGATGATTTGTTTTTCTGAAACTTGCATGTATTGCAGCTGTATTCAAGAGTGGAAAAGGGAGAACTCCTCTTTTTCCTCTTTTTTAAGCACAGTGTATCATTCTCTGTGCTTTCTAAGCTATAAAATTAGCACTAGCAGCTGTAATACAAAAGACCCACAAAAATTCGCAGTCCCAAGCCTTCTGAAGTTAGTGTGGCCTGTTATGGATAGTCCTTGTAACACAGCCCTGAAGGGAAGCAAAGCGCCTGACTGATGTTGTCAGCTTTCAGAGTAAGTTCCTTCTGAGCTCCCACAATATGTTCTACTAGATTGAGCATCTGGTTGAGACCACATAGAAATTCTCTCATGCCAACAATTTTTATTCTGTAAAATTTTTTTCACTTTCTCACCACAGGGTTTGTGAACACCCTTAGTCGTAATGGGAGTGAAGTCAGCAGGACATAAAGTCTGGTCAGATCTCTCTTCCACACCAACTTTGCCCACACTGAGATTGCAGAAAAATATGCTCATTACAGACTGATTTTGAACATGTTTTCTATCTAGAAAAGCAGAGGGAAGTAAAAGATAATGTCAGTCTATATTCAGTGGCTTCAGTTTCTTCACTGCCATGGATGCATAGGGAAATTGAAAAATATTGGTCATCATTTCCCCCCAAACTGAAGCTTTCTCCAGTGTCACAAGTGCACATCTGAAATACTGATATGAATTACACCAAGTCAAGTAATGTACAGGTTTAATTGTCAGAACGAATATATACATAAAGCTTTTATTATTTTAATGCCACTATATTGTGAAATATTTGCATGCCGTCTTCCATTCACATCATCTGTATAGGATGTCAAGTAGGTTGTGCTTGCAATAATTTTAGGAATGTAATATTTTCAAGTTCAGAAAGTTAACAACTTGGGCTTTTTGCTGTGCACATCGTAACCTTTTATGTTATCATTTGGTGAGATGAGGTGAAGACACAGAGGTGCATAAATTGGAGACCTCAGATCTGTGATTATGTTATGGCTGACCCTCATCACATCTAACATTACACTGTGCAGCTCTGCTCACAGGAAAAAAAATAGAGAGAGGAGGCAAAGCGTAACGTGTTCACTTGAGAATAGTTATGTGGTGATAGGTATAAATCAGGATAGTTATGCTGCAGTCAGTGTTACGTCACTGAGGATTTGGTCACAATAACTTCCCAATCTGCTTTGCGGATTGAAAATACATGTAGATCCAACTTCATTTTTTGCTGGAATGCACATAGCATAAATAGTACACAGTAGCTCTAAAGGAGGGAGCTCTTATAAATGCCTCCTGCAACCACCAGAAGAGGCATGATGGGTCTTCCTCATTTCTGGCTGCTGTAACAAGTCCCGAGTCAGAGCCTGACAAGTGACCCAAGCACAGCCCACCAGCAAGCAGCTGGCCCAGGCTCCAGTGAGCACAGAATGGCTGTGAGGATGGCCTTGCCCACACACAGACACTTTGCTGAGCTTGATGTGTGCTTCTTGTCCATGCCATCTCATACCATGGCAATCCTTTAACACAAAAATTGTTGGGCTTGTGGTGCTGTCGCCTCAGGATATTTGGAGTAGGAGTTTCCTAGTCAAATTATATTTTCCTAATGCAGGACAGAGCTGTATGTGCTGTGATCTGTACCAAGGAGTTTGTGAGTGGATGTAGGTACCCTACAACACCATCTGTAATCGACAATGGCCTTCTCATACACAGGTATAATTTAATTAATGAAGCAGTTTTCATTCATCAGCTTTTTAAGACTATACAGGGAAGCTGAAAGTTGATGCAAACACAAAAGCAGAAACGGGCCCTTTAAAGTTGACATGACAGACATGGCATTCCAACTAATCTTCAATAGAATGAAGATTCACAATGCCAGTGTCTAATAACTGTATCTCACTCCAATACAGGTATTTCAAGGCCATTCGGTGTAAACAGTGTGCATTGCTTTGTGTCTTAATCTGCCAGACAACCAAATATCTCACTTGCAGATATATGTTAAGGTTTAATGACTCTCCTGCCATAAAAGTGTTGCTCAAGACTAATGAACAAACAAATATTTGCTTAAACCCCTTTGTGAAAGTCAAACACACTTTCAACAACTATTCATGTATTTATTGTCAGATGTGAGTCATCACTTAAGTGCCCGGCCTTGTGCTCTTAGCAGCTAATGCCAGTAGTTTCACAGCATTTTTTCACTTATTTTTCCCTCTTTCTGCCCCCACTTCCATCTCCAGTAAGAAGCAGTCTGGAGAGTCCTTTGTCGGTGGCAGAACTTCCTCTCCTGCGGCGTTGTTTGTGCTGCAGTGACAGCTGATCCCTTGCTGTCCATGAGGCCTCAGTGACCTTTTGCTTCGGTGCCACTCTGGGGTCCTGCCGACCAAGTGAGTGCAAACGCAGCCACCTCTTCATTTTCCTCTCCCCAGCTTTCCAGGGGTACTGGTGGGCGATTGAGGTTCTGTGTGGATCCTTCTCTGACTGTTGGTGTGCCAGCAGTGCGTCTCCCTTCCAGCAGCTTGTCATCACTTCTTTGCCAAAACTTAGCATTTCCTTCTACCTTGGCAGCTAAGCTCTTTGCGTGCCCCCCCCATCTGTCACAATCACAATGAATAGGTTCACCCTGAACAGTTCAAATACCAGGGCTTTGCTAACCAGCCCCATATCTGGGGCACTGGCCATTTCAACAGATCTATCTGCAGCTGGAGAAGGATGGACATGCCCACCCATAGACTCAATAGTATCTGGAAAGTGCCCATAGGATTTGCTTCCTGAGTGCATACTGTGAACTTAGAAGGTGCATTAATAACAGGGACTTATTTCTTGTCTTACTGAGTGACATTAAAATTGTGTGTCAATGCTTGTTTTATTTTTATTCTGCTACTAAACAAGCTGAATGCTTTAAGGATATTTTTTGTTCTCTTGTGTCAGAGGGGTCTACCCAGGATGGAAAAGAAAATCAATGTTTCAGGGTTGTGTAACTGTGGGCTTTTTTTCATGTGTTTCTTGTTTCATTATGAGGAAGGAATTAAAAATCCCTCCAAGACAGTACTTAAAATATCAAAGTCATTGTTTAATGCCTTTGAGTCACTGTACAACTAATTCAATTGCACAGTGTAGTGCAGTTTCACGGTATGTGAAACACAGATAGTAGAGAGGAATGATTGGAAAGTTGAATAAACACAGCATTAGTTTGCAAAGTCTGAAACTTTCTGATGACTTCTTTAGCAATGATCCAGCACAACAGCTCATCAGCAGAAGTGAGAACTGAAGCTTTTAAACCCCTGCCTCCTCTATCTAAGCTAAGCTAGCTGGGTTCATGCTGGCTGGAGGCTCTTGACCCTCCTCTGAACCAGCCGCAGGAAGTGGGTTGGGTCAGCACTGGATGTCAGCAGCTTTTGGTGAGGTAGACAAAGATCAAATCTCTGATGATGGCTGCAGCTTTGCAGGACCCTTCAGCAAAAACGAGCCTCAGGTGGTCAGGGACCAAGGCAGCAGAAGATTTGGCCACAAGACACTCATGAGGGCAGTGCACAACCAGCCTGGGTCTCTGTACATTGAAACTGGTGCTGTAGGCATCCAGTAACTTACAGGGACCCAAGGTGCGTGGTGACAGGGCAGGGATTGCAGCTTCTGTGGCACCATCAGTAAAGGGTCATTTCATGGCCAGCCCGGTGCATCTGACTTCACACCCAACCGTAAGAAGCTGTCACCTACAGGAGGTCCTCCAAATACATCAGGGGTCAGTAGGGAAAGGTAAGGGTCCATCAGCCTGATTCGTGTGAGTACTCTTGCCATCATATAGAAGATCGTCCCAAATAATTACTGAATTTGTCTTTGTATCAGCTTTGCAAGGTACAGGAGCTGTGTTATCCCTGTTTTACAAATAACAGTCTGAGGCACAAGGAGGCTTCAGCTTTGCCTCTCTCATCACTTTAGAAGACGTAGTGGTGGTGTAGACTTATCTGTGTTGGCTCTCATTTAGTTAGGTGTGGTAGTATTTTACCCACAAACTTTCTGCTGATGCAGGCTTTATGTGCATAGAAACAAGACCTGAGGCCCTATCTGCTCTCTGAAAGCACCTGTTAGCCTCCCCATTTTCTCACCAAGACTGCTGGAGCCGATATGCCTAAATTAGACCTTCCATACCCCAGCCTCCTTACCCACCTGTAGCTCTCCCAGTGAAGGTGTCCGCACCTGGGTCTGAGTTAGGTGTTCCCATACATGGGAGGGCCAGGGTCCTGAAACAAGCATTCCCCACCCTGCCCTTGAAGCCAAATTGAAGCCACGTGGTTTGGGTATATCTGTGGTTGGTAGGCCACCCTGTGGGTGTAAAACACACTCTGATCATGAATTCCTGCTTTGGTTTCATTTATTCCCACACAAAAACAAACACAAAGAAACATATTTAAGCTATCTTGGTCACCATTCAAATGTTGATGCTTAGTGTTTGCGACTGATTAGTACTGCCACTGAATCACAGATATTTCCTGTATTAAGTGGCCCTAAAAGTCAATGTCAACATTTTAATGACAACAGCAGTATTGTAGGTAGTGGCAGTTTGGCAAAGAGAGGCGGTAGGAGTGGAATTACTCTTTAATGAACATCCTGAATGAACACAGATAGGAGAGGAAAAGGAGCAAAACTGGGAAAGGACAAAGAAGCACACATATGCTCATAAAAGTTTCTGACAAGCTAAAAGCCTCAGAAACAAATTTGAGTTTAAAAATGCTTTTGAAAAGTTACATACTCACTTTTGTACAGAACAACAATGGTGGAATGCTAATAACATTTAATTTCCCTTGACTTCTAACCTTCTTAACCTGCTGTGCCGCTAGAACAGCGCTGTAAATCAAAATATGCTGTATTGTATGGTGAACCTGTGTATTGAGTCATTCCAGACTGCCTGGTGCTTTTTAAAAACAAAACTCACAATAGTGTTTGTGCTGTTTTTCATTTTTCATAGACCTTTCCCCTCAATCATGCTGCAACTGGTTAGGTTATGTATTAAAAATACAATATAAAAAAAAAGGGAGGGAAGATGTAGGGGTAGATGTAATACCACAGAAAGTGCAGCACAGACAAATAGGCCAAAATATCCTTGACATTACTTTCCCCTTTGTTCTAAATGTTCTTCCAATTTCAATAAAAACAAATTGGAATACTGCCTGGGGTCTACTAAATCATTAGTAAATTAAGAATCTGTTTTTAATAACATTTCACTTGTAAATAATGCATTAATTGACTTGCTTGAAAGTTAGCTTGAATGTTAGAAACTCTGGCACTAAATGTGTAATGAAAGAAGTGCGCTGTTTGAGGAGGCTGGATGGTAAATGTAACAAATTAAATATGACAGTTGATATTTGTGAAAATGGTGATATAATTAGAGGACACCTGCAGCTGTTTTCCAACCAAAACAACAGAAATTAACCATGTATAAAGTATGTGTGTCATATTTTCTCTTGGCATGTTTCTTTTATTTTCTTTAGGGCTTTTTTTAATGCGTGTCTTTCTACTTTTCCTTACCTTTTGTCAGGTCATATGACTAACAGGTGTCTACTTATCCAATTATACCATTTATTAGATCTGTAGGAGATGGTTTTGCAGTGTAAAGACAAAGAACCTGCATCTTATTTACCAAGCAAGAGCTGGACATCATTAGAGCATATGACACATGCCCAAGCATACTTTAACCCTGGATGGTTGGGAGTAGTCAAGAGTTACATCAGGACACTTCCTGTGCAGTCCTCACCTGCAGATAGCTCACTCAGGTATTTCTCCACCCTGGCTTTGATAGTCTTGGTGAGGATTTCTGTAAACTAAAAGGTGATGTGATGCAATGTATAAGCATTGCAAATGTGTAGTGTTCCTTCTTGGCATGTGTGCAGCTGAAAGAGAATATGATGCTGCCCTGACCATCTCACAAGGGTTTTGAGCACCAGGTTTCTTATTGGAAGTTCTTGAACAACATAGATCCCCATGCCACTACTGGGAACATGTGAAGCAAATTGACCAAAGATGGCCAAAAGTGATACATTTTTGACCTGGAGCCAAAGATTCTGGGTATTTCAGTTCATGGACTATTTTCCATCTGTCCTTGCTCCTTTCCACTTGGTATACAGACAGAATCATGCAAAAGGAGATAGAATTCGGACTTGCAAAAGCAGGAATCTCTAGACTGACTCTCTTCAGAGCTACAGCAGTAATAGGGCAGTGGAATTACTCAGGTATAAATAAACAGAGCCTAAATGGAACATAAAATTTTACTCCTACTTAACACCATATGACCATTGTGCCTGGTGTCAGATGGGCGTAGAAACTGCACTGTTGAACTGGGCATGGGGCACACTGAAGCCAGTACCACTTCTGTTCCCAAAGATTCCACCTGAGGAAGGACTTCAGGCTGTCCCAGTGTCTCTTTTGCTAGGCTTTGACATGCAGCAATTTCCCCACAGTGAAAGGAAAAACAATACAGGGCAAGGCAAGCTGTCTTCACCATGAGGCTCTGCTCTCACCGGGGAGTTTTCTCTATGGCTGAGGCACATAGAGCAAACTTATGTGGGGAAAATCCCATTGCACCACACAACCAGCTGTGGATACTGTAAATCTTCAGCATGCCCTTTATCAGCTGTCAGAAACACAAACATTCATAAACAAAGGAGAGCAGGAGACCAAAATTCACTTTAAAATAAACAATGTGGACTTTGATTTGGAATGTGCTAACAGGATAGATATGAGCTATTTAAATAAACATACCAGCCAATTGTGTCAACTTTGCTTTGGGGGCAACAATACCTTTGTTTCTGGGGTTTGTATCTGTCTTGATTAGAGCCATGTCAAGCAGCTGTTGAGATTGACTCCGATGACAGATAGGATGTAATGTACATGACACTGGAAGCAAAGTATCATGGAGACAAATTGTGTGATGGCTGAGAAAATCTTCACGGCTTTTTCAGATATGGCAGACTTCTTCCCTGTAGATGCAAATATATTTATTTGTCTTAAAGTTACAGACTTATGTCTGCTCTTGCAGGTACCTGTTTTTATGTAGTAACTTCCATTCTCCATTGCCTCCCCCAGCCCAAGCAGGGGGCTGTTTCCACCCTGCAGCTTCAGTGTAGCACACTCTGCATGCTCCGTTTATTCCTAGAGTGGTGTATATGACAATTATGGACGAGAAGCCGTTTGCCGGCTCCAAGGACAAGGCGGTAATAAAGTTCCACAGAAAGTGCACCCTGCTTTTCTTGTTATAAATCACACCAGCACAGAGTCAGGCTAGTCCCACCTGATTGTACAGGTTTCAAGATGTGCTCCCCCTTAAGCTGATTTTACAGGTACTATTTCCTGCTCATCATGTAGATCTCAAGTGACTTGATGGTAATTGGTGATGGAGCTTGGTAGGCAGGTGATACAGGAGAGGTGCAGCTCACAAGGCCAGGTTCCAAACTTTTGCTGTGTCAGCAGTCACTGTGTGACTCTCCTTTTCAGGAGCAAGATCTGCACTGTGTTAAAGCTGAGAGGAGTTCTTACTCTTTAAAAGAACAATTTTCTTAAATAATTTTCTGCTCTTATTCTCTGTGGGCTTTTGCATTGGTAACCAGTAGTTTCTATGAGGCAAATGTATCAAGAGCTGCATTTCCCAGGTAAAAACCATGAAGTAAAAACTATTACAATGTTCACCAGAAGGAAGGAGTTGTTCAGCCTCCCTTCATTTTTCACTTGTGCAAGAACTTTCCCATGGATTTCAAAGGTGATAATAAACCTTTATTTTGGTTCCTTTGTAGGGCATTTTGCAGATGCTGGCCTTCTGAATGGATCAGAGATCCATTACAATTTTTATTTCTTTTATCAATATATTCAAACACTGTAGATACTCAATTTACCTAAAACCCCTCTTTGATTAAATAGCATCAGCAACAGAGATGATGGCTCCAAAGACTAATTGTTTTTCATGATCTAAGGGGAACATGCCTAGGAAGATGGCCTTCAG
Organism: Donacobius atricapilla; assembly: GCA_013397315.1. Classification (NCBI taxonomy): domain Eukaryota; kingdom Metazoa; phylum Chordata; class Aves; order Passeriformes; family Mimidae; genus Donacobius; species Donacobius atricapilla. The sequence goes on along the minus strand of WBMY01014824.1, from coordinate 1,873,832 downwards.
CTTGTTGTGTGTAGGTTTACAGCAGCAAATCAGAGAACCAAAGCTACAAGGAGTTTGACTACACCCATATTTGCTTTTCAGAGACAAATTTGTTGGCTTAAATTAAGCCTGCTAAAAATGTGCCAAGATTTGCCCTAGCCAAAAAAAATGCCCCTTCCTTGCCTATGTAATGTTACACTGATTTGAAGATTTTCTTAGCTATAGAGTGCTACAGATCAAAATACAAGCCTGATCATTAGAAAAAAAAAATAAAATTAAAAAATTAGTATTCCCAAACATAAGGAAGATGTGCTGGCTTAGTTAAATACAGCACAACTGGTATTATTTAATTAAAATCTAGAGTGCAGCTGTTAGGGGAAAATCTAGCCAGTTTCAGATAGAAAAATATGCCCTAATAATGTGTTTCAACATCATTTTGATGCTAAACTCAAGAGTATGGTAGGTGTGAATGTTTTGCATTCACATGCATATGTATACATACACATCTGTGTCTCTGACAGTGGGAGAAAAGACAAATGTGTTCAAATAGGTTTTCTGTATTGAGAGAAACTATAAATAAAACTAGACTCATGTGAACCAGCAGCCGGGAGGCTCCGAGGATGCACAGTGTGTGCTTAGAGGGTGAGGACTAGGGGAGGTGGTGCTGGGAGCTGCTTTGCCTATGTGCATGAGCCTGGGTTTTCTGTCTTTGTCTACCCAGATGTACACAGTGGACAGAAGAAAAATGTCTTTGTTTGCTTTCTTTGCTGAGTGAAGAATCATTTTAACTATGCAGTTTCAGTTTTCTCCAAGAATAATAAAGATGCATTAATTTTCTAAAAAGAATAATTATTAGTAATTATTAGTCAATTACATTTCTGCTCTATCTAAACTTACTGGGCTAACATCTTCGTTTGCTACCTAAAGCAGAGTATTTCAGCTTTTCAGAGAAATAATTGTATGTATTAGTCCAAGCAGAAAAAAATAGCAACTTTTGGAGGATGTTTCTGAGAAACAAGGCAGTTATGTAAACCAAGGAAAGAGAAATACAACACTGGGGGAAGTTTTGCTGCCATTATTATTATTTATTATAGTAGCTATTTTTACAGCATTGTAAATTTGCATTACACTCTTCAAAGAGAAAAAAAGGCAAGTGGTGAGAACCCAGAGTACACTCTGCTGCACATACCTGTAGCCATACCCTACTACACGTAGTATCTGACTGAGTAACGGCTGGGAAAAGTAAAGTAAGCTTCTTTTCTCCCCTTTCTTGGGTTGACAATCCAGGTTTCTGAAGCTGTGTACTGTCCTGTCCTTACTATATTCCCTTTGCAGGGCAAGAGATTTTTGAGCAAGACCTCACAATCCAAGGAGTTCTCAGGGCAATGGACCTGTTTTCCCTTCTTTTGAGCAGTGCAAAGCTGCCAGAGACAGGGCTGAAAATCAGGCCTCATGGTAGCTGTCACAGGGAGCTTGCAGTGTGCAACAGATGGATATAGAAAAGGACAAAATGGAGCAAAAGGAGAAGCCAGCAAAAGAGGTTAAGCTCTCAAATAACTTAAGATCATTTCATTCATTACACCTTCACTTGGAACAGTATCATCCATATGTGATGAAAAAGGGTCTTGATGGTATTTTGATGACAACATTCTTTTATTTCTGTTCATTAAATAATTGACATTTGCAGAATTTTACCCTGTATGTAACATTTGTCCAGAACAGGTATAGGTTCCTAAGATTTTCTTCTCTGTTATTTTACAGCCTCTATGTAGCAATTGTTTGATCATTAAGAGCAAATAGTTCACCTTTTCATGGTTCACCTTTTGTCTGCAAGTGAAATTCACTTCATTTTGAAATAGGTTTCATTTGTCAAGAGATGGTGGTGGACGCTCTGCTTTCCCTACATCCACAGTTCCCATGTAGGAGCTCTGGGTAGCAATCCCAGGCTTTTTCCTCCCCAAGCTGCTGTCAAAGAATATGCAAAATCACTAGGGTAGCCAGCATGCCAAAAGCAGAAAGCAAGTTAAAAATGGCCTGTCAGAGGAAACCTGAGGCAGGGAATATCTGAAGCAGAGAAAGTTATCTCTTACTCCATTGATACAGACTTAAGTCTGAAGATCTTGAAGATGAGAGTAAGGGGGGAAAAAAATTAAGCCACGAAGTCTGGGCTTTTTTCAGTAGTTGCAGCTCATAAAAACCAGCAATGCTGTATGACAGAACTAAAGACCAGAGGAGAGAGGGGGACCTGAAGAACGAGATGAGTGAGGCAGAAGGGCCAGGTCAGTGCTAAATGGGATCAGGGCACAGGAGCCTGCAGGAGGGAGCTGGCCCAACAACTGCCAAGTGAGCATGGCAGAGTGCAGGTGAAGGAAAACTTGCCCTCCAAACTATTCCCCAGTTGCACTGGTTTTCCTGCTCTCATCTGAAACACCTGGAAAAGAGGCATTACAGCTCCTGTTGTGTCCTGTCTGCCTCTGTGCCCTCAGGGCTTTTGAACCACAAGGAATCCACATGTTGTTTGGAGCCATCGAACTGTGCAGGGTAGGCTGCCACCAGGAGCTCCTCGGGCTCTTCCTAACATGCCTGTGTGTCTCCTGCTCCTCCCAGGCACAGTGAACTGAGCTGAAGAGCCTGAATGCTGAATAGGTTTGTTCTTGACAATTTAAATTAGACCCTTATATTTAAGGCATGTTTTTCTATTTTATCTGCTGCCTGAATCTCAGATGCTGAAATACTCACACAGCTCTTCATTCTTTGGGGAACAAGACATGGGTTTTCCCCAGTGGCACAGCGATAGCTTCTGATCCGCCAGCCTCCTGCTGTCCACTGTCATTGCAGCTCACAGTCAGTGAGTGGCCCGAGGAATAGCTGGCACTCAAGGACCCCCCTCCAGTGCCCATAACTCTGAAACTACATGACATCTTAACCTTTATGAAATTTCTTCAAGACAGCATTTTAAAACACCCAAATCTTTCCTGACCTTTACATTTTAGTAGAGGGGGTTTGTTTTGTTATTTTTTTTAAATTGATGTTCCTATATTTTTTTCTTTAACTGTGGCATTTTTAAGCTGGTTCAAGAGGAACTTTGCTTTGCCCTTCCCATCCTTGTTGAGCCCAATCATTAATCATGAAGGGAAAGCACTCCAGACTCAAGCTTAACTTTATAATGTTTTTATGTTTGTGACATTTTATCCCTCTCAGCCAGTGGGAAGTTCTTATCCATTTAATTTGTAATCTATTAGGTTGCAGTTTGACTCTAGATGCTGACTTCCTTTGTGGCGTCTCATCCACATTCTCACCTGTTTCACCGGCTGTGGCCTGGGGATGGTGGCTCGGGTGTACAGATGATTTGGGCCCTCGCCCGAGGGGGTCAGTGATTGGCACCCTGGATCATCAGGAAGCTGACCTTTGTCATATGCAGGGAATCAAGATATTTCAAGAGAAAGGGTATGGTTCCATTTGATAGTAACACACTGCCTAAACCTAGAATAAATCTGTTGTGTACTTCAGCAAAGCTGATAGTGCAAAGCTGACACAAGCAAGGAATCAGTCCTGGCATTTTTACACAAAACTGAATATTTGCAAAGGAAAACTGGAAACTCAAAGCCATTACAGTTCTTTTTCTATGGCACTTGCTCTTTTTACTGTAAGTAGAAACTCTGTATTCTGCAGCATGCAGCACTCTGCTATAAGACCTCTTTTTTTACAAAGGGAAAACTTTCCACATTTGTATCTAATCATTACCTAATACAATCTCATCAAATCTTTCATGATATCAGGCAATTACAACACTCAAGGCTCAGAGTCTAAATACTCTCTAGTGGTCCTTTTGGATTTGTTTATATAGTATAGTTTTGTTGCAACTGGAGAACACAGACACAGCTTTGTAGGCACAAAGATGAGTTCTGCTAAGCCTGTGTAAGTCCCTGCTCTTTAGCCCAAAAAAACTGAAGGTCAGTTCAAAGCTGCTTGTTGAGGGAAACTAATCCTGCAAACAGTACATTCACTGGCCATTATTTCCAAATCCGAACTATCTTATAGTCATGAAATGGAAAGTTTATGGGGAAAACAAATGCTGCATTTATTACTGTGATGCAACATTCATAAAATATATTTCTTTGGGGGGGGAGTTTACACAGGGGGTAATGAGATTTTTCCTTTATACATTATTTACAACTGCTTAATCCAGGTGCTCTAGGTTATTTTTTTATCCCTCAGTTTCACAGCTACAAAACACTTCAGTATTTCTAATTTATTTCTGCTTACAATACAGATGTTCTCAATTGTGTCTCTAACTACATTTCAACTGTTATGATCGCTTTTATTTGTTTGTGTCACTGTATACTTAGAGGTTGAATATGCACTGCACAATAGTCAGGTTCCAAGAAGGCTGTAAAAAGCCTCTGGTGATTTAGTTACCAACAAATTAAACTATGCCTAACAGTAATATCTTTATCATTAGTGGTTTTAATCTTCAGATGATTTCCTTGCTGTTTATATTGCTCTGTGCATGGGCTCTTATATCTTCACATAAAGGTTTCATCCTTTTAAAACAGCATTTTTCAAGATGACCATTTGGAAGCAACATTTGGAGGAACATTTGGGTTGCATCCTCTAACTAAATTTCCAAGCTGTTGGTAACGGACTAAAGAAAATGTGGTCTGCACTGAATACTAAAGAGCTGCAAATGTAAGAGCCTTGAAGGTTATGTGTAAATATTGACATTTTTATTTTATTTAGCATACAAAAATGAACTTGCAGTGTTGCTTATCTGATCATACAGCAGTGACTGCATCTGCACCATCTGAGATGTATTCCTCACACTTCTGACTTTCATAGGTGTTCCAGACTCTTCCCTCTGAGGATGTTATTGATGTCCCTGATTAGGGAATAGATATCTGGGGACTGAGTGTCCATATAGGTACACGTCAACCAAGAGGTAACAAATGGAAGCAGGGAAAAAAAAAATCCTTTCATCTTCAAAGGCCATGTTATATGTGCAGATATGGGTCCCAATAAAACCATTAAGGTTCTTTCCTGAGATGTGTAATGGGACTTTAGGGCATTCAGCATCCAGCAAAACAAAGTCTTTGGTTCATCCTAGAGGAAGCACAGAAAAATAACTGTAACATTACATATACCCCAGCTGTTCTTTTCACTTAACCAGACTGTCCTTTCCCCTTGAGTGTGAGTCTGTTGTAATTTCTTTTTAACCAGAGGTTTCTGTGAAAACCTCAGTCTTCATATTTACATACTTCTTTCTTAAAACACTGAAAAAGACTCTGATGTGCAGATAAGAAAGCTTGCAGCTCTTCGGGGCTCTTATTATACTAAATTATTTTATATGTTAGGTACTAAGATGGTCACTGTGCAGTTTCTAATTCCAGGCCATGAAACATGAGGGCCTCTCAACATTCCCCTTAAAATCTAGTCAGAAAGCCATGAAATCTTGGCTGTTCGCATGACAGAGCTGGATAACTGCTTCATGAATGGTACTACAGTCACCAAAAAGACACAGTAATGATTTGAGATCACATTGGTTCTCTCCCTGGACAGCCTAACCTGAACACCAACACTATCAGGAATTTTTCTGAAGTATCTGCTTCCCCTTTTTAGTACTCCTAGTTCCTGCATAAAACCCTGACGTGCTGTTTGCATCAGCTGGCTGCCTCTTGTGCTCCTCCATGGGTGTCTTGAAGATTACTATTTTTTTTTTTATTTCTACATGTGAGAGAAGGATTTAATAAATTGCAGAATCATAAATTTTATTAAGGGAGCAGGAGGAAGAACAGTAACTTCTTTGTGCTACATGGAGTCTATGTAATTTACATAAATATTGCTTATCTCTTTAGCAGATAGAGTAATTAAGAAATGACTAGCATGGCTCTTGTTGGGTCATCCTCCTTGTTATTCTATAAACTTAATTGAATATAGTCTTTCTTTTACTTATTTGCTAAAAACTTTCTGATTCTCCCAGTCACCTGTGTTTATTGGACACAGTAGTGAGCCTTACCAAGAGGCGCAGTACTCTGCCTACAGAGCTACTTTGCCCAAATCAGAGAGTTTGTCTCTGATCCACTTGTCTTGAAGAAAGCCAGGCATCAAGGTAATCAGGCCAGCATGCATTTGGCAGCTCATGCACAGTGTGGAGAACACATGTTATTGGTCCTTTTTAATTAATTTTTCTTTGCCTTGCAATAGAGTAAGTAGCCTCACTCTCTATTAGTCAAAGCTGAGAAGGCTCCTTCTGCGCTTCCAGAGTAGTCCCAGAGTGGCAGTGGAGCACTGTGGAGATAAAAGACAAGAGACATATGCCAAGGATGAAGTGTGTCCTGGAAGGAATGAACCCATGTCCATCACCCCCAAATATGACCAAGGGCCATCCTATGGTGGCTGGTAGGTGAATGTGATTATCTCTCCGGTTTGTGGCTTCTAGTTGGGCTCATGGAAAGGCTGCATTGCAGAACTGACCAGGAAATGTCCCATGCCAGCCAGATGAGTGACAGTGCGAGAGTATTAACCTTCATGGTCATCTAGTCCAAAGGGCTGAGAAAGTTAATTCTTCCTGCTTCTTCATTTGGGAGAAGCAGGGAGAAAGTGGGCTGTGGAAAATTCTGCAAGGACTAAGGAAAGACTAAAAGGAGCAATAAAGACTCAAGCTTTTGGAAGAATTAGCAGCTTTGGACGTGAGAGTGGATCAGGACAGAATGCTTTATAGCAGAAAGGTTCCATTTAATGATGGGACTAAAAAAAAAAACTGGTGTGATGGGAGGGAGGATCAGCGGTTAAGAGGAGAGCTCTGAATTGCAGGGAAAAATGACAGACAACTTAGAGGAACCTAATGTTACCCAAAACATCAAATGTTGCTGAGAATTTGGAATACAAGAGTAGAAATTACTGTGTTTGCATTGCCCTGTGTGACTCTGTGCTATCTACACATGGTTTTGTTTGGGGGCTGAGTGCATATTATCATATTGCAGAAGAGATAACAAGCAAAGATCCTGCACCCAGTAAATGTGTCAGAAGGGCCTGGAGCAGAAATGGTGCTACTGCCTTACCTATATTTAATAGAAGCTTAAAATATCGCTTGATTTCTGTGACCTCCGTTTGGGGCTTGAATTTCAAAAAATACAGTCCAGCTAAAAAAGACAGCAAAAAAAGCATATTCAGAAGTCAAAAAAATGATTGCTCTGTGAGGAAAGATTGAATGATCTGGGATTGTCTAACCTAAGCAAGGGTTTTAAAGAAAATAATGTGGCTTTTCAGCTACACGAGAAACACTGCTCCAAAGAAAAGGATAATCAAAGAAATCCTTTCATATGTTCCTGAGGAAATTAAGTACCAACAGGCTTCAGTTATGGTAAGAAAGATGTCAGTTAATCATTAGTAAATGCTTGGTATTCCCGTAGGAATCTGGTGGCATACAGCAGTAGATCAGGAAGGCACGGAGTCTTTGTCACTGGAATAGGCTTGACAGTACCTGAAAGTAATGACAAAGGTGTAACAGAGCCTTAACTGACTTTGTGTGCCTGGCCAACACAGAGTGGTCAACTGAAAGCCAGTGAGCACCTTCTAAGTAAAATCTAGCAAGAAACAAACAGATTCAGGTCACTTTTGCCACTGGGACTTCAGAGTGAGGCAGGAGGGAGTGAATTCCTTGGGCATTTTGACAATGGGAATCTCCCTCAACTTTGGAAGCAGATTTTTTGTCAACTCAAAACACTTTTCCCTTGCCAAACCCATATACTACCTTCATCTTATCTAGAGAAAGCTTCAGCCAACTGGCTTTCATCCATGTCTTATCTCTGCCAGACACAAGGAAGCTGTAACATATGGCTTCAATGAAAAGGAGACATAGAGCTTGGTGTCATCAGGATATTGATGACATTGTAGCCTATGCCATTTCACAATATCCTCAAGTGGTTTCATATGGGTTTTGAATAAGACAAGTAACAGCAGTGAACCCTCTGGTATTTTAAGCTGCAAGGTCTGGGAGAGAAAAAAACATTTATCCATGCTTTGGGATCTTCTTGACAGAAATTGTCAGAACGTTTCAAAGACTTTCTTCTCTATCAGCCATTTTGCCACAAAAGCAATGTGAAACGGCAACAGGAAGCAGACGTCATGTCTGGACTTTGGTCTGACTCAGATGCAGGGGAAAAGCACAGGAAGAATTAGCAATATTAAGTTAAAATAATGTATTACAGTATGTATGTGTATGTATGTGAGTCTGATGAAGTCATGTCACTATACTATGACAGAAATTTCCTACCTTTGCTGTAAAATTGCTAATGTTACCAATCCAAACCTACAATCTGACTATTAAGTGGGAGAATAAACTTTTTTTAGTTTAGGAGTTTGATTCTCAAGAGCTATAAAATTAGAACATTTAGCACAGCTGATTGTCTGCAGAGGTCTCACAATGAGACCTGCCTTAATAGATCACAGGACGGACAGATAATTGCTTAGCTGGTTTAGTCAACCACTAAAAGTAACAGGTGAAGTGATGTGACCCTTGTGTGAAAAAGGGAAGTTAGATCCCACTGATAAAATGGGGGAAGATGATATAAAATCTCACATCAATATTAGCAGTTACTCTGTAGGCAGATGTGTCTTTCCCCCCAGGCTTACATCCATCTGGAGTTCCAACCTGCACTGTGCCAAACAAGATTAACTTAAACGCCCAGCCATTTTGTTTGGATATATCATTGGTATCTGTCTTTGGTTGGTATACAGATTTGCTAATTTCTATGGTATCCAGAACTGAAAGGTCTTTGCTTCTTATTTAAAAAAAACATATCAGTGTATTATTCATGTGTCACATTCTCTATCATCAGTGATGACAAAACTGCACTGAAATTACAATATATGCCTGTCACATGTCTCAGCTATAATAATAGAAATAAAATAAATACTGCAGAATCCAGTTAGCTCACCTTCCTCAGCCATTTCAACATAACCACAGAGAAGGTATTCTGGAGGCCCCAGATGCTCCACTGGAAGATCTTTCAAAATAAAGCTTTATTATTAAGGCCATCTGACTTTTCTCCCTTCCCTGCTGTGATATTTGGTGAACAAGACATAAACCATTCCAGTGAAATGTTCAGGCCTGAAAAATGGTGCATTTTGCACCAAAAACATGGAAGCTGACAGGTGCCTGAGCAGAGAAGGAGATGGATGAGTGAGGTATTGAAGCTGGCCCACCACCATCCCACTGCTACAGAGGGAAAGGGAAATCTATGTACAGGAATTGATGTGGGGTAGATGTGAAGCAAAGGAGTGAAATCCATCTTGTTTCCTTCTAGGAGATGCCAGCTGAGCTGGAATGATGCTGTGTAGTAGATTGCAATGAAAACATGCAGCTTGTGATAAGCTGACAGGAGCTGGACTGGGCATAAATAGCTTAGAAACATCAGTGGGTAAAGGCAAAGCTTTTGCTTTTGTGTTTTAAAAGGACATATTTGCTATGCTTTGCTTTTTAGAATATAACACATTGTGTTAATGCCAACAACTGTATTTATAACATCTTCCACTTCCCATGTGTCAAATTTTTGTCCTTATATGTGCATATTCTCATTTTTTGAGCTATGGAACCATTATAACTCTCGTTAGAACTTTGTGACCGAGGATATTAGACTTTCTCAGCATGACTAACTGTTTTCTCAAGACGTCCTGGCTGTGGTGGTGTAACTGTGCTGACATTTGCACAGACAGGCAGATGGTGCCTGGGACATGTCTGGTTGTACTGCAGACCTGAAGATCCTAGATGAGGAAGCTGAGCCACAATGTTTTGGCCTGATTTATAAGAAAACTGCTTCTCAGCAAATGTAGCCTGTGTTATCCTTTCTGCTAATGGAAAAAATGGTGAGCCATAGCAAAACAAGCCCACAGCTAAAACATGTTTTGGCCAAAGGTCATAAGGATTTATATCAGATACGTGTGTGTGTTTGTTCCATACCAACTAAAACATTTAATGTCCTTGGGTAATACAGAAGAGGGCAAACATCCACAATTGATTGGCTATGGGAGGTTAAGATATATCACAATTGGTAAATTGTGCTTGAAAACCATGCGGTATGAGAACAGAATGGTGTAACTGGGAAATGGTCTTTTAGAGATGGAATCTGAATTTTGATTTCCCATTATGTGGAATAGTTTATTCCACTCTCAATAATATAAAATAGTTTATTTATCACTCTCAAGAGAGGGATTTTGCATCAAGGAAGCCATCAGATTTCGTTAGTTTCACTGAGAAACACAATCCTTCAGATAGAAGGAGAGGGACAGTAGGCATGGCATACACGGGACAACAGATTCAGTGAAATCTAGTTGTTTCCTAATTCCAGTTCTGAGAATGAATCACATAATTTGTTACAGATAACTGGCTAATGTCCACTAGCTGCTGACAAGAATTTTCTGTCCTAGTTTGTGATTGACAGCTAAATAATTTGAATGGATTTGAGCTGAGGGAGTTGTCGTGGTCTGGCCTGCTCAACTTGGTGCCAGGTCTCTTGCCATACTCTTGGCAGTTTTGCTACCAACTTCCTGCTCTGGACTTCTGTGTTTAACTTCCGTTATTTCACTTGAACCAATTTGGGAAAAAATCATTGTAACACCCTTTTAGAAGTGGCTTTTCATGGATACAGCTAATGGAATTAATGCAGTAAAATGCTACTGATTAAGTCCTCTGATAAGCCACACAGACTAGCAAATTGTTGATTTAGGGTATAAGTGGATAGGGTGGCAAATGTTATCATGTGTTTGAAACTGGTTTATGCATATATCACTCTTTTTTAACAGTCCAGAGAATTACAGAAGTCTTCAGCAAATATAGCTCTCTGTTTTAAGCACCAACATCATGGGTTTTTATATTCTTGCTCTGCTCTGCACTCCTAGTAGTCCTGGAAGAGCTCCATGGTCTTCAAGAATCAAGGCAGTACTGCAATTACATAGAATTGGAATGCCTTTTCTTTAGCAAAGAGATTAGGTAATGTAGCAAAACTAATGAACCGAGGCCAGCTATGGTGTAAACAGTGATTTTACTTCTTGAGCCAAATTATTAAATGGTGCAAATGAACCTGCTGTGTTCTAACAAACACTTCTTTTATCTCCTTTGTGTCAGTAGAATAGACAAAAGGGTAGGAGTGGCAACAAAAAAACCCTATTTAATATCTTATATGTCACACAACTCTTCTACTTCATCTTTTCTTTGTTACTGCTTTTCCTGCTCCATGCCCAATTCTGCACCTACTGATGTGGGAGCTGAACATGGCCGAAGACTGACTATACTTACGTCAAGATCCATAAATAAAAGGGCATTTGAATTAGTCATCACTTTGCCTATAGATTTCCGAAGTTTAGATCTCCAGCTAGGGCAGATGTAAACTTCTTTGAAGTATAAAGGTAGCTCAGGCAGGTGGGTTCAACGAGTTGCATGTAGCAACTGGGAGCAATGCACTGAGATAAACAGGTATGTGCTGGTTCTTGTTTAGGCCAGAAAAGCTCTCTGAGTGTTGTCCTGTGCTGTAGAGATATTTCTTGTAATCAAGGACTGAATGTTTAAGGCTTTGAACACACACTTCTTTACTGAAACATCTAACAGATGGGATTGCTGGGCCTGGCTTTCTTGCTCTGTGGCTTTCTGGGATCAGCAAATATCTGTATGATGCCCCTGGGGAGCAAATTCTCAGCTGCTGAAGCTCCACCGTTGCAGGTTGGTGTTGTTCAGGACTGGGGAGGAGTCCCAGCTCATTCCCATTCTGGATGCAATGACTAAGAACTGCCCTAGCCCTCACATTGTCACGTGTCACTGCACTGGGATGTGCCAGGAGGTGAAGTAAGCAACACAGAGGGCATCTGGAAAGAGAGGAGACAGGAGAAACTCAGTTTGGCAGATGCTGGAGCACAGCAGGCTTCCAGGAGTTTATTTTGAATGTAATTGTTTGCTAAACAACCATGCTTTACTGCAGTGGAGTATCTTCAGCTTCAGTAATGTTTTGCTATTATTATTAAAGACCAAAGTGGACAGCAGTTATAGGAACATGGTGGTGCTTCTGACTAGGATTCACTGTTCATTAACCTTTCAGACACTGTGTGATTTTAGAAGGGTTGTTTTTTCCTAATTTTTTCTAATTCTTCTAGTTCTCAAACACGCCTGTTTTAATAGCAAGAAGTTAAACTGCAGAAAGGTCATGTTATCTGGTTTGCACATAGGCTGCCTCCATCACACTTGTGTGTAATCAAAGAAAATATAATTACAGCTCTGCAAATTTGAGGCCAAATCCTGCAGTTTAGTCTGCTCATTCTCTGCTCGCATATATGGGTGAGTCCTTGGGTTTTGCTTGGCTAACAAGTACCATCCTGTATTAACAGAGAGGAAATCTATTCTAGGGTTTAGAGCAGCTGGCTTATTAAATCCAGTAGACCAATTGAAACCTTGGTATCAGGCAGCAATGATTCTTCAGAAATGACTGGAGCTGTACCAGTCTTACATTTCAGGACTGAGATCAGAACCAGACCCAGTCCGCTGAAAAATAAAGCAGCTCTGTCATTTGCTGGTAATGAGGAATCACTTACCCAAACCGTCAATTTATGTCCAGGCTGAAGTTGTACACTATAAATATGTTACATGGGCTCCATGGGGTGTTCTTCTAAATAAGCTCCACAGTGTTTACTAATAAGTCTCTTTTTTCTTCTTCATGCAGCTTGTCCTCTAAGGGTGATAGATGTTTCTGCACTAGCATTTTGATCCAATCCTATTAAAACCATTAAGTTTCATTATTAAGTTCCAGGAAGACTTTTGATCTTTTTTTGTCTTCCAAAACTATTATAAATATTCACAAATTCAGGGGCATGCTGTCTGTAACCACATACCTTTAAATCCAAATATTTGAGGTGGGATTTATGGGGGGCTTTCCCAAAACAGGTTATGAAGTGCTGGGAGGGAGAGGTAAAAAAGCAAATGATTAATTCTGCTTCTAACATTAGTACCATTTTGTATGTGAGAGGGGAGGGGATGAATAGTTCGCCAGGGAGAGAGACACATTTGCAAAGTTCTGGTTTACAGAATTTTAAAAAGCAAATGCACTTATTCCTAGGCTGTAGATTGAGGTGTATTGTTCATTATCAGCTGGCTCCTAGTTATCCCTGACTTCACAACGGTTATAGCATTCTCCACACTGGTAATGCTGCCTCAGAAACCCCTCTGCCCTATGTGAAAATGCTGTGTACTTCTTGCTTACCAAGGGACTTAATATAAGAGCACTCAATGTTCTAATGTTACATGCCAAAGGACCAATACCTGAAAGGTCTAAGACTAAAAGCATCAGACTACACAATTTCCTATTTACTATAGATGGTATATTTAGTAAGTAATGATCCAACCTAATAATATAAAATAGTATTTGACAAAAAGGTCAAGTGTTTAATATTAGGGCTAGGAGAGTCATAAAAATCTATGAGGGGAATGCTCCGTGGAACAGCCAGCCAGCTGCTGCTCCCAGCTCTGTCACTGTATCTCTCAGTTCCTCCTTTCATTCTATAAAAATGTCACAGTCTCTTAAGCTCAAATGATTCCATACGTTTCCTGCTTCTGGAGGATGGAACTACAGTAGGCTCAGTTCCCGGTTGCCAGGCCAAACAGCTCTGTCTCTGGAAGTTTCCTCTCCTTAAGTCTTCTAGAGCTCTTCCAAAAATGTCATAGTTATGGTGCAAATAAAAGTTCCCTGGATATTGTGGAGGACTCTGTATTTTGTGGAAATCCCATTAGAATGCAACAAATGAGACTTTTAAAATTAAATAATTGCTTTATAAAACCTAGCAGACTTCATGTTCCAGGTTTGTCAGCCAAATGGACCTCAGCCAGAGGAGTGAGAGGGAGTGAACCAAACTGAGAGCTGGTGTAAATGGGCCCACCTTTCACATTCTTTTTGAACTTGACCAACACATGCAGAGACTAGAAGGAGCCACTGTTGCTGCTGATCTGTAGAGCAACCCGGGAATCAGCCATGTTTAGAACTTCATTTTCACTGTAAAACATGAAAACAAAACACGGAAACATCAACTGGGACTAAATGTTGTACTCAGATCTAGACTGGAGGACACACGTACAAGATTTCATTGTTAATACTGTCCTTCCTTAGCTCCCATCTCTCTGATACTTTTCCCTCACTGTTATTCAGGACCCCCTTCATGACTGTTGGAAGTTGGGATTTTTTATTATCTTCTATTTGCCTGCAGGGACCTCAGTTATTTTACTGCTGCCCATGGGATCCCACTTCAACTGCAGTTTGAATTAACATGTTTCCTTGCTGCATCTCCCAGCTGAGGAAAGTGCAAGTGCTGTTGTGGCCAGTAGAACAAACAGACAAGTCAGTTCCATCCTGTAACTCATTTCTATGGCTTTTTTTGTAAACTCATGTTGTTTAATAGCAGGTGGAGGTTTAGTTGGGTTGGTTTTTTTTTTGGATCAGCAACTATATACTACAGGGTGGGGGGGACGGTATTTGGAGATAAACATGGGACATACCTTTTAATTCTCATGAAAGCATTTTCATGGGTTTCATGGGAAGCATTCTTAACAACAACAGAGTGAGAACAAGTTAAATATTTTGTTTCAAAGGGATTATCCCTGCCCAGCAGGGAACAGCTGGCATAAAACACTGATCCACCTCCCATTGCAAACAAGAGCCAAACTCCTGTTCATTTCACTGGTACAGAATCAAGCTCTTATTAAGTCCATGGCCAGCTTTGCACAACTTCTGTCCCTGTCTGCTTCTCTTACATATAGGCCTGACCCTCTCTGTCTGTGGAGAACCCAAGCTGAGTTGTGGCTCTAGAGAAACTGAGAGCATTTTAAGATGTAAATGAGTAAATAAGTATAACAGCTTTTTCCAAATATGTTTGGTTGTGGAGTACCTCACACGTAGTCCCACTGACTTCAGTCTAGCCCATCTGTCTAGATAGCCAAATGGCAGGCAGCAAATTGTATCCAGGATCTTGACTCACTAAAATGGGCCAGTTCGATTTTTTTCCCCCCTGGGTTAACATGGCTCCTCTCTAGGTTGTGTTTCATTCCCATGTTCTGCCACTTGAAAAGGAGCACTTCAAGTTTTGGGTACAGTTATATTGCAGTATATTTAATAAAAGAGCACCAGTTACTGAAATGTTTTGAAAGACATCACTCCCAGATCTAAGAGTAGCCACAGACTTATTTCCTCTCCAGAGCATTCACATCAAGGCGTAGATGTATGTAGAACTGTTTAGAGAAGATACATTGATTACAAAAATAACTAGATCATTTTTAGGATCCTAATCTCTGATATTGGTAGGCTTCTGTTACCTACATCCAGTCCTTTCATGGTTATATTGTTTGAATGTGTTTCTGCTAAGTGGCAGAGCAGACTGAAACTATTACAGCCTAGGAATTGGGTAAAAAAGTAATAACAAGTGATTGGGTTGTTAAGAGCCTCATAGTATGTGACAGTTAAAAAACTGGGCCTGTACTGTCATATGTCATCTAAAAGTTAGCACTATGAACAAGATGTTTTCTTATCCTTTCTAATACTTTGAGATAGACCAAAATTTATCATAGCTACCTTCATTTTACTCAGTTAATAATGAATGATCAGTGAAACATTTTTGGAATAAGAAAGCTAGATGATTCATGTAACCTCTGCTGTAAAAGGTTTTCAAAGTTTAAAACATACAAAGAGAAAGTAAAAGTAGCTGTATCTTTTAAAAGACAAAAAAAATATGTAGGAGAGATGAGAAATTTTAATTGAATAACATAGTTTGTGAGATCATCATACAGGTTTGATTTTTTGATAATCAGATTGAGTTTCATTCATGTTAAACGCTTGCATGAGTTCTTGAACAATGAAACTTTCTTTGTGGGCCTTTCTTTGACTTCATGACCACCATGATTTTCAGGGATGAAAGTCATGCTTTGATGATAATGGTGTGATTGTGCGGGTGCTGTATAAACTGCAGGTTTTAACTGCTGGGAAAGGTGCTGTGTAAGAAGCTGTGTTTCTTCTTCTTCTCCATTATTAGAACTGATCCAAGACATAAAGAGTCCAAAGTCTCACTCAACTATTCATGGATAACAAGGTATCCAAAAATTTTGCCACAGCAAAATTACATAGCATTCCTGTTATGCACACACCACTGATAAGTCTGCACTAAGAAAAAAGGGACAAATTCTCTTCTGGAATAAAAAAATTTTTGGTGTCTGTTGAGCTTCCACTACACTTTCCAGCAGAGACCTAGGTTACTAGTACAGAGTTCATGTAAAGAGACAGGTCTTTACCTCTCTAAATACTATTGTTAGTGTTTGGAGACTTCTTTTATCTTTGTGCCAGTGCACAGAAAGAGGTATAATATGATGCATGCATTACTTCATCATAAATCTTCAATTTTTGGAGCCTCTGGGTGGGGAATTAAGTGTCCCATTTAGGTAGTCTGTAATAATAATTGTCATTCCTCCTGCATCGTATTCACAAGTGTGTAAGGAACCTGTTTCTGAAAGACTGGACATGCTGGACCACTGTTCTGGACTAGTATTTTAGTCCCTGTTTTTTGTATTGTTTGAGCTACTTCTTTTGAACTTCATGTCCAACTTAAAATTTGAGGTATTCTAGGTTGCACTCATTATGAGGAGAAAGTGTTGTGAGAATCACCAACTGCTTTTATGTAACTCTACATATCTACAAAGGATGAAGATTTGTTTTTCTGACCACTGGACAAGACAAACAGCTATAAAAATAAACTAAGTTCATCCAATTGTCCACGGAACCTCTTTCAGCCAGAGCCCACTCCTTATGCTCACCCTTGGCCTCTCACAGGGATGCACTGGCTGCATGTCCTGCCACCTCTCTTCATTTCTGCAGTGCCTCTGTGGCTTCTGTTCCCACCCAGTCTGGTGGTCTCTCAGTGCAATATTCAGGAACTGTGCTTCTCTCATAGTTTGTGTCTCTGGTCAGGCCGGCCCTTTCTTTGTGGTGTGCAGTGACACGTGCCTGCACTCTGCTTGAAGACCGAGTATCTTCACCGAGGAGGTGAGTTGCTTCTTCCCAGCTAACTCAACTGAAGGGCAACGACTGCAACCAGCTCTGACAACCTTTCATCCATACACTTCTATGTCTGGTTTATATCAAAATTATTCCCATAATTCCAGCCATCATAAAAAAGCAAGCCTGAAAGGAAGAGGAATAAACATAGAGTGGTTTAAAGTTGTATACTAGGAATAATTAAATTCTTGGTAAGATACTTCTGTCATTTCTCTATTTTCACTCACCATGAGGAGGACAGCATGTTCTCATCTCTGTAGAGTCACATAAATTACTTGATTAAAGTGCATGTTGCAGAGCTTAATCTGGGCATTTGGAACCTCCTTGCTGTTTTCTCAAGGTATTTGTGTGATAGATGAAGAAAAAAAAAGTCCTGTGCTTAGTTCATCTTGTCATGTTGCAGATCTATTTTCCAGACATTTGCAAATAGAGTACAGAACAAGAGTTCTTCAGCTATTTAAAGTCTTTGAAAGAAGAAAGGCAGTTTAGATTACCAGCAGTCTACAATGTGCGTGGCACAAAAATGTCAGTTTTAATGGCAAAGTTCAGCATAAAACTGTGTCAGCTAATTTAATCATTTACCATGAAATACCAGTTATCTTAATCTTACATGCAGTCCTTAAGTCTGCTGCATATTTTTGTGTAATTGAATCCTGTCCCTAAAAGGGACAAAGCAGGGAATTTGCTTTTTAGTGAAAAGTTAGGCTTTAAATGTTCCTGTTTATAAATTGTATTTGTGGCATTGTCAGATACTTTAATAGTGAGCAGCTAATATTTCTGATGAGTCTATTTTTTCTCTGTTTCCGATTTGTCTTCCATGCTACAGAAATCATATTAGTATTCAGTTTCTATGGAACTTAACCAAATTCTCTGGAAAAACTGCAGATATTGTTCCCAGAACTTAAGGCAAATAAATTAGTATCTAACCCAGATGACACATTTTATTCATGTGGTTTGCTTCCCATCTAGATACCTGATGTATTACTTCATCAGCAAATTCAACAAGACCAAGATGTCTTCATTTTCCTTCAGAGCAAGAGCTGTAAGTGCAGTGTGGTGGAAGTATTGGTCTTCTGTGGCCAGCCGGCGAGAGCCCATCAACAGCTGTGATGAGCAGAGCAGACATGGGAGACAGGAGGCAGCTGAAGCCAAAGAGGACCCACGCCTGGAGCTGTGTCTGTGTGATTGGAGCAGAGAGAGGCCAGGACCCAAGGAAATCCCAGCAGCAAGGGAAAAAAACAGATTGACTCTCAGTGACTCATTTAGCTCCTGGATTGGACAGATCTCTCCCCTGCTGGCAATTTGGCTGAGCATCAACGGACAGATAGCAGGATGAATAGCTTAAAATAATTAGAGGTTAGGAATTTGCAAAACTGCTAGCCATCCAATTCTTTACTGTGCAATGTGAGGCAGAAAAAAGAAATTACATTTAGGTTATTAAATATTAAGTCAGTGGATTTACTTCCATTTGGTGCAGAACAGGAAACTGGCTAAAATTCAACATTTATATCATTGTGTTGATGGTCTGTTTATCACTGATCAAGTAAGTGTCTTTTGGCAGGTCAAGGTCTTTGACACATGGGGCAAATGTGTGCTTAATTTCTCCCGAACAGAAGAATTAATATAATAATAATTAACACAGATGAGAACAGAATTAAAATCAAGTACAGTCAGGAGTTCAGTTTAATGCCAGGTGTCTCACATTCTAGATGTTCTGCGGCCAGATTTTTCCTGTTGAAGGCAACAAGGATTTTGCCTTTGGCACTTATGGGACCAGAAGTGGGCCTTGGATGTAGAGAGACAGGATTCCCTGCACTTTCTATTTAATGGACAAAACCAGGAGCAACAGGCTCATTTAGTATCAGTAAAGGTCAGTTAAAATTATAGAGACATCCTTTGGAGCAAATCCTCTGCCTTGTATTTGCATATTTATGAATTAGACATTACGACAGGCTATTTCATTTATAAGAGCAGCACTGCTATAGTTAATAGTCTGTCAGTATTTCCATTATAAACCCCGTTTCTCAGTGTTTAATATCTCAGCCATTTAAAATCGCATCAGGAAGCAAGTTGGTCTTATGTTGCTGGCCAGGTGCAATTTTTGTTCTGGATTATTGTCAATAATGAAATACTGTTTATCATATATGCAAATGAGCCACAGTTTTTCTGTTGGAGGGACATAGCAAGGTGTGTAGATTCATTGTGGCTTTGTTTTTCTTTAGGAAAGAAGGGAAAAGAGGGATTTGACCAATCATGTCAACTGCAGCCTTACATTTGAAGAACAGTTTTTCAAGCAACTGCTCTCAGAGGGAACACTGATTCTAAGGGGGAGATCAGGTTGCTGTTTGCTTGCCAGTGGTGACCAAGGTAAACAGGTGAGGATGGTTACCCTGTCCCTCTGAAATTTCTTTTCTACCAGTCATGGGTGAAACACCCCAGGCAAGAAAGCAGTGAACATAAAAGAAGAGCCTTTAAAAGTAACAGGAGCCCCAATTACAATTTCAGAAAGCTGGCCTCTTTTTAAGGTGTCTGCCAGCAGCAGGGAAGTGCAGTACTGTCCTAACCTCATTGCTGATATTTGGGGTAGAGGGGTTGCTAAGACTTTAGGGGTGGTTATGAAGCTACTTGCACATGTCCCTAAACTGAACAGTGTCATTTATTTCAGCAGTCTCATATCATTCTTCTTCCAAACAACCCCACTTTGCTTTCATACAAGTATTAGTTCACTGAAAAGCTAACTGCCTGACAAGGGCAAATGTTCAGACTAAAATAACGATTTTTAACTTGCCAGGGTAGCAAAAAGTTATTCTTCAGAGTAGCTGAAAGAAGCTGGTCTTGCACTATAACCTCTTGCCCTATGAAGAGAGAAACAGTCCAAACAGAAACTCCTGGGGAGCGGGTAATTTCCAAGGTCTCAAAAATCATTTGCTGGCTCAGTAACTGACAAGTTAGAAATCAAATTCATAAAGAGGAAAAAAAAAGCTATGTGCAAAATATCTTTTGCTCTTTGCCTCACAAGCGCAGTTGGAGGTGGGAACATAGTCTGTATTTTCCATCTTTCTCATCATAAAGGTCTATGTGCACAACTGAGGGTTCCAGGGAAACTAGCAATGGCAGGCCAGAAACACTCTGAAACATCATATTTGATGCACTTGGTACATTGCAGCTAATCAAACTGTGCTCTAGGCAAGGCCTAGGGCTTAGCCTCTGTGCCACCTTCTGTGAATTTTAACTAAATTAAGATTAACAGCAAGTTCAGAAGTTCCACTGCACAAAAAAAAAATATAAGCACGTATAGGACAAGATTGCAACAAAAAGTCTCTGATCTTAAATCCCCCAAATCCAAATGGTGAGCCAGACTTTTCATCCATCATGAACATCATGAGAACCAAGAAACCAGATCAAGACACTCCATTCAGGCTTGTGGAAAATCTGTTCCAAATCCAAGTGGCGAGGGCTAATCAGTAGCACTTTCTGAAAACAACAGAATTTAGGATATTTTGTAGGTAATTGCTAACTAAAAGTGCATTTTCCAGACTCCTTCTAGAGTTGCCATTGTAAAGAGCAATCTTCCTTCCCTAGGAACATCACAGTGCCTTTTCAGCCAAAATTGATCTTTGGTCGCAGTAAGTTATCATAACTCAGGAGGAGGCAGACTACAGAAATTCTAACTGTTTTGAATACAAATTACTTCAACAGTTTTATAAAAAATAAATAATTCAAAGTAAGGGGGGGAGGGAGTTTCTGCCAAACATGTAGATAATCTCCTACATTTTAAAATTAAGTGTGAAGTATTTAAAATGAAATACGAAGTTTGCTGGAAACTCTGTCCAGGCTTAGTAAGCTCTCTGGACAGCATTGTTTACTAGATGTATTTGTTATTCTTTGTCTTTAATTTGCAGTGACATAAAATCTTGCACAACTGACTTGAGTGCATCTTTGAATGCTAAAAATACTAATTATTATGTAATTAGTCAACAGGATGTGTGTAATTGTGCAATGCCAGCATTCCTGGGTGTGGTTAAGTACATAGGTAGAATGCCAACACTCATCTAGATGTAGTATTATAAAATTACACAACATACACCCTGGGTGGATACTCTAATTAAATTTTACATTTAAACAATAGCTACATTAGCAAAATAGAACTTATTTTTTAAAAAAATATCTTCCCACAGGCATGGATCACAGTAGATGGTGGTAATAATATTGCCCAAATAGAGTATCTTCCACCTCCCAAGGGACTCAGTCTTCTTCATAAACATACAAATAGGACACAGACACCAAGCATAAGGAGCCCTTCATTCACTCGTGGCATAAAACCACCCCAAACTAGACATGTGACAATTGCTGAGTCATGCACTGGAATAATTGAAGGCAGAGAATCACGAGGAAGGACTTTCTATCCATGAAGAATCACCTAAGATTAACCAGAAATGTGACTAGAACTGTTACATTTTTATGACTTTACAGACATCAGGACAATCCTTAAACCATGGTGGAAACAAAGCCACACAGTGAGTCAGATTCTTCTTTGATTTTACCCAGGTTGTTATCTTGTCTAGGTTACAGCCATCAAATGTCTTGAGTATTTGAGTTCATTCTGATCTCTGCTAAGATTTACTGCCAATGTGGTATAAAAATCTGCTGCACTCCCAGCCAAAACTTCCCTGCCTGGCCATCCCTCATTCTTCCTGTGGTACATCTGCAGTGACTGACAGGTATGCATGTCACTGGGGCCAGCACTGCAGAGATGGTAACGTACACAGTACAAATAGAAAACATGGCACACCAGTATTTACTCTCTTTTGATAGCATTTCAAGGCAAGAAATCCAGGAGAAGAATGGAAAGGTGAGAATTCCAACACCAAAAAATCCCGAACCAAAAGGCCCTAAGCTGTGACTCATCATTAATGTAAAATGTCAGAGCCTAAAGCTGTCTTTTTTTCATGTGCCTGGGTGCAAAAGGGTGAGGTGCCTTCTGAGGATGATTTTATCTTTTACTTTTGAGTCTGAAGGTCTTGGATGTGGTTTGGCAAGTTCATAAAAATATTGTGATGAAGTTGAGTTGCCATCTGGAAATGATACATACAGAGATACAAGAAAGCTTGAGGAGAAAACTGCAGATGCTGGAAGAAGAATCAGCAGTGCACATGAATGAGGTTAAAAATTGCAGACAATTAGCTACAAGATGACTCCTACTAAATAAATCATCAAAGACTTGACTACTGCTTCCAGGTTTCTACTGTGATATTAGCTCATTGGAACAATCAAAAAGATGTTAATTTGGCCAAAGTTTTAGAAATCTGCTGTCCTTGTTTGAATTAACAAATCAACCAACAAGGCCAATCTATACTGTCTTGCCAAGGCTATAAAGCTTCTAGGGAAGCTATTATATTTAATGCTCAGGATCAAGGGCCCCATGATATGCAAAATAAGCCTCTTTGTGTTAAATGAAAGCTGCACAGGAAAGAAAACCTGAGCTTGTCATGGAATTTCACATCTCGTTTCAGCATTCAATAAAGTGCTTTGGATGTCCAGTTGAATAGAGAAGCACAGGGTTTTTTTCTGCATGCCTCCACAGATCAGGCCTTGCTCTATTCTCATTTAGAGTTTAAGCCAAGACTCAAAATAAAAAGAAAATATTCCAGTTGCTTCCAACAGGCATCCAGTCAGTCTTGTGCTGTGGTTTTACTTAAATGTAAATTCAGTGCTAAGTTCCTCCCAAGAAAAAGAGGGGTAAGTGGTAGGAGTCTGCACACTTAATTTCTACCCTCCTGTTATTTGCTGCTGATAGAACCTATCCTTTGGCTTGGCAAAAATTTCTTAATTTGTCAGGTCTTTCTGCAGCGTTGACTGGTAGAAAAAAATGCTCACCTTGACCTTCTTTATTGCTACATCGAGGCAGCTCACTACAGTTGTACTCTACTGCTTGAGATTTACTTGTGTCCCTGGTGTGTTGTGATAAGCCTCTGAATGTCACTGCTGTGAAGGTTTTGTTCTTCCCAAAGACTCTCCTGAGGTTCAGTGAAGGCAAGTAGGGTTTGCTTGGGTTTAAAGGTAAATTGTGTATGTCACTATAATAAAGGGAAATATGCAAAGCGTTGGTTGAATTTAATAGGAATTTGGAATGTTTGACTTGTCACAAGGCCAGTTGGTATTATGTGGACTTCTGACATTGCTCATAGCAGGAGGACCTTACCCCATGGTGAGTGCCAGGTCAGGGCCTCGTTATCACATATGTGCAATTTAAACCATCTTCAGAATTAGTCTTAAGTCTTACTATCACTTAGTAGTATAAAATAAGAAACATGAACTGAAAAACACTAGAGAGGAATACTGAAGTTTTGCACATCAAAAAGGCTAATTAGAAACTCTTTTCTTTTATAACAAATAAGCCAAGCATATTGACTTTAATTATAGGAAATACTCAAGCTTTGGAATAATCTATTGAAGAGCACAGATGTATACCAAATCCTATGTAAAT
The DNA here is from genome assembly GCA_013397315.1 of Donacobius atricapilla. NCBI lineage: Eukaryota > Metazoa > Chordata > Aves > Passeriformes > Mimidae > Donacobius > Donacobius atricapilla. The sequence continues at coordinate 1,850,297 of WBMY01014824.1, read as the reverse complement.
GAGTGTGTGCAACTGTTATTCAGGTAACACATTTATTTATAAAAATAAGCTGTGTGTTCATATTGCTTTTTGAGGGGTAAGAACATCATAAAAGGTCTCTCTCTCTTCCTTGCTCTTACTCAACATAGTGAGTAGTTATTTCTGTAGTTACATCTGTTCATCACAGCCTAACATGCATTCCAGGGGTTTGGAGCAGATTCTTCCTGTACCTGAAGTAGTAATAGTTCTGTTTGCTTTATTACTAGTAATTCTGCAGTTGTTCTGTCAGCTTTACTGGAATTGGATCACTGTAACTAGCAGCAGAATTTGTTCTCCTCTGGTGGTAAAATTCCTTTGGTTTCAAAAAAGCTAATGGAATTCATAAGTGCTTTTGTATTTTTCAATCTGTGTCCCAGAGCTGACTAGTGGCATTGGTTTCTTAAAAAAATACTACAACTATGATTTGCTACATTGCCTATTAGTTTTGCCAGTAGAGACTCTTAACAAGGCTGGGAAGAAAATTTCATGTATCCCTTCTTTTACCCTGTCTGGCTGCAAAGAAATCCTCTTAACTTTTGATAGCTTTACTTCATGGGGGAAAAGGTTCTTCTCTGTCAGGGCCATAACAGGTGGGCTCAGCAAGCTGAATCACTCCACCCCAAATGCTCCTTCCATCTTACTCACTGCCTCTATAGAGATGAAAGATGCTGTGCTTTCCAGGTCAAATTCCATTAAGGAATCTCCCAAATACGTGTCTACACATACTCCTTAAATTAGATGAGATGTCTACCTACACTGTGGCCATTGTAGATTATTACCCAGCTGGGGCTGGTAAGCTTCCTGAAGCCTGCTCCACAATCTCCAAACCATCCTACAAAGCCAGGGCTTAGCACTTTTGCTCTTAGAAACATCCATCTACAAGGGCATATGCTGGTAGAGAATTGTTGCTCTCTCCCATCACTAGTAGAGAATACTGATGTTGCCATTGCTTGTTCAACTCCATCAATTCTCCCAGTATTCCAAACAATTGTCTTACCATTTCACAGGTGTGTCCAGAGCTACTGTGTCAGCACAAGCTCCAAAAAGCTCATGGCAAAGTGTCTGCTTTCACCTCTCAGATTCAAGCTGATTAAAGGATTTGAGGAAAAGTGCTGTGGGCAATGAAGAAAAATGAAGATCATTTAGATGAGCTGCTGGTATCATTTCAGATCCTTAAAAAGTTGGAAAAAATTATTGTACTCTACCATTAAAACAATAGTCTCTATATAGCATCAAGAATTGTCAACAGCTGGCTTCCAGTCTAGCTTGAAGATTTTTTGTAATCTCACCACATGCTACCCAAGTCTGAATAAGATTGCCCAGGCTACATGTTACAGGGAGGGTATGTAACACTGGCCAAACTTAAGTATTTGGCCTGTTCTTACACTTCCAATTCTGAACATCCCCTGCTGGTAATTGTCAGACAAAAAATATTGGAATAGTTGGATTTTTTTCAACGTTGTGTTCTTGGTCTTAGGTTTTTATGTTTACCTCATTTTCAGGGAGTCTGAAAAGGAGACAGCTTCAGTCCTAATTGCACTGTCATAAGGAAAACCAGCAATTTTTACTGACCCTGGTCATCCAAGGGCATCCTTTTACAAAAAGTCACCTCTGACACATGGAACCACGTTGACTGACATGATAGATGCAGCACTTGTAAAAGAAACCAGCTTGGAGTTGCATATCTTTTAGTGTCAACTAAATGCAGAAAAGAGTTGCAAGAGTGGGAGCAACAGGAGACTGTCTGTTGGTTGTGAAGTCAGAGTGAAAGTTTTAAATATAATTTCATCTGTTTGAGAAGCAGATGGTTCTGTTAGTAGCTATTCCTTACATATAGATCAGACTTCTAAAGACCTTCTTATATCTGCTTTGGATAAAAGTCTATAAAAAAAACCTGAGCCCATGAGCTTTTGCCTTCAGTGTGCAGCCAGTAGATTAGAAGGAAAAGGAGCTGTTACACCTGTGAAATTAACTTTGACTCAAAGTTAGTTTAGGATGATAATGAAGGTGAAAGATCAAAATATAGTGTGATACCTGTACAAAATGTATTGACCTGCTGTCTAACTTTTTTGTTCATGCTTGAAATATAAAATTTGGTTTCAAATAAAAATCACTTCCTACCAATTCATATAATACAAGTACATTATTGAATTCTGACTGAGGCAATGTTGCTCAAAGATGGGGGGCCTAGTCCTGGCCTTGTGGCATGGGGTCAGGAGCATTTTGCAGGATGTGACAGTCTCCAGACCACAGGCAATTCTGGCTTTAGGGAAAGGTGAAAGAGATGGGCACCTACCATAGAGAGAGATTACAGGCAGCAAAAAAGACAAGTCACAAATGAAAATTTTCTATTCCTTTCTAGCACTACTGGTCTTCTGATGAAATTTTCAAAATCAGGGATGAGTGGCAAATTTTTCAGCAAATCCAAGGAAACCAGAATAGGAATGGTCAGCTTAGCAAGAGAAACCAGGGCACCAGGTAAGGTGGCGCCCATGTGGGAGAAGAGATGGAGGGGCAAGGGGAGCCAAGAAGGCAGGCTGGCTGACTGGGGGTGATCTGACTGGCAGTAGGGTGTGCAGGGAAGGGAGAGATGGTTAGGATATATCTGAGCCATAAAATTGGTGCTAAGGGGTGAGGTGCTGGAATCATCTGTCTGAAAAGGGCAGAGAAGGAGAGCAGTAAAACTTTGGTGTTGGCACTGTGGGTGGCAGAGGGAAGAACAGGGCTCCTTCTGCACCCACCCTGCTCCCAGGTAGGGTGACCGGGCCACAGCTCCAGGAATGAGGGAGATTCTTTGTCTNAAGCAAGGGGAGAGAAGCCTAAATCTCTTACTGCTTGACTGGGGAAACAAGAGCTTGACAATGAAGGAAAAGTCTTTCTGCCTTTTCCCAAAAGCAGCTAATCTTCAGTCAAAGGCTTTACCTGGGGCTTTTCTGGAGGCCACCTCTGCCCCGTGGGTGACATCCCTGTCTCTGCTTGAGCCTGGCAGGGCAGTGAGAGTGCCAAGCACCTCTGAGCCATGAGGGGGATATTGAGGAGGGAGGGAGGTTTATGCCAGTTAATTAGCAGCACTTTGGTGGTTTCTGCAGCCCACAGTAACCTTCACAAGACCTGTAGTGAAGGAGAGGTATTTGGGGATATGTGGCTGAGGCTGGAAGTCGATTTATTTGAGCTCTTCTTTCTTTGAGCATCGAGTTCATTGTTCTTCCAGCTCCCTTTAGAGACCATGACATCAGCTGTCCAGGCTGGGCAGCCCAGAGTCAAAAGGAAAGGAGGCTTTTGCCCATCACTGTCACATAAATCAGGGCCAAAATCTGTAAAATGTGAGAAAATGAGAGATTCGATTATCCATATGGATCACTCTGGATTTACTCCAGATTGCTTCATTAATAGCAATCAAAGACATCACTTTAATGGATTTTTTATCCTCAAAATTATGATCATGGGGAATTTGTTCTGGCTATTGGTTTTGAAAAGGCTTTTGATTCTCTTCAATAGCCTTAACTTATTTCAGATTTAGGTAACAGTAGGATTTGGTCTTAAATATGTTAGATAGGTCAATCTCCTTTATTCAAATCCACTGTTATGTTAAAACTAATGACCACAGTTTGAAGATGATTTATATACTGAGGCTTAGACATGAGAGTCTTTTTTCTCTGATACTTTTGCTGTTACAGAGGAGCCTTTGTTTTGGGAGAAGTCACTGTTTTTAAGGGAAAAGTCAGTGGTGTTTTCCATTTTGCCCTTAGTTGGAGGATATGTTATTTTTTTAATGAAGGTTTTCTTTAATGAAGATTATGCTGGAAGTCACTGAATTATGTTCATGTTTCTTCTTTGTTAATTGGGGTAAAACTCTTAAAGCCATTAGGTGATTTAAATGTAGCTCTATTTGAGCAATATCCTTTATTGGATCCCCCATTATCCTTTAAACATCTTGGTGTGCAAGGGGATACAATTAGAATGAATTTGTTTGCTTTAAATTGCCAGCCTCTGCTTGATAAAACTATTAGCTATTTAGCTAATTGGGCTGCTCTTCCATTATCATTAATTGGCAGAATTGATACAATTAAAATGGGGGGTTTATCTAAAGTGTATGTGTTTTTTCCTAGGTATTCCTATCAAGTTTCCTAACGTTCAGGGAGTCTTACATTCTGCAATTAGTTTTGTTTTCAAGGTTAGAGGTAAATTCAAGATTAATTTTGAAACTCTGAAGCTTCTTACAGAGTCAGCTGGACTGATTCCTGCTAATTTTGTTGTTAGTTCTGTCTCCCTCGGTGCAACATGTTTTGTGATTTAGACAATGCGCAGCTTTATGGGTTGTGGAGGGCGTGGGGCGGTGCAACCACGGGCTGAGCACACCCGCTTTGCAGAAGGTCAGGGCGAGGCTTGTCCCAGGGCTGTGCCCAGCAAGGTGCTAAACACCCATTTACTCCCTGGCCCACCAAGTATTTTAACACAGCCAAAACTTTTAAGCACGCAAGCCCAGTGACGCCAATTAGCTTACTCATACTAGTAAAGTTAAACAAAGACTGCACTTGGTTGGGGCCACAGTAATCATCACCTTGTCAGTTTGAGACTCCCACTCAATCCATTGCAAAATAGCAGCGCTTTCTGCTTACACCTTGGCTGTGCTCTCGGCTGATGCTGCCCTCCCTGTGAGCAGGGCAGGACACTCTGTTTGGAGCAGCCGCTCTGCCAATCCTCTTGTCGTGTCGTGTGTCCAAAGCATCAAGAAACGGCACCCTCTGCTCCTGCCATCCCTGGTGGACATGCCATCCCTTTTAGGCTGCTAGTACAAATCGTGCTTCTCCCTTCTAACGCTATGATTCATGTCAGCCATTAGCCTCAAATAAATGAATGGGCTGAAAGAAAATTAAAACCAAATCACGCTTCTATCAAAGGGAGGTCTTGTTGACAAGCAGAGCCTCTATTGCCAGAATTAGTCATCTGGGTCTGCCTTTTGCACCAGACACTAAGAAAACCAGAGGATGATTAATTGGGCAGGACCAGGAGGATGTTGCCCCTTCTGTACAGCTGGCCGGGGTGGGCAGTTTCTAAATCACATCATGAGGGCAATGGCTACATCACTGAACACCACCACTACTACTGCTTCACCTTCACCACGATTTTATGTAATGCTGGGGTACCACATTTGTTCTCCACCACCCAAACATGCCCTCATATTGTGATTTTCTTTACCTTATCTTGCAAGCCATATGGAGCTGGGTCTATTGCCTTTTTAAAGCTGCTTAAAATCATTTCTATCTAGAAGATAAAATAGTTTTATGCAAAATAAATTTTAGAAAATGTTTTGGCTGTAAAATGTGTGCAAATATAATTATATATAATTTTAACTAAAAAAAACCCCTCAGGCTCTTTCCCGCAGAGATAATCCAGTATGTGTGTAACATGTTTGAACACTGGAGCAAACTTGATGCAATGCTGCCCTTCTTAATTCATTTGAGTTATTGTCATTTTAGACTATACCAAAGTCATTTCATGAAACATATCATGCTTCATGGGTTAATCCTGATTTAGCTGTGATGCTTTGCTTTTGGGTATTATCTAAATTGTTTTGCCCATCTCTTCTTCATTCATTTTGTCTGTCATGAATATCATTCTACATGGATTTCACTCATACATTTATTTGTATTTAAATTATGCATCTCTTTAAGGAGATAGACCCATCAAGTGATACAATGCCTGATGGCACAAAGAATGAGGCATTGTTTACTTTTGCATAAAAAGCCATGAGGATGGAGCACACAGTTTATAGGATACTAATGAATTATTTGGATGGTTGACCTTAAGTCAGACTCAATCCAGCTAAGCTTGGTAGCCAATGCATTTGAAATGTAACGGATAGTAGTCCAAGAGCCAAAGATATTGTAGGTCTAGCTTGCACAGGTTGGCCCTTATTGCCAGCCTTACTGAGGCACCTTAGCTCTGAGTGGCTGGTAGCTCATCACGGGCTGCCGGCTCGGCACCGCAGGGACAGAGGCTGGCCTGCTGCACTAGGTCTTGGACACTCCTTCTGGGGACACAGAGAGCACCCGAGTCTCCGGAGTCACAACCTGCCATGTTTCATGAGCACTGAATCATCACCAGAAGGAAAGTCACCTTGGGCCGAGGGGCCTGTTGCAGCTCTCTCAGGGAGAATGAGCACTCCCACAGTGCAGTCAGAAACCCCACACTCCCACAGACTCCCCATGACTCAGGGAAAAGGAGACGGGAGCAGAAACAGAACCCTTAGAATAAGGACTACCTCACAGCACTAGATGCACTGACTGATCCTGTGCTGTTTATGTTTCTGAAGTCATTGCAGTAAATAAGGAGCATCACACTGAGTAAAACTCAAGTGAAGTGAGAATCAAGCCCAGGCAGAGCAGACGAGCTGCAATGCAGGAGCTAGGCCTCCCTGTGCAACCTTTAAGGTATACTAGGGCAAAAAACTCCTTCATGCTAGCATTGCTGTTTATTTTTTTCCATATCAGCTGTGAATTCGGCTTTTTGTCACCATTAGAGTGTCCAGAAGAGGGGACATCCTGGGCTGAAACATTACTGTGGCATACAATGCCTTCTCCTCATTTGAAAGTAGAGATATAACTCTGTATGTCATTAGCTAAGACCATAATAAATTAATACAATAGCCAAGTAATAGTGCTGTAATGCTTTCATGTATGAATTGGAATGTGAATACTGAGCTTTTCATTTCATGGTTGAAAAATACATGAGTTGACCCAAATATTAATTTCTGTATTTCAATCATTTACATATTATGGGTCAATAATTATTTCTTGCACAAATGACTTTTCAAATGAGAAGCAGTATATTGTAATGGTCTATCATATTTACAAACATCTCATTGTTTTCCTAACTTAGTACTTAGTATTTAAAATATACTGGACCAGATATTGTTTGCCAAATACAATACAAAACTGAGTCATGTAAAATTCAGGTACTATTTTCTTTTAGTATTATCCATAATTTATAATATTCATAAACCATTGAGTGGCAAGCCTCTGCCCCTGGCAGGCCCACACTCCCACTTTGAATGGGCATAGTTTTCCAACAATGGTTTAGGAGCCCTACCACCTCTTTCTGCTCTTTCCAGACCTTAAAAATCTCACCCCTCTGAGCAGCAATCCCTCTGAAGATCCAGCACAGTCAGCAGAACTAATGGTGGGGATTTTGACAAGTTTATTACATCTCAAGATTTCTTTACATCATGCAATGGCATCCAGCAAAATGCCTAGGATGTCTTTTTCAATTACTTTGCAAAGCTAAAATTGTAGAAATAATCTTGGTTTTTACTTACTGGTATTTAATTTAGTCCATCATTTTGGGCTGCTCATTGTTTCATCGTATTCTACCCCTTTATTAGCCAACATATCCCAACAGAAACCTTTTGTCTTAGAGTAAATGTGTTCAAGTACTGAATTAATCAGGGACCAGTGCAACATATATATACTGCCCAGCAAGATGAATTTACACATCTGCCTTTCCCCCTAATTATAATTCCAGAGGTTGAATGTCAACAGCATATGGGTATATCCTCAAAGAAGCATGCAAACACACACATACAGGCGCACACACTGTACATTAATCTCTCTTGGCTTATCTGTTGCTGTCTTTAATTTGTATACTTCAAAATTGAGTGGTGAGGTCATTTATTAGACTGTTTCTGTGAATTTTATGTAGTGATAAGAAAGCAGTAACATGCAATTTGTTTTTATAGGACTCAGTTTTGTAAGTATGATCTAATATTTTCTTCCTTTAACTGAACAGTGAGGAAGAGGTGATTTCAGAGCTAACTAAGAGTTAACTGGCTACGTTTCAACTGTCACCATTGTCTTAAATCTACATAGAGAATGGAGAGAGCCAGAGAGGTGTAAGTACAGCAGGCCACCGGGAAAAAAATGTTTTTAAGTAGCAATTTCTCCTCAGAGCAAATTCTTCTGGTTTGTCTTGATTTTTTCCTTTCCCTATTTTTTAAACACAACGTGTGATGGAGACGATTGTTATTATCCAAAGGACCTGACTTGCTGGCTCACTGCATCTCTGTTTATGAAATGCCATAACAAAAGTGAGCTCACGCTTGTGTGCTTCCAATGCGTGATGTTCCTGTGTGCCAGATGGGCACTTTCATGACTGTATGAGCGTGGATTATTTCATTTCCTACATCTGGGACTCCAAATGGCTGCACAGAATGCCACAGGAGAGAGGAACAGATCTTCAGCTGGGGAAACCTACCTTCACAGGGGAACCAGCTACATCAGAGGGGACAAGGAAGAAAAGCCCTGAGTGATATCTGAAAGTTCACATAAACCAGGGCCATAAGAGAAACCTTTAGAACCAGGAACAAGACAAAAATAAACAATAACTAATGCTGGATGTCAGCTGTGCAGAGGGGGGAGGGAAAATAAACCATAAGCAGTTTCTTGTCTGGCCACAGAAGATGTGTTTGGAATGCTGTTTTGTATTTCAGCTCAGAAACTCTGCTGTGACCTTCAGATATTGCTGGGTATTACAAGTGCTACAGATAGCCAGAGAGAAATATTCCAAGGAGAGGTGGCATGTACTGTGCCATACTAGTTAATGTGTGTGTACTGCTCACAGCCCGTTCCCGAACTGTGACCAGGCAGCCTTGTTAAAACAGTGCAGAATTCCACAGTAACAGTCGGGAGTGCTAGTTAGTCATAAAGCTGTTGCAGGATTTGGGATAATTAGTTGTTTGTTTGTAGGCTAAGAGTGCTTTTTTTTTTTTTTTTTTTTTCCTTAAGCCCAAAACAACAAGAGCAGATCCTCACATAGTGAGAATCTGGCTCACTACACTTCTGCAGAGTATGTTTCATTTCAGAGCCAGCAAACAGGAGGAGATGGTGAGAAGAATTAGCTATAGCAGAAAAAAATATTTAAGTCAGTGACTTTCTTAAGATGAAAGAGAGCAAACCCCTAAAAGAGAACAAATGAAAAAAGTAATGAACAAAAAAAAGTAAGAGCTTGTGACACAAAGTAAGAAAAATAAACAGCAGTTGATTTAGCTATTTTGCATAAGATATTTACAAACCACAGCATATTACTGTTTGCTTTATGCATTTTCACATCCTGCTCAGTTTAAAGCAGTAATTTTCTGCAAGGACAACAGAGGGAAAAAAATGCTTTACACTGCTTATATTAATTACATTTTTTCATTACCCGTCATGTTTTCTACAGGCTTGTGTATTATTACTGTAAAATGTAATGAAACAGAAAAAGAAAAAAAGAATGGGCTTCTGGGAAATTTTCCAATTCTTGAAATGCAATGTTAATTGAGTGCTATTTTTAGGTCATCACAGATAGAATTGAACCCATTGCCATCAGAGCACAGAATGGGGACAGCCCAGGTGCAACACAAACTGGGTGAGGGAATCAGTTTCTACTAATGGAGAAAAGGAGAGAAACTAACTCCCTAGAGGGGTGGGTTTGGGTTTCCAACATTTCTTGATGTGAAGTTCTCAAAGCAGAAATGAAAGGGAAGGGTGCAGAGCTGGCAGCGGTCCAGGACCCACCATGCCCAACCATGTCGCACCTGAAGGAGATCCACTGACTCCTGAGTCAGGAGGGCAGAGTGAATGAGAGGCTCTGTCTGGTGTTGTGGCTGACTTTCAGCTCTGGGAGGGAGGGCACTCTGAAAGCCGACATGAAATAAAGTCCCCCAAAATATATCAGAAATCTCTTTAATTTATAGATCTCTTAAAAGGCTGCCAAAAAATCAATTACTTTAATTTGTATATAGTGCAGCCATGGACTGATTCAAGTTCTTTTGAAGTATTTTTAAACAGTCATTGCACAAAGGCATCCTCTTTCCCATATGAAAAAAAAAAAAAAATTGAAAATCAGACTTTCTCACAATCACTTTGGAAGAATAGTGCAATTCACATGGGATTCTGCAAGCAAATCTGAGTCCCCTTGCTCAGTCTGTTAACGGGGTACTTTTACTCTCAGTCCCAAGAATCAGTGTAGCTCTACTGCTCCCTTTTTATCTGCCTCTTCTCCCGAAGAGTGATGGGAAACTGAGCCCATAACAGGGGAAATAGTTACTGGCACTTGAGGGTGGCTGGAGGTTCCCTTTGAAACAGAAGTGGAAAATCATCAGTGTGCACTTACCAATACCAGAGTCACAGAATATGCTGGGTTGAAAGGATCGTCAGTTCCAACTCCTGACCGCACAGGACGTTCCCAGAAGTCACACCGTGTGCCTGAGAGCATTGTCCAAACGCTTCTTGAACCTGTCAGGCTGGTGCTGTGACCGCTGCCCTGGGGAGCTGCTCCAGCGCCAGCCACCCAGTCACCCTCTGGGTGATGAGGCTTCTCCTCTGATGAAATGACTTGAGGCCACTCTCTCGGGTCCTGTCACTGTCATCACAGAGCAGAGATCAGTGTCTGCCCCTCCTCTTCCCCTCACGAAGCTGTAACTGCAGTGAGGTCTTCCCTCAGTCTTCTCTTGCCCAGGCTGACCTCAGCTGCTCCTTAGATGACTTTGCTTCCAGACACTTCACCATCTTTGTAGCTCTCCTTTGGACGATCTCTAATAGTTTTATATCCTTTTATATTGTAGTGCCCAAAACTGTACACATCAGTCAAAGTGTGGCCACACCAGTGACCTCTGTGAAAGAGGAGAGAGCATCCCACTTGAGGGAAGCCAATCTCCTCAAAGCCGTTCATTCTCTGTATAGCACTGCACTGCTATAAAAGCAAGAGCCTCCCCCAAACATTTTGGCAGCCATTCTAAATGGTAGTGAAGCATGTTTTGGAACAACTGAGATTAACCCAGCTTTCTACCTGCTTCGACCTCATCACAAAAACCAGTCATGATCAGGTGGTAGAATTACCAAGCCATTTCTCTTTGTTTTAGTGTTAGTGGAGATTTGCTAACCAGCCTCTAGGTATGAGACAACCCTCCACCCATACTGACCCAGGCCATCAAAGACATTTGGGGCAGGATCCTAAACAAAGACACTTAAGCACCCAAATTCCCGAGATGATCTGGGTCTTTTACCTTGGTACAAACAGCTGGAGTTCTGGCCTTTTCTTTATTTATTAGAAGTTGTTTTTAGTTTTTTATGAGTCTGTTAGTCACTTCAGGGTCCAGGATTATCCTTTTTCCAATTTCAGCTCAAGAATCCTGACTGTGCCCAAAGGCCACAAGAAATACAAGGCATCAGTAATGCTCCCTTGGGTGTGGCTCTCCTTGACGTATGCAATAGCATGTGCATCACGTACCCATCATGTCTTCACTTCTTGCCTATCTTCAATTCTATACCCTTCCCTTAAGTCACATAACCTGTGTCTTACCAAAATACCCCCTCAGTGCATTTGAGTTGTGTCTTCCCACCTATTCTGGAGCCAATATGGCAATGGTATATAAGTGTTATGGATTTGCCTGGCAAGACTTAGACGGGTTAAAAAAAAAAGCAAAGCAAAACACAAACTGAAGAGTTAGTTTACTTTCCAAACATCTCTAGTGCTAAGATAGAAGTGATAGGTCATAAATATAAGCTAACATGATTTTCTCTTATCTGACACATTGAATTAAGGCTGTTGTGCTCAAACACTTATAGCAAAATTGACAAACACTTCCTTTTAGGAATGCTGCATCAAAGGTATTGACATGGCACGCACTGCCCTGCACTCGCACACAAGGTGTCTGAACTGTGATACTCTTATTGCAAGTCAAGAAAGAAATCTTGCTCCTTCTGATTCTGCTTGTCCTGCCTCCAGCAGCAGTGCCAGCATGTGGACTTCATTTAGTCAAGCCAAGTGGCCCCAGCTTGTTGCAGCCTCACCATGGGTCTTAGCTCATTATTGGCTTGTCAGCACTAATACCTCATCAAGACCAATCTCAAACCTGGCAGCTACCCCTGCATTTTTGTACCTCACCATGACAGACCCCTTTTTATGTTTAGATTAGAGTTATTCCTCTTTTCTAGGAAAATTGATCTGGATCCACAGCCCTCGGATTGGGAGTCACAATATTTTTCCATAAAGGACCTGGTTTTGTTCTTTCAGAATGGTTCATTTTTCCTTAGCACCCAAAGTTGTTCTTATAGGCTGCAGTCCAAAAATAGCAGGGCTCCTTTGCAGGCCAGAGCAGGTAAACTTCTTTGTAGCGGGATGACAGGAGCAAGTGTTGGAGAGTATAGAGGGAGCAATGGGAGTCGTGAAACCACAAAGTCTCCTGAGGCATGGGCAGCGTGACCCAAGCCAGCTGGATCCCACACCACCAGCCCTGGGGAATGGCTTCTATGTGAGCCAGCCCCTTCACTGCTCCAGCTGCTGAGGAAAGGGCAATACATTTGTTAATTCCAAGTTAAACTCATTGCATAAATCAGGGAGTCAGTATTCCAGTGGCAATTCAGACTTCAGATAATGTCTTACGATACAAGTAGTCACTGGTTTCCATGGGAATTTTGCCATATCTTTCACCAGGACTAGGATTTCATCTATGGGAGTTTTCATTTTTTCAACTTGGTTAGCTGGCACCTGTCCTCTACTGAAAGACAGTCCCAGTGCACCTGAGGAATTGTGGTAATAAGCGGGTCAAGGAGATTTTGCAGGATGGACCTGAGGAGGCTGCAGTCATTTGACTGCATCAATAGGTGGGATTTCATCTGAGAGAAGGGGCTCAAATGTTACTTTGAAAATTTCCCTTCAATGTGTTCATTTTCTGTTTCAGCTGTGTTGGGAATGGCCTATAGATTTAAACTGTGACTCAGAGCAGGAGAAATGAGGAGCCATTAATTCTTACTAAAAAAAATGCTATTCCAGGCCATAGCCCTAACATAAATGAATTTGGCATATTCAGAGTGAACCATCACTTCCATGATGAAATCAATGGATATAAATGCAGCTTTGGTCAGATGAGGCCTCAAGCTTGCAGACCATGCACCAAATGTTTATTATTGTTCAGAAGATCAGATAGATACTGACTGCAGCCCAGTGCTTTCAAAGAGTTCAGGTGACTTGATCCAAGAAAACAATAGGCAGAAGTGCTTAAATATGTTTCAGGCTCTGGGATTTTCAAAAACCCTTGTGCTCTCAACTCCCAATGACAACTTGGAGCCTGGAAGCTTTAAAAATCGGAAGTAGGTACTGATCCGTATTCAGGGGAGCTCATATGTGGAAATCTGCCTCTAATTTATCCAGCAACCCTGTCATCTTGGGTCACATTAGGATCCATGAACTTCACCTGGCACTACTCTACAAACTCTGCTCCTTTGTATGGCAGTGGGTAAAACAGGAAGAAAGATGTATTATGGCTCTCAACTAACAGGATGATGCCATAAGCAATGATGTGTTAACCAGGATGTTAGAAGATGACATTGTATACGTCAGATGCAGCAGGGGTAATTACGGTTTCTGACTTAAAGGTTTTTGCAGCTTGTGAAGCTTCCCCCCCTTCTTCTCAGCCTCTGTGTCTTCCCTGCTGAGGATCTGCAGGTGACGAAGCCCATCTAGACAACATGGCCTGCACACATGGGCTCGCAGGCTTTGGCTGCTACAGTATTGGCACAGTCAGGACGACTCAGATGCTAAACTGGCTGTCCACGCTCACACATGAGCCTTTGAAATGAAAATGTATGTGGAGCAGATCCTGAATACTTTTGTAGATATGCCAGCACATGACCTGTGTGGTCCCCTTGCAGTCCTACTTAGAACAAATTTGCGAGTAGGCAGTGTTGTCACCCAAGAGGATGGACATTTGTGATCTAATTGATTAAATCTGTGTTATCCAAGAGGGTGTTCCCAGCCAAACAGTGAAATGCTTCTAAAGCATTCCAAAACAAATCCCAGAATGACCTGTGCTGCACCCACACAGAGCTGCTTCTGACCCTGCACTCCTGCCAGTCCAGGACATAATGTGGGCTTCAGACCAATCAGCTCTGGGCATCAGGGATTTTGTAATACTAGAAAATGGTGGCTCACTCTCCACTCCCGTTTCCTGGCTGTATGATGTGAAATGCTGCTGAAGTCAGTGGAGTTGCGCTGCTATAAAACCAGAATACAACAGAGTGGGTAAATATCTAGGTATATCTAATGTTGATAAATTCAATAAAGACAATGCCAGCAGAGTCCAGAGCAGGACTGGCCTGTTGGATTTGCCTCACTTAGCACTATTATTTTCATCACTTTTTTGTTACTTTGTCATCTTCCTAAGTATCATCAGAATGAAGTTCATCTCCCAACTCCTCAAACCCAAGCATATCCCTCTAAGTTTGGGGGTTGGGATAAAGAGTACCACTTAAATGGTATCCTTTGAAACGGGGCACTGTGCACAAAGGGCCTACTGGGTTCCCATCAGCAGAGCTGGCTGAAGACTGGGGGACTGGAAACACCGGCTGCAGCCAATTTCTTTTTTTCTGTTTATTAATCCACTATGTCCAAACACTGTGAACATTTGGTGCATTTAGTTCTAAATATGTCAAATGCTCCTTTAGGGAAGAACTTCAAAAACGTAAAATCATCTCTTAAGAACAAATTCATTGCCTGAGCTCAAAATTACTCTTTCTCCACAAATAAACCACACACACATACTTGTGTGCTTTGTCTGCACTGCAGGAATTGTCCTGGGATAGCATCTGCTGTCTGTGGAGCCCTGCTAAAAAGCCTGGCTTTCTGATACTCAGAAAGAGCTGCAAATATTAACACATCATTGTGGGCAGTGGGAAGCAAGAATTATTATCCCAGAATATAACAAATCTAAAAATAAATTGCCTTCATTTTCACCTATTGCATACCGATGGGGGTAAAACAACTTTAATTAGTGTAACAGGACAATAGCAATTGAATTGGCTTGGTCACAAGATTTTTGCAGGATGACACTGATGGTATTACTATCCAACTTAAAAGATTTGGAAGGATGTGGCTGCTAACACTGGAGAATAGAAACCTGTTTTTCATCAACTAGGCTGGCCTGACAAATTAAGTCTGTGGAGTCATTAGATTAAGATAAGAGCTTATCTCCTAGACTGACATTTATTCAGAGGTTTTTATGCTGCTCAGCTAGTAATTAGTGCAGTTGAATTTTTAACACTGTTTTGTCCAGTCATTTGACAAATTTGAAATATATACAGTTTTGTTTAAAAAAAAAACCACAAAACTAAAACCCAAGAATACAATATTATTAGAGTGGAAAGGTTTTAAGAAGAGTTGAGATGATTCTAAAAATCTTCAAGGAGGTCAGAAGTGCTTCTGCTGTTGACTCATTTCCATACACAGATTGAGAGGCTCCATAAACTGAATTTTTAGGCACTAAGCAGCAGCTATCTGTAGCAAATCTGTAATTTCTTTCACGCCCATGCATTTTTTTCTGCTTTAGAGGGGCAAGAATATGGTGCAGGCTGTGGTCCTGCTCATTAACGCTTGTCTGCCTCCTTCAGCACTCCAGTTAGGACTTCAGGCGGGGGCAGTTTCAAAAGGAATCTTCTCTCATATGGCTGATTTCATGGGATAAAGTTTATTTTTCCTGTCCTAATTTTCTTGTAATAACAGCTGGATTGTTCCACAGTAAACCAATGCATTACTTTTGAACACATGTTTTTAAATTGCTTTAGACTAACAAGTATCACTCTTTTAAAACAGTTCATTTTGAATAACTGAAGATCAGAATTGGATTAATAATTAATGATTAAATGGATGACTGTTTGTTTATGAGCTTTGACAGGTTTGTTACAGCTACATTCTGTTACAGCATTTGTTTTGTCCAAAGTGCAGTCATCTCAGCATCTGTGGTTGTTACCTTTAGAAAAACACAGACAAGAGGAGTTCATGGTAGTAAATGATGGTTCATCCAACTGCTTTAGTTCTGTGATTACTGGCTTTCACAAAAACAACAAAAATAAAGACCACTTGTTTACATTTTACACTGTACTGCCAAGACCCCTGAACTCTGTGGACTCAGGGCCAGGGCCATCAGCTACAGAGGGTGTCACACTGTCACTCGCCTGCGCTCCGGAGCAACAGTGGTAGAGTAGGACACAGGCTCTCGGACTGACTGCGACCAGGATCTGCATGCTGGTTTTCCATGTCCATTTCTCTGGGTTTTCATGGCATTTATATAACCGCAAAACATGAGAGGAGTTTTAGCATCTCATAACTACAACAGGCTTTCCATGGTTGGAATGCCATGGATGGGGAGTAAGGCATGAGGCAGGGAATTATTTCAGATCTTTGCACAGCCAGGAATAAAACCCTGCTGCACTCTAATTTCTGAGCCAGACTCTTGACCTAGACCTGCCCTGACTCCTGTTTCAGTGCAGAAGCTTTCAGCCCTCGGTGTCTGCTAAGGCCCTTGATACTTCCCACCAGAGATGTGAAACCCTATATATTTTGTATATATTTTATATATGTGTAGAATTCAAGCTCTGTGGCAATCTGCCATTGGACACCCCAGCATTCCTATTCTGTAGGTGAGATCTCAGCTTTTGGTCAGGAGTGCCTAGAGGTAGAGATGAAGACAATCTTTTTGCTCATAAAATGGCCTGGGAAGAAATTAGTATCAAGCTGAACCATTTGCATCCATCCCCCAAAAGCCTGAAGTACTGTTTTGCTCTCTAAATTTTAGCTGTTAAACTGCCTTTGCTGTCAACCAGGTAAAAAATCCTGCATAATTCCCAATATTTAACTCACTTCCCAGTATAGAGAAATGAAACCCCTTCCTGGACCTTGGGTGAGCATGAGGGAAAGACCAAATTTCTGATGCCTCTAGGGAGGAGCATGGCCTCAACAGAGGGAGGAGGAGGGATTTAAATTCAAGCTTCCCAGGATTTGTGGCAGCAGCATCCCTCTGTTCCTGTATTGTTTTACTTTCCTGTGTTGTGCACTGCTGTGTTGTGCATCGCTCCAGAAGCTGGATAGTGTCAGCACTAACCGGGCAAGCTTCATCTGTTGAGCCATCAGACTAAAGGGGAAAAGTTGCCATCACTCAGACAACACCAATAGAAGGAAAGAAAGACCTCACCTCTGGGACAAAACTCCAGCTATGTGAAACTATTAACATCTCCTTTTGATGGGCTGGAGATTACAGCATAGAGGTGTCTTGATGTTGTCTGTCACAGCTGTCCATCAACAGTGCTGGCTCATGGGGCAGTTCTCTGGCCCCACAGCCTTTCCAGACCTACCTTGCTGCCACCCTCCTCGTGTAGTTCCATGAGAGATAGCACTGACTTGTCTTTTCACCTTTGGCCAACGATTTAGAGACGGTTGCTGCTTGACGGTGCACGCAAATAAATTAATAGTTGTGGTTCTGGCCGAAGTGTCTAGAGTCTGAGACCTTCAGTGGCCCCACACAGAAAGCCAAGGATTGACAGAAGCACTAGCAAAAGAGAGGTCCAAACAGGTCAAGGGAAGGGGCACTGCAGACTAATAAAACCTGTTACTACACAGAGAACTTTGCTCAACTTCTGATGCCAGAAAAGACAGCCTAGACTGGCAGGTAAATCTCCCTGAAAATAGCAGAAATCAAGGTTAGAGCAACATATTTATCCCAGGTTACTTAGTACATATGGAAATACTGTAAAAAGATAATGGGAGATTTTACAGAAGGAAGATGTCACTGAATGACAATAACGGTACAGTGATGCTTTACTCTGCCCTCCATTTTTCAGTGTCCTGCTCTCAGGTTGATGGTTGCTCTTCAGCATTTGGCCAAGGTCAGACAGGTGAGAGAGAATTTTTCTGAAGTTTCTAGTGTTCCTAATCAAATTTTTAAAAAGTCAGTAAAGGGCAATAACTTTTTTTTAATTGGCACATACATTTTTAGTGTCACCAGAAAATGGTGCCTGTGAACTTAGATTTTCCTCTAATTTTTTTTATGATTGCTTTTGGCTTCTCAGTTTGGTACGAAGGGTAGCCATGTCCCAGAAAAAATATGCTTGCCCTTTTTAAGGGGCTTGCATAGGCTGAAAATTATCCATGGTAAATGTTTCACAGTATAGGAAATTATGCCGGAGGTTCCACACAAGCATCCTTTACTCTCAGAAATTAAGGTGAGCACTCAGTAGCACAAGTACCTGGTATAGCCATTACATTGTTTGTGTTTCAGCCAGGAGTTCAACACTTTTCACAAATAACTACACTTTGCAGTTCCAATACGTTACAAATCACGTTACCCCAAAGGACAGCCACAAAGGTAGGGTAAAAACCTCTTGTTCTATTTTACAGGTACTTAGCACTTACGAAATGCAAGTTCAAGGCAGGCTGTGAGGAACATCTACACTTAGAGACTTCTTTCTGGAAAGCCAATGGAAATTATTTGCTCAAATATTAGTGGTAAGTCAAGTGGTGAGTGGTCAATGCAGCTGTTGGGTTGGTGGGTTCCCTTGCACCGTGTTAAAGTCCCTCTGCAATAGCCTCTCCCCAGTTTGTTTTTCTGTTATTCATTAAACCCTCTGCTGTGACATGCCATTGCCAGTGTGCCAAATCCTGAGCAAATCATATCCTCTGTTCTTCTGTTGCAGATTTGTGAGATAATCTATTATAGATTAATCATTTCAGTCTTATGGTGCAATGTCAAAAATAAATTGGGGTTATGAAGCTGGAGGGGAGCCACTTGGGGGTGGTGTGTTCTCACCGACGCTCCTTATTTGACTTTGAAAACAGCATCATGACGAGATTTTTGAAGCTGATTGTTACCCCATGGAATCCAAATCACAAGGTAAAAATGCTGTGGAGTAAGTTTTCATCTTCACAAATATCAGCTCAATGTTGAAATGTAAATGATTTTCAGGCTATTTCCTTCCCTCTCCTCACAACATGAAACGTATCTGGGCTGATCCATTACATCTCTTTAGAATATAAGATGGTAGAAAAATAAATAGAATAAAGTAAAATAAAAGCCAACCCCTTTTAAGGAATGAATATCTGCTGGAGATGTAGGTATGCAACACAGAAAGATAATACAGGCCAGGAACACAGCCAAATATACTGTAACAAAATATTAATTTGCATAATTTTAAATATTCTCTACCATTTCATAAGATCCCAAATGTTGAACAGTGAGTAATTTGTCTAATACTGCAGTTCTTGTTGCCCTCCCAG
>WBMY01014824.1:1816199-1826199 GCA_013397315.1 Donacobius atricapilla | reverse complement strand
TTAATTTCCACTTTGCCAAAGTGGCAAGTTCTTCTGAAGCTCTGGATCGACATGGCTGAAGGTAGCCTGACCCACTTCTGCTGAACTGGAACTGATTCAGTAAAAACAGGTCAGGCCACTTCGAGCTGCCCCAAGCCCTGCATGAGCGCCAGCTCGCAGCCACGTTAGCATTCCAGCTGAATCCGTTTGAACGTGAGTCCTCAGAGCAGGCTGACACACAAGCAAGGATAAGCCAGACATTGAGATGAAGGAGAATGGAAGAGGAAATTAACATTTAGAAAAATGATCATTTTGGGAAGCGCTTGAAACTGACACTAAACAAGAATATAAAATTAAACCAGCAGGTAGATTTTCTACTCACTGGCCTTGGGCTGTGGCTCAGGATAGTGCTTGGAAAGACCTATGAATGCAAGAAAAGAGGTGTGGAACCAGCCTGGTTTGTGCTTTAAACCACATTGTAGAGATATGGAGAGGTTCAGGCTATGACTAATCATATTCTTTTGCTAGCCCAAAGTAATGTCCAGTCAAGCTGGGGAGGTGGGATTAAAATACGCCCTTGCCAAATATTTGCTGTGAATATTTGCCAAATAATAGGTCTGTTGAGTTGTTCATGTTGTTATAGACATCTTAGGAGGCAAAAATTATTTAAAGGGAAGTGTCAAAAAAGCCTGCCTCTCAACTGAAACACTGACAAGTATATCTTTGCTCTTCTCCACAGCTCCTCCAGCAATCAGTTGAACTATTAATTAACCTGAGGGCAGTCTCTGGCCCATTAGGAGCATGGCAGGATGCATGCAAGGGGGCAGAGGAAGATATGGGCTCACATTCCAGCAAAGATGTCCACAGAGGGATGTGCTTCCCCTTAAGGAGCTGTCAGGTCCCACTGACACTGCTGCCTTCTAACATGGGTGTTCTTCAGCCAGCATCAGTCATCCATAGGACACAGCTCTTTTCATGCCAGCACAAAGCTGAGGTCCCTATGGAAATACTGTCTGTCTGGAGGTGTTCCTACCTGTGCCTGTGGTGGGTGCTGATTCTCAGGTGAGCTACAGACCACTGATTAAGTGCACTCCCATACCACTGGTGAGCAATCACAGCACACCAGTTTGGACAACCATGTGTTCTCTGAGCCCAGTTGCACTGTGCAGTAATTAAAAAGTCATGAGTCCTATTTAAATATAGGGCATTCTGTCCTAAACCTTCGAGTGCCTGTGGGTGTGAATAAGCTCATTCTCCAAGGATGTTCTCTGATCTGTGTACATACACCAGCTTCATCAAAAGGATGTAGGAAATGCCAGATCCAGATATACAGATTCAACTTTTTTTTTTTTAAGTATATCATTGATCAGTCCAGGGATGGCAAAAATTAATAGTAATGAGCTAATTACTATACCAGCTGCCTACAAAGAGGGGTCCTGTAGGCAGACTCCTTCTGCCCATTTGCCTGCTGGTTAAACCACCACTCTAGAAATTATAAAACAAAACTTTTTTCCCTTTATAAACATCTATCAGCGTCACCTTAATATGGCCCACAGCACCAACACTGCCTAGCTTTTAAGTGCTCAGAATCCAGCCAGAATCTCCCCTAGCACATTATAACACATTTTACTGGCTTGAGCAGGGTAAAACACAGCCGTTTCCTCAAGTGAATGGCTGGTGAGCTCCAGGAGCCCCTGCACGAGGCCGGGCTCACCATCTGTGTTCCTCCCAACGTCCGAAGCCCGTTCATAACTGCCAGCCCTTTGAAAAGCCAGCCTGTTTTTCTGATTGATTCACTTTTTAATGAACTGGGAAAGCCTGTGAACTTAAACCCTGACACCTCCACCTCCCTGCCTTCCTAGCCATCCCTGCAGCAAAGTACTGATTATATTTCAAGTTATTATGGGATTAATACAGCTGCCCCTGGTGCCTCTTTCCCCTGAACTTCATCAATAAAAGTTGTGTCCTAGTCTTACTCTGGTTAGTTCAGTTTCTTCCTGAATCTCTCCTGTAACCTGTGACATGTCGGCAATGCTGTATCATATCAGCCCTTCAAAGCTGCCAACTCTGCTGATGTTTAAAACCTACTTGTGTCACGGCCTTGCATAAGCTTTGTGCATTTAAGAGGACATCTTGAGCTTTGCTATGCACCGCATCAGCTCTCTAAGTGGGTAGCACATACTTAGCAGTATTGAAAATAATGAAATAAGATAATCCACCAAAAAACTTAAATAGATTGTGCCAGTGTCATCTTTCTTTGAATTCACAGTAGAGCTTTTAAAAGTACTTTATGCAGGCAAGTTCAACAGAACAAAAAAAAATAAGATGGGGGGGGCAAAAGACCTGTGCCCAGCAGAGCCCAGTTTTTCACTGACAGCATTTCTTTATACAGTACAAGCTTTAGGTTTACTTTTCTTGGTGGTTTATAGGTTGGGTTTTTTTCCCCCTCCAAGAATACTATTTTCTAAAAACATCATTAAAAATGTAATTAACTGGCTTATTCTTTGGAATGACTGCAGTTGTTTACAAAAGAATTGCCACACAAGCTGCCACCTTCGACTGTGTTGAAGCAGGGAGTGATGTTCTTGTTTACAACAGTGCATCAGTTTCACAATATATTTAGTTTTGGTACAAGTTACATATAAAATTCTTACTGAGTTTAATGTTGCAGCAAACAACACATATAGTAAGTGAGTAGGATTTATCACTGGCTGTAATGTCATTGTGCATATTCAAAATATATATGGTGAATGATATACACACATGCACATGCAAACAAAATGGAAGTATATTTAGTTTAAGAAGTGATAAATTGTGCTTGCTTTCATTATTCTCATTTTGTACGTAGGAGAACGGAGATCAAGCACATCCGTGAAAAGTGTGGCTGGTTGGGATCGCATCTATGAAGCAGCGCAGTCACCAAGGAGCAGGCTGGAGAAGAAACAGCACTTTTGTACCCATGGCACGAGACAGGGGGGCCCTCGAGGGTCAGGCACCCGCTGTGGTTGGTGGGATACCAACAAATCCCATGGAGTCCCAAGATGCTCCCATGAAGCATAAAATATCTATCCAGGTAAAATGGATTCCCCCAAGATGTTTTATTCAAGCTTTTTTCTTAAAGAAGGAAGTGGTAATTTTCCCCTTTAAATTCTGTTTTCTTTTTCCCCCCCTGTTTGGTCTCTCCCATAAACACAGAGGCCAGAAGGCTATGCTTAAATAATTCATCTACAAATTTGCAATATCTTTTTGAACTATAGCAATTAAACGGAAAATAGAAAAATCAGCTCAGCATCCTGTTTGGATGTAATTAAAGGTATAATCTGTTCCATTTGAATACTTCAGTGCTTACCCTTCTTAAAACAACAAATAAGAATAGTAGCTCATTTGCAATATGCTTTTTTTTTCAAGTCAGCTAAAAAGACTAACTGATGAAGCAAGAATAATAATTTTTAAATGTGGCATAAGCACAAAAATACCAACTACAGCTTTCAAATGATTGCTGCAGATCTCAAGTGTGATGAGAGTTCAGTAACAAGGGGTGTAAGCTTTATGGCAAAACACTGAAGTCTTCCACTATTTGGTATCAGCATCTCAATATGGCTGATATAATTACCTACCAAATACATCAGTGGAATGAATATCAGACAATATCCAAAAATATGTAAGTGGGATACATATCAGCTCAGTCTTTTATGGGCTGTTTGATCTTAACGTTTTTTTCTAAGAATAAAAGACAAATACTGCATTCGTTGCCCCTTTGTTTTCTATAAGCAGCTGAAGATTTTACAGCATAATAAAGTTAGCCTATTAATGGCTGGCTTATGAGTTTTAGCTGGATTTTTACCCTCCTACTGGACATTTCTTCTCTGCACAAAGAAATTGAAGTCAGGTGTAAAGTTAATATCTGCCTTGTTCATTTATTCATATTGTAAGCAATCAAGATTTCCCCAAATCACAGGGCAATCTCTTGCCTTTCGAGAATTAATATAGGCCCCATTCTCTCAACTTAGTTTAACAAAACAACTGGCATAGGTTCAATGGAAGCAATGATTATTCTGAGAGGTTATGGTGAACCACAGAAGTGTTAGCGAGAACCTTGCTCGTAAGATCCCCTAAGAGGCAAAGTATATGGATATTTCAAAATGTAATTAACAGCATATTCCAACAATGTGAGAAAGAAACATCATCTGATTCAGCTGCAGAGGAATCTGACTGCACAGGGAGAGCTTTGGTGTGCACAGCAGCCACCATGAGGAGTAAAGGACATGCTGGGCACCAGAGGGGACCCCTCAGACTCTGGCTGTGGGGGCTCCTTTCATGCTGCCCATCTCTCTGTGCTCGGGCAGCTTCACTGGGGCCAGCACACAACCAGGAAGAACAATTTTTTTTCAAAATGTCCATTTTTCTCTCCACTATACTCTTTCAAAAAAATTCTTTTGGGGCAGGCATGTCTCAAGCCTAATTTTGGTCTTAATGCTACAGTTTCTAGGACTGTTTCAGCAAAATCGTTGAGGGTTTTTGTTTTGATTTTGGTTTTTATACGTTAAATACATAGCAGCCAATAAAAACAGTTCTAAAAATCAAAACATTGTATTTTTTAAACATTTTGGTAATTAAAAATAGAAGCAATTTTCAAGCTTCAGCATTTGTAAGCTCAGGTGAATAATGTAGCAGAGAACTGATTTAAGAAGATAAAATTATCTCAGAAACATAAGAGCAATATTACACATGGGAACAAAACAGCACAACAGTCTAAAAGGTCTCCATTACGACGATGAATATTAGAGAACTTTCAGCTTACGCTTGCTGAAAGTTAGCACCTATTAAAATTTCCAGCCTTCCTGGGGTGTATGCTCTGCTGTTTGAAAGCCCAGGCCCTTTTCAGGACTGGTCCTTTGGGGGCCTGAGCCTCCTCAGAGCCTTCAGGGGCCTTCAGTGGACAAGCTACAGGTGAGTGGGGTAAAAAAATGCCTCTGCTGAGCCATCACAAAGTACCCCCTTAGTCCTATTGCCTCTCCCTCTAAACTGTGCAGCCTCCTGCACACCAAAAACATTTCTGTGAGCTTAGTGCTAGAACTACTGTTAAAAGAAGCACAACAGCAGAACTCATTTAAAAATACCCACAAGAAAAAAAAATCCTCAACACAGTAGCGTCTGTCTGCAGTAAACAGGGCTCTTTTCAGACCTTGGGCTCAGACATAAGACCACTCTACCAGGGTGAATGAATTACTGTCAGCTGGGCCATTTTCACTTAGGTTTAAGCACAGGCATTTTACCTGCCAGTTGCCAGGAGCCAAGAGCTGCTTGGGTGGCATTTGTTATCCCTGTGTCACCTGAGCAGCAAACCTGCAGCAGTTTCCCCAGCAGCAATCACCCACCCGTGGGTGACACTGCAGGACCCCGGCCTTCACCCCCACAAGGAAGGTCTCTGAGAGACAAGGATCTGAGCCTAAACGAAGCAATGCTTATCTCATGCATGCCACAGGTGTGATGTCATCCCCTCTGGCAGAGGAACCAGGATGTCTACAGCCTCCACGCTACAAAAATGCAGGAACTAAAGTTAACATGTCTCAGACTTTGTTAAAATATGGTGATAATTAAAAAACAAAATTACCACTACAAAGTTAATTCTTCTCTGAGTTCTTACAAACAAGTTTGTAATTTGCACCAAAAATTTACATTTCAGATTTCAAGTCAACCAGGAATGGTACAAACTTGGCCAGGGACTCCAGGCAGTGGCTGGTGGGTTCTGTGAGGCCTAGGGGCAAGAGCACTGTGGCTTCCCAGGAATATCACAAGCAAATAGTTGCCAGCAAACCCCAGGTGCACACAGGTAAGCCCACCGGATTGTTTTAAACTCTCACCCCTTGTAAGAGCGTCAAAATAATCACCGTGTCAGACAAACTTCTGCTTTTTATTAAAAAAACAAACCAAACCAAACCAAACCAAACCAAAAAAACCCAAAAAACCAAACAACAAACCAAACTTATAAGGTAATTGATTGCTTTCTTCTAGTCTTTTATTAGTTATGATTAAGGAGCTATAGTAGCCCTGTTTACACAACTCTTAACAAGTCAGGACCTGCAGAACGTTATTGGCTTGGGGCCCACAACTTGCCGTCCATTCTCAACAGAATCAATCCGGAGCTGAAAACATCCCTGTAGGAAGTGTACACATCCCTGCTTATACAGGAACAGAAACAGCAATAACTTCAGGTCCTGTAAGCTGCAAGTTCAACTTACAGAGATCAGCCCTGACTTGTCATCGCTCTCAGCATGCTGGTGATGAGATCAGAGCCCTTCACCAAGGACTTCCAGCTTGACAAGGGACAGAGGTGAGCGTGTTACACCTCACTGTTACTCGCCTCTCCAACTGCAGAATCGAGAGCTCCTCTGTTTAACATGCAGTCACAGCACTGCCAATCTAAAATGGCTGATCAGTAATACTTTAATTGCAGTTTCATAGAAACAAATTGCTATTTAATTGCAATAAGCTTGTCTGTGGCTTAGCTGGACTGACAATAGGCATACACCGGGTAGTAACAAGCAGCAACAAGGGTTATCTGGTACTGCATGTACAGGAGTCTCAGGCAGTGCCATCAAACCTAGAACACAATTTCACACTGATTAAATGTAATACTTAAAAAAAAAAGTATATACATAAATTTCCTAATCTCAATTTTTTATTTTAATAGAGCTATTCAGAATAGACACTTGCAAAAAGCTGCACACTTCACATACAACTATCAGCAAAAGAGTTTGATAGAAGATTTAAATTGAAATGATCTTTTGAAATCACAAAATCAGGTTGGAAAAGACCTCTGAGATCATCGAGTCAAACTGAACAGCACCGTGTCAACCAGACCGTGGCACTCAGTGCCGTGTCCAGTCTTTCCTTAAACACCTCCAGGAGCAGTGACTCCACCGCCTTGATAGCAAGGCACACTCTGCCAGTATGTGAGTTTTGGAGGTTTTTTAGTGTTTACCCTAATGTTAGGTGGTGCAATTTTTATCAGTGATAACTAACAGGGAAAAAGGGAGACAAACTCAGTGTGGTTAATATTCTGAAGATGTGACTTAATTTCATAGGCTTCATTTTGTTAAGACATTCTCATTTTATATTTCATAAGATACTGCATAACCTGTTAAAATATTTAAAGATAAATCATGTAGGACTGAAAAGACAGTATCTTGTTGCAAACAGAATTTGGTTTGGAAAGGCTTAATGTCCCACTGCCTGCCAGGATGCGTAAATCTCATAACTAGACAGCTGGATAGGTAAAAACATTAAACCCATTTAGAGGGCAATCTTTTTACAAAATTGTTTCATTAATAAGAGTGACAATTTATATGATTGAGATGTTTAGATGCAGTATAGACAGAGCATTTTATCCAGGTTCATGAGGATGATTTCAGATTAGTAATATTTCCTTTGATTCTTTTTTTAACAGCATTCATTTTTGAAAGTAAAGGAAGCTCTTACTGAATGATTATTTGACTTTTCAGCAGCACTAAATGCAAAGGGTGTATTTCAGCCTCAGTGCAGCAAATACGTGTGATAAAAGGTGAACATGTATGTGTTTTTCTTTACAGATCTCCTTAAAAGGAAGTTATTTTTCATATAAGGACAAATCTAAGTGTTTCCAGTAGCCTTCTGCCCACAGCTACCGTCCCCATTACAGCCTGTTTCATTGTGTGAAATGCCTCTGGTTTCACGAAAGTGTTTTACCTAAAGCAAGAATACTACTTAAATATGTTCTATTGTATATTCATAGCTCCATTAGTCCTCCTGCAATTTAGCACATCAAAGCAAAGGCTTCATCACTTGCATGTGGATTATGCTAACATGAGTGACATTTGTAATCTTATAGGTCTGCAACTTAAGAAATGCTTTTAAAGTAAGCTATTAAATAGGTAGCTGTGCTTTACAAATGAGTCATATAATAGTTTATTTAAAGCTGTTAATGAACTTCAACCTCTACATCACTAAATGCTATACTACATTACTTACTAGAAGTTATTAGCTATCTTCTTAGCACTTCTAGGTTATATTGGACAACCAAAAATCTGTACATGTTAGATTTAAACACTGTACCTTGAGTGCTTATACTGAAAGAATATAAAGATATCTACAGTCTCACTAATGCTTGAATTCTATATTCATATGACTTCAAGTGTCTTTTCAAAGATATTGAAGCAGCACAATTTGCAGGACTCTGAAGACTTTAATGCCAGATCAAAAAGCTTAGAAACTTATTTGAAATACCCACAAGTGCATTTAATTAAAAGTCATACATAGTGTCAGTCATTTACGTTGTGCTTTATGTGTTACGCAAGTAGTATTTTGTTTTTACTGTCTGATACTGTACATTGCTACATTTTCTTTTCTCTGAAACCGTGCTTCTTCCTCAAGCACTGAAGTGTTCAAAGAAGAAATTCAGCAGCCCTCCAATATACTAGAAGTCATGAAGTGGAATCTGAAACAAAAATATCTGCTGTTGATTGTTTAGACAGATAAATCTATAAATCAGCTTTTTGTGTATTGGCATCACAACAAAAATAAGTCAAGCTCACTCCATAACCAAGCAGCTGAGCAGTGAACACCTTCTCAAAAACAGAATTAAACAAAATAATGATGTGTTTTGAATGTATTCGTTTCCTATAAAAGTAGACTATTTCTCAATAGTGATTTGCTTTGAATTGCAGCAAAGGCAGATTCGTTGCTCACAGGTTCCTGACTGAAGGCATACAGTGGACAGCCACAAATCCATGTTAGTGTTCTTGCTAAAAACATGAAAAGTCAGATTTTTTTTTTCTCCAAAGTGTTCTGCACAGATCTACCACAAAACAGCTGATAGGAAAAACGTGCAAAATGAAGCTGTTCCCTTTCTAAGCTTACAGATGGCTCTGCTGCTTTATGGGGAGGTGGTTTTTGTTTGTTTGCTTTCAGAGAACAGATCACATTTTGAGATCAGCTAGTTCTCAGAAACAGCTCAGGAAACAGCTTTTTCTTTCCTTAAGATTATCAGTGTTGAAAAGTTAAAGCCTCTTACCCCAGCAAACACAACTTTATGTTGTTCAGATCAGAATAGCTATTGTATTCCTTTTCATGAACACTCAATTCTAGTGCTCAGCATGAGGCACAGATTGTTTGTTGGCTTCTATTTTTTTGACCTCTTATGGTATATTCATATCCTCTTATGCTTGCATGCTCAGAGACACAGGCACATCCTTAGCACAGGAGGAACTGAAAAGAAAGAGACCACAGTACCTCTGTGTGTGCTGTAATTCACTGCAATAGGAATTATAATTATTCTGTAACCAGAATTAAGAATCTCCTTGAAAAAAAAAATTTTTTTTGAAGTAGTACTTGTTATCCTTGCCACAAGTAACATGGTCAAGTAGTTTAGCAGAGTCTTTCCTGGCATAAGACAAAAGAAAAAATCCAAACCAAAAACCTACTTTTAAAGGTAATTGACAATTAGGTAACAACTCTGTAAGATGAAGTTGCAGAATCTTCTGAAAGTAATTTAAAAAAAAAAAGCAAAGCTTCTAAAACCCATACTCAGTTTTGTTTTACTTTTTATTATTTAAATACACCATACTAGAGCAAATGTCTCTGAAAATATCACAAATAAAAGATTTTTCTTCATTCAGCAAATTAGAAGTAGGTGAAAATTTCTACACAGTAGCTGCTATGAGCCTGACTTTTTTTTTTTTGCCATGGGAAGTAGCAACATTAGGACAAAAACACTTACATGCATACATACATTGTATTTTACAGAGATACAATAAAAGTGTTTGTGATAGAATATCACAAAAGCCACATCTTTATCTCATGTTCAGTTTGATTGAAACACATTTCCTTACAACACTTAAATATACAAAGAGCAAAGAGGATGTTGTTAAGGTAAAACACAGGGTACAAACTGGCCAGTGCCCTGCTAATTGTTAATGAGGGTAGAAAGCAGATTTCAATGCTTTTAATTAGCTTCATTAGTCATCTTCCCCACCCGCCCCCC
>WBMY01014824.1:1788712-1800570 GCA_013397315.1 Donacobius atricapilla | reverse complement strand
GGTTAAGCAACCGCAGCTGGCTCGTCAGCAGGGCAGGCAGCTTCATTTCTGAGGGAGAAGCCCAAGGATGACGGCAAATCGGAAGAAGTAATGTTTAGTGGGGATGCTGAAGACCGTGAAAAAC
This sequence comes from Donacobius atricapilla, assembly GCA_013397315.1. NCBI lineage: Eukaryota > Metazoa > Chordata > Aves > Passeriformes > Mimidae > Donacobius > Donacobius atricapilla. The sequence continues at coordinate 1,800,446 of WBMY01014824.1, read as the reverse complement.
GCACTACGTATTAACTGCACGCCTGCGAGGCCTAAGTGCGGCACCCAGGATAGGCACAGCCGCGAATCGCTGGCACACACCCCCGGAATAACCAGGTGCTCCCAAGTGCGGGCGCTGTCCGCGGCGCAGCTCCCCGCCCGGCACCGCGCACACAGCGCCCGTTCCCCCGCGCTCGCGGCCGAGCCCCCTCCGTGGCACATTCCCGGGATCTGTTAAAGGGCACAAAAACTTCCTAACAGGAGTTTCTCGATCCCAGACCGCTGACGCAGGCAGCAGCCAACGCCGCACTGGCCGGACAGTAGCGGCGCTAGGGCCGCGCTCGACGCGCGCCGCGGGCAGGGCAGGGCTGGGCAGGGCAGGGCGGCCCCACGGCCCGCGGGCACGTTCGCTGCCCTCTCCAGTGCGTGGTGATGGCAGCGTGACCGAGCTGTGGGCTCCATGCGCCCCTCCGATGCCCGCGACAACAAAGTATTTTAGAGCTGCTCCTGCCGGCGCTTGACGCGGACGCGGTGCCCCGCAGAGGCACACGGAACTCTGCCCGGGAGCACTTCCAGCGAGTCAGTGCCCGGCGCAGAAGGCTGCCCGCCCGCGGGGAGCCTGGCGGGGAGCCCGGCCCCGCAGTGGCAGCTCAGGTGTGCTTTAACCACAACGCCACCTGTGGGTCTCCTGCAGCCCCGGCCTGGGCTGGGCGCGGAGCCGTGTGCCCAGCGACCATTCAGAATTGAAAGGAAAACCATCTACCTGGGAGAAATGTACTTGGGAACACGTAGGATAGCGAAGATACATTTTGCTTCTAAATATATAGGAAATAAAATACCGGCATTTGAATGGCATCACAGGTATGATTTAAACACCGTGGGAAATGGTATTTCTGTGTTTCTCCATAGACTGGGATATGTTCAGAGTCTGCTTAAAGCGGTCTTGGGAGCTCATGGAAAGCTTCCACAGGGAAAGGGGAGAGGACCAGGGTTATGGTTAAAATATTTTTTTGCATAGGTCTATGAAATACATCATCTGGATGTAATCTCCATGTACATATTACATTTAAACATACTCAGCAGTTTTAGATTTGTTATGTAGGATCTGGTACAATTTAAAATATATAAAGCAACAAGGCATGCTACAGATAATCAACAATCACTGATATTTTAGCTCTCTGACAGTTAAGAGCACAAGAACAGAGCAAATGCCAAGCTAAAATAAAATCTACATTGTCTAATTATCTAGGCCTGTAATGGCTGGAAGCTACCAAATTCAGACTCTGGGAGAGCCATTAGGACCTCTCCTTATTGGAAAAGATATTCTACCAAGGAACTCTGCCATAGGCACTAAAATGTTTACTAGTCTTAAAAATGAGGGTGATACAAAAAACAGGAATTACCTTCTCAAGGAGCTGAGTTTTAAATGGCTTAATGATGTCTTCCAAATAGCATTACAATGTTGATATGTTTTTCTGAAATCTGATCATCACTAATTTTTGTGATTAATTTTAACAGAGGAAACCTTAACTGAGAGCATTTTGCAGAGCAATATTTTTCTAATTTTTCTTTTGTGCAGCATCTGCTGTTGCTGTGCTGTCATCTTCGTTATGTTTTTCATTGTCTATGTGCCATAATGTAATTAGTTAGTTCAACATCATCTGTGCTATTAGATGAGATGTTTCTATGGTAAGTTAACATAGTTCTGTGTAATTGGTAGATTTCAGCAGTAGGCATGATTGTATCCATCAACTTTAGGTCGATTTGAGTCCACAAGATTTAAATTCACTTGGCATACGTTATCTTAGAAGACTGTTAATTTTGGCTGAATGGATAAAAAACACAATGCAGAAGAAAATCTGGCTGCTTATACTGCGGTACTGTTGGAGTCAGGGAAGGGAAAGCATAAAATTGCTGGCTTAGTAGTTGCAATCTGAATGTCTGGAAAATGTTACAGCCTGGGATCCAAATCATTCTTAAACCTAGCTGTGCCCCCAAGATACCAGGTAGACCAGAATCCATCAGTTATCTCTCTGTTCAGGAAAGGAGTCTTGGTTCTCTCCCTAAATACTGCATTCCTATGGGACCTCTAGGTTCTCTCCCCGGATAGTGCATACCTAGGGGACTTTCTTTTTCTTTTATCCTTTAGAGAGAAATGTTGAGGCTGCTGCTTTCAGATCTTCCACGTAGCACTTTGCTAACCCATGTGTCCTGCAAGCTATACCTTTTGAACAAACAAACCTCTAAAACAAACCCTCTGACTCCAGTCTCTCCAGAAACAGTGATGAAAAATCAACAGCCATTCCTTACTTTAAAGTACTAATGCATCCTCTTACTGACATAGGATCTTCTGGTTCAGGCCTCAATCAATTTAAAAATGTGACTGGTTGAAGTATTTAAGTCAGATATCTAGTGATATGGCAGAGTCACATCCTGGCAGAAGCTGGAAAGAATCCTGGATGGCTTCACTCTTAACATTCTTTTCTAAGCAGCAGACAGTACTGTTTGCCCAAAAGAGTAAGATAAGTTACGTCTAGAAATATGTGTATAGATTTTGACTTGCTTATAAATATATGAGTAACTTTATTTACAGGAACCCAGAACCATGGGAGGTAATTAGTAAGCACTGTTTGCTTAGGTAAGGGCTTGCAAGACCCTTTTATCATCACTGTGTCCATAACTTAGGACAGAAGCCAAATAATATAAATGTCAGTAATTACAGATATATATTTATATTAACAATGGAGTCCACTTTTGGAAGAGCTAAGGCTGTATTTGTAATGACGTCAAATGGCTGAAATTCCATTCACCAATTTGTCCTGTGCACATTTCTGTCAGGAGAAATTGATACATTACCACAAGCCATCAGTAGCAGCACGTCCTGCAAGTGGGTTCTGTGACTACAGGCAAAGCTATCAGACTTTGAAATTATATATAATTTTTGTTAAAAATAAAAACTCTTGAAAGGCCTCTACAATGTCTGTATGCAATAACAAGTTAATTACATTAAAAAAATTGGAAATGCTATGTGAATTTTGAAAAGAGGGCTTTACATTCCACACTCTATAGGCATTTTTAAGCAAATCCGTTAACATTAATTTGCTACTCTTAAACATTTACTGATAATTGATTGTTGTGATTACATAAATGTAGTGATATTTTGTGTCAAATATGAATATTTTTATGATTAATATGTCTCCATCTATAACAGGAAAAAATTCCTTTGACAAATACCTAATATAAACTCATCTAGAACTTACCCTTTGGGGTAAAAAACCGTTTTCTTCACAGATACTTTTACAGAACTGGCATTAAAATGTTATCTCTATTCACTAGTCACCTTAACAAATGGGAGGGCGGGACAGCCCAATTTGGTGCTGTTTGGAAGGCCCAAATTATACATAAAAGTAGCCACCGAACTACTTTAAATTTACAGTACAAAAAAGATCAACTGGAAAGGAATTACAGAAATAAAAATCTGACAATCTGACTCAATCAGCTGACCAAAATGCACTTACCTAATGCAGAGGTGCATGTTTATAACACTACCATTTATGCAGTGTCTTGCAATGAAAAATGAAAACTTAACTCCAGCCTGTATTATCTAATTAATTAGCCAAGTAACTTTAAATATGCAGAAAAAAATAGTATATTATTCCTGAGTGAATAAATAGCATGTTTAATGTTTTTTCATGGTGTTGTCCACACAAAATACCTTATAATTTCATTGAAATTATTTTCAAAGATGTGTGTCCAGTAGCAAGTCCTGTGTAATTAGAATATCTGTCTGAGTCTGTGCAGGAAATTAATTATTTACGTGTAGCTCATTGCAATGGAGGAGTATGTCTGATATCTTTATGACGTTCCCATGATCTCTGAACAATGCTGTAATGTACAGAAGGGTCCATGACCAATGTTTTCCGCCTATTTTGCACCTATCCACAGAGAAGACCTCTGTGGTACCTGGCTTGAGCTGTAGTAAACCAATGGAGGAACATTTGCTCGAGCTGTTTCCTCTGTAGGTCCTCAGGGGTTGTAGTTCTCCACCTAGAACTTCATAGGGTGTTGCTGTATGTATGGGAAGGCAGAGTGTTACCTAATCCATCCAGATGTTTGTGGTGACTGTTCCTGGAAATTTGACACAGGCCGTTGTTTCAAAAAGCTGAGAGAAAGCAAGGTACAGGCTGAGCACTGAAACACACATCACAGAGGTCCCCTGTTGAAGCTGTCATTTTAATTTAAGGGCTCCCAGCAACGGCATGAGAAAATGGAGGGTTAAAAAAATGAAGAGGAAGAGCAGCCTGGTGACTTGTGTCTGGCAGAAATGCCTCTATCATACTTGATTTGAAATTTACATAGATGCCAGCAGTTATGACACAACAGTCATTTTAAGTTCACTTAACTGGACATGAAACAATAATGACAAACAATCAGAATGACAGTTCTCCTATTCTGCAGTGAGGTTCTTCATATCTCAATTCTGCAACATTTCTTCTGTTCACTCTGCCAGAGAAATGTGTTTCTGTTATTATGATTTCTCTGTTTGGCTCAGTGCAGCATTGCTAAAAGCAAGAGGGAGAGTTTCTAAGCTTTCTATTTAGTTTTTCAGCCATACCATTTATCAAAGGAGGAGTTTCTCAGTAACAGTTTTTAACATTAACTCTTTAATAGTTACCTTCCTGATGTAATCCATTATTAAAAACCATTGTATTGCATAAGAATATTACATTATTTTTCACATAAAAATATAGCTCTCTACTCTTAGGTTGTTTTTCATAACTGGAGGGACTACTATACTCCATGACCATAACTCTTTTTATCATTCTACTATGATTCAGTAGCTTTTGCTGTCTTATAAACAATCTTACAATTAAGAGCTAATGTTAATGGAATAGATTGTTGTCATAGGATAATGGTTTCCTGCTGCTAGATAAATGCTGTGGCAATGCTAGGACATTTATTGAAAGTAATAGTGAAGACAAAGCTAAGAGATTTATTTTTAAAGCAGGTGCCACAGATCCAGTGACACCATTCTGTTAAAATTGTTTTATTTCTATTTCAGTAAGAGACTGATGAAGATGGAAGCATTTTGCCTGATGTATGCAAGTGCAGCAAAGTGACAGTGGCTCATTTCACTGTAACTGAATAAGCTGCGTTGCACTTGGCTCGGGAAGAGATTTATTGTGTGGTTCATCCAATCAGAAAACAGTTTATCCATTAACTACGGCTTTAAAATATGTTGTATTTCCATGAACAAGATGGGGCTTGATGCTTTCTTTCACAGAAACCGTTATACAGGGCTCACAGGAAAGGAGGAAAGTGGGGCCCTGTGGTGCTTGTTCCACCACTCCTTCCAGAAGGCCCCCCTTTCCTCCGTGCTGCAGGGATGGCAGGCTGGAGAGAGTGAACCTCTCTATAGTGTGTTCCCCTCCTCCTAAATCAATGGTTCCTTGTGTCTCTTCTGCATTGGAGGGTGTTGTCTCAGTGTTAGCAAACCAGAAATGGCAGCACTGCTGTGCAGAGGGTGGATGGGAAAGTTTTGTGTAGTCTAGTGTTTCCTTTGTCTTTGCATTCACAGGATCTCGAAGTTTTAGAAAATATGCCTTCTTCTTTTTCCATGACTTTGAAAATTGCTCACCCCTGAATCCTCTAACAGAGAACTGTGAAAAGCAGAGCTTGTAGAGCTTCATAGGGCCTCAGTCTGCTCTTGTGGAATTGTAATAAAACACCTTGATTGCCCCAAATACACAGCTCCTACAAAACTGGAGTCAGTTGTCAGGAAGTACATGGGATCCATTCAATTCAATGAGCATTCTCTGGACAGATATGCCCTAATTGCCTGACTTAGGCTTCAACAAATCCTTTGTCTTTGCTTTTGAACTGTGGAGCAGCTATTCCAAGTGGCAGTGCTGTAGCTATGACAGCTTGAGGATATTCCACAAATAATAAAAAAACATGATCCCTTCCCAAAGACTCTGATCATTCCGAAGCATCTTTAAAGTTGTGCTGTGAAACAGCATAATGACTTTATATAACCGTAAAGTCCCTGCTAGGGTTTCCTTAAGAAACAAACTAATTTTGTGATTAAGGCCCACAGACCTTGACATCAAACCAGCAATTCACCGCTGCAAGGACTTACTCTCTGTAGCTGCTCAAAGCACAATTCTGAATTAATTTCTAAGACCAGAGCTTAAAGGCAGTAAACAATTTTAACCTTTTCTTGACCTTAGACACATCTCACAAACTGGAGTTCAGTAAATACAAAAATTTCACTTTAACCCATGTGCAGATATTCTGAGGACTAATTCATTTGTCAATTTTTGAGTTTTAAGAAAATGTTTATACTAACAAGTGGGCAAGCGTTACACTACTTGTTCCAAAGGGCCATCAGGTAAGGCTGTTCCTCTGCTGAGCCCAGCCCCTTATGAAGGGCGAGCCCCAGAGAGAACATCATAGAGAAAAACTGAGAGACCTGCGATCGTGACAGAATTAACCCGTGCAGCTGTGAGGTCTGTTAGGTCATCTGCAGAGCACACAGTGCAGAGCTCCAGCAAATACATATTCTTCCAACTAAATCTCCATAGCACCTTTTCTTCTGCTTGTGCCTTCTGGTAGCAATCTCCCATCTGAAGTTTAGGATTTACAGCAATGATGTAGGAGATGGAGAATTTCCACATCCTTAAATCATTGGAGTAATTTACCTAAGTACCTTTAAGGATGTGACTGTAAGCATTGTAAAGTCTTATCATTTTATTAAAATATTTGGTGTACCTGTTAAAGTCCCAACTCTGGAATCATGGTCCAAATACAAATCTGCTTTCAACTTTTTTAGTAGGAATTTTGAGTCTTCCTGATTAAGCAAAACATTAGTTCTTAAGGATCAACCAGAGACAAATGAAAATAATTTGTTCCCTTTAGTATTCTATTTTTAAAAAATTCTCCATTTGATCTAATAAATAGTGAGGAGTCATGACTTCTGGATTTTTGGGATTGCCAGTACAGTAATCAAATATCCTATCACCACATACTGAATCTGCCCAAGAAATCCTCCTCAATTCAAGGAATTGTTAAACCTATTTTGTTGATAGGTTTCTCGACATCACATGGGACGGCACTCAATCAATCAGTATTTCATTTCCATACCCCATACTGCTCCCCCAAGAGAGCCAGAATTCCCTATGTCAGTTCTCCTATCATAAGGCAGATCCCCAGCCTCCTGCAGCTCTTTGAACTAAGGCAGCTATGTATATCCCACCTGGATCTGGCCCAGATGCTTTATTTCTATTGCATGAGATGATTAATTATGTGGTTTCTTTCTGTTTGTCTGATAGAAGCTGAGGTAAGAGAATGATGGTTGCTTAGTGCACTGTTATTAAAAAGCTGCTTTTGATAGCCCTGAACAGGCTTGAGTTGTGTGCTACAACTAATCATAAAGCTGCTTGCTTGGAAATGTAATGCTTGTTAATACTACACTGTACTTCGGTAAGTAAACGAAATTTTGATTGGCTAGAGTTTAACTATAATCAGTAATTAAGGGTCAGCCATCCAGTAAACTCATTAGTTTACACCAATTACATTTGGTATAGTAACTAATGATTTCAGGGATCAAGCCATTTATTTCTAAGCTTTCAAAGTATAATTATTGTGTAAATCAGATAGAGTGTAAATCTTTTCCATACGTTTTGGTTGGTAATTGAGAAATAAAATGGTTTCCAAATGTATTCTCTGTCCAGTTTTTGTTCTGCAGTAGATCTCTCTGGGGACTCTTTAAAGTATATGGAAAAGGTGATGTCAACAGAAGTGTACGCTGGGCAAACTGAAACAGGATTAATTAATAGAGATGAAAGAGAAAAGCCAGCCCCTTGCAAATCATGGCCCAGGTCTCAACTTGGACATCACACCTTAAAATGACAGTTTACAATCTTAAGCATGAGTCACACAGATTGACAAGTATTCAAAATAGAAGAGAATTAAAAGTCCTTTATGTTTAATGTATAAAGGCCTTTCCAATATGCAGTCTTTAAGATGGTGTAATCTCTGGAGCATTTTGCTTTGAAGTTTAATATGTAGCTCCTCACATCCACAGAACATTTTAAACACGTTAAACAAATTAGTCTCTGGTTACAGAAGTTTTTAGATATTTACAAGTTGCTGTTTAACTAAATTTAATATGTGCCAGCGAAGTTGCTCATGCACTTGTTCATTTAGAAAAATGCACTTTTGAAATGATTAATAAATAAACCAGCCTTTCCTATGCCTTCAACTTTGGTGTTTATTTGAAAGCAATCTACTTTAAAAAGACATTAATATCCCTAGAATTATTATTAGAATAATTGCTTTTACTCTTCTTGGAACACACATTTTTTCTCATTTCCCTTCAGCTCAGACAGCTTTTGACTCAGATATAAACTTCCTATTATTATTCCCCACTCCCCACCCCAAAAATGAAGAATAGGAATTATACACTTTTCACTAAGGAATAATTAATTTGTCTCAAGTATTAGAACAGAGAATTGTAGAATGACTTTGAATGGTAGTCTCTAAGGAATAGCATTGTTTGTTCTCTTCAGTCTTTAATGAGCTTTAGTAAATGGCCAGGAAAAATTACCTTCTTTCTGTAATATGAGAGAAGTGAAGAATGAAGGAAGCTATAGAATCCCGAGGAGAAAAGGAGCAGCCACACACACTAGCTGTACCACATCACTCCCAATGGTTAGTGTTCTTCTTTGGAACTGAGCACTAGAGCTCTAGTTTTCCATTACACCTAAAACATATAATGTCCCTAATATTTTTGCAGGAGAGAAAATTGCTGGATGTCTCCCCCACACTGACAGTATCTGGCTTATGTTGGGGGACAACTGCCTATAGCTGAGATCTGGAAGTCATTCTGGCTTTCTCTATTTTGGCATTGATTTTGTATTTTAAAACTCTTTAGTCTATTTTTATTGTATTTCCAGCTTTAAAAGCAATTTGCCTCGTAGTGCTCCAGCATGCTGCCCTGTCTTTTAATAGAATTCTTTTCCCTCCACCACATATTTGCTGCCACTCCTGTCCAGAATGGTAACTGAGGCAGCACTGGCAGGTGTTTGTTTCAGCTACAACTACAGACCTGCCACCATGGATAACAAAGTATGTTCAGGAGCACACTGCCCTCCAGGCTCCACACATGTCCTCACTACCCAGTCCCACATCAAGTCAGCGGTGCTGAGGCAGCTCCGTGGCTGCTCTGGGGTATGAGGGAGCTGACCCACAGCAGCCAAGTGAGATCAGCACAGTTCTAAAAGGATCTTGTTGAACCCGGTCTTTCTCCAGTCCATCCTGTTGGAGCTGTTCCAGCTTGTGTGGAATAATTAAATGGATTAAATTGATTGTTCTGTGTGCCTGCTCTCAAAGCACTACTGAGAGCAAGAAACCTGGGGTTTGCTACTGTCTTCCAGGGAATACCTCCATACTTGGTTTTAGGTGCTGACTGGGGCAGGCCCTGCAGACGTGGTTTCCCCACCCAGGTGAGTGTCTCCACTACAAGACTGAAAAGTCAGGCCCAAGCTTTCCCACTCGAAGAAAGGACTCAGGTCACCCTGCTCACAGAAGAGTTGATAATCTCTTGGGTAGGGTGCAAATTCAGGGGGCAAGAGATTCAAGTTCAAGTTGCCTCAGGCAGAGCCTAAATACAGGTCTCCCATGTCCTGGCTAAACTGCACCAGCCAGGAGACTGAACTGCAAACCTCAGGAGAGGAAGATGGGCACAGGAGCAAGGACCGGAGACGTGTAAAAGGTGACAGAGCTGTCATTATTATTCTGTGAGAAAAACCTGGCACAGGTGTGCAGTTCCTAGAAAGCAGCAGAGCAAGCGTGGTAAGTAGGTAAAGCAACACACAGTGTTACAACACCTTAGTCTGATTGTGGCTTTGGATCATGGGAGGTGCTCTCATGGCAGACATCAGATTGCTGAGTAGAGCTCAGGGTCACGAGGGATGTGAAGAGAGATGATGAAAGTGGGGAGAGCTGCCTGGACCCATCCCAGACATTCAGGGAAAAGATAAAAGTAAAAAGCTGCTGCCAAAGTAAAAATCATTTCTATCATGGGCTCTCTTCAGTGCAATTGTTGGAGAAGAATAAATGGAGAAAGATGGTTGAAAGATAGGTAGGAGACAGTGAGAACGGGACTAGTAAGTGAGGCAGAAATGTTGGAAAGAAGACAAAGTGGAAGAAACATCAGAGAGCAACAGGAGGATTGGACAAAGAAAATGGAAAAAAACATTACTTACCAAGACACTTCACCTCTCATTGCCTGAATCTTCTGGCAATAAAATAAGAACAGTAAGAGAATCACAGAGTGTTTCAGTGACTTTGAAGTCCATAAATATTTAGGAGACATTTAAGTGTCCTGTTGATTGGGACTGCGTTAAAAAGAGAGCAGGAAAATTTAATAGAATATTTTGACAAGTCTAAATCGGGGCCATCAGGAGGTAAAAAATGAATAGGACTTACATGCTTAATTTTGTATGTGTAACCAAGTATTAAAATCCACACCCAAGAACACTTATGCTTCTTAATAGTAGAAAAAATTGGGCCTTTTTCAGACCAGAAAGAACACATGGTTTAAGGCATGCAGCCACGCTTTCTTCAGTAACAACCCACTGTAACTCCTATAACTTATTTCTCCCAGGATTCATTTGAACATCTGCAGTATCATTATTTGAGTTTGTTATACTATTAGCTTTAAAATTTTATAAGCCATACAGTAGGATAGGTGACAAGTTGAAAAGTTAAGGAGGGTTAATTTAAAAGTTTTAAAGCAAAGCTATTTTTGAGTTATATAAGTTAAAAAATGCATCTGAATCCAAACCTCCATGGTTACATTTAAGTAACTCAGAAACTGCTGAAAGGATTTTCTTCGAACTTCACTCAAGACAAATCCCTCTGGGCTAAGACCAAGCATGAGAATTTAACTGAAAAGGTGATTGTTGTCTGAAGGGAGTTTTCTTTTTCCTCTTTTTTCCCCCCCTCCCCTCTTTTTGCTTGTTTTGTTTTCAATGTTCTGAAAAAACTAAATAGCACTAAAAAAAAGCAAGAGTCTGGCATGTAACTGTTTCATATCCATTTTATCATTATAATAAGAAAAATGACGTGTGTAAACTACCTTTTCATTAAAAGCAGACCTCCTGCTTTGCCTTCAGCCATTCTAGCAGTCTTGGTACGCACCTCCAGTGAGCATTTGATAATGCTGTAACTGCTGGCTGCACAGAGAAGAATCAAGCTGTACTCTCAGCCCCGTCTGCAGCTTCTCTGCATGCCTCAGCAGCTCTGAGCAGCTTTAATACTACCCTAAATGGACAACTGAGGATTCTCCCTAACAGGAAGTCTTCAGAGAGCAGACAATCAGCAGCTCTGCAGCACTCTTCCCTTTGCTTCCGCATCCCCAGTTCATGGGAGGTGAAGCGCGCTCTCTACCTGCACACTGACCGAAGCCACGGCTTGATTTCTCGCTGCTCCATTTGGAAGGCAAGAGGTGCAGCTGGCACTCAGGCTTTTCTCACTCACTGTTAACCTGGGGCATCTGGCACTGTCATTCAGTCTTTCCCTTTACAGTTGCAACTAAGGGACTCACCTCTTAGTTGTGTGGCTAATAGAACCCCTGTAAAGGAAAAAACTGAATGACAAAATTTGAAATTTCTATATCCTTTTTCAAAGGCCTTGAAGTCAGCCGTCTTTTGTAGCAGCATCATGGGTCCTGGTAACCTTAATATATGGGT
>WBMY01014824.1:1714534-1780926 GCA_013397315.1 Donacobius atricapilla | reverse complement strand
CGGGGACTCTGTCCCGGGGGCTGTGCCCCGGCCCCGGGCCGCCGTCGCAGGGGGCAGCGGACGTGGCTGCGGCGGCCCCGCTGGCGGGCGTCACTCCCGCAGCGGCACCCTGCGTTATTTGCTTTCTCACCTGCGGCGCAGACAGGTTTTCACTTCTCAGGTGCTGGCAGAGCCCGCGTGCTCGGGGAGAGCAGCTTGGCTGCCTACATTCGCCTTGTCAGCCTCTGGGGCTAATGCTGCCTATGCTGTAAATAAATATAATTGCGGGGAACAGGCATATGAGAAGACCCCTTTTCTTCCCCCTGCATACCCGGAGCCCAGCTGCTCCTGGGCGGCAGAGTGGGGCTGCTTGAGCCCGCCAGCCTCGCCGGGGGCTGCGGGCACCTATCGGAAACCTCACCAAGCTGCCTCCTTGGGAGCAACAGCAGCAGCTGGCACATGGACAACAAAAGGTTTCCCCACAGCAATGCTGCAAGTGGCATGTACCCCACAGAGCTGTGTTTTTGTCAAATGTCTATGTAGGTTTTTCTGCAAATATTTACTGTGCTGTCTCTCAAGAGTCCCCATACCAAAGTGCTGTTTGTCTCACCTAAAGAGTAAGACACAAAGGTTTCCTTTACCACAAGTCCCAGTCATCATTTTCCTCTTCCAAGGCAGGGGAAGAAACCTGCAAGCTCACAAAACTGGAACACAGCCTTAGCCACAAAATCTCTCAGACCTGCATGTCCCTCTGGATGAATTCCTTGGGGACATCCTGTACTTACAGGTGCCTTTCAGTCTGATCAAGCTGGTTTTGGTAGCTCTGCAAAGCAGAGAGCCACCAGCTGATTATAGTGGAAGCAAATAAGGCAAGAACAACCCCAGGCCATTCTGGGCTGTACGGTCTATACAAATCGTGGAAGTCCTGCTGAATGCTAACTGGCAGCAAGCACCAATTACTGAGTAATGGGCTCTCCACATGCCCCTTTACTTAATAAGTAGACACAGTCTGCACTCACTTTTGGAGCTCAGTTGTCTCTGGTTGTAACACCAAGTGAATGCTTTGCAGAGGGCCAATCTCACAGTGACTAAAGCTCCGATCGTTATAGCAAAGTCTCAAGCAAAAGAAACTGCCATGGCTCTTCCCAATTGGAGCCGATGAAATAAAGGCTCTTGGACACAGTTCCACTGTAGGAGCCTGCCAGAGCCTAAAATTGCAACATGATGTGACTCTAAAACAAATGTGTTATGGGGAGATACCCAGGCTAATTCTGAGGGAGTTATATTTGCCTGGACGAAACTCTTCATTAGCACAGTGTTATTTCTACCACTTCTCCAGCCACTTGTGGTCCCTTTGCCCGTGTCACTGCACAGAGTACATTCGCTATTGTGAGCTATGGATGGCAGCCAGGCTCCCTCTGGGCAAAGCAATGACATTCAGACATGAAAAAAAATTGTGCCTTCTTTTCTCTTTTGCTTCCTGTGAAGTCTCATTTGACCATATTCTCATTATTCCTTTGCCTGGACAACACTATGTAAAATTTTTGCCGAATTTTGCGCACTATGATCCCTTCACATTTTCAGTCACAGGACAGCCCCGACTTCAGCTAGATGGAGACGCCAAGTAGGTTTCACTGAATGCTCAAGCACCACATTTTCTCCCTAGATCTTCAAAGGGGTGTGCTGCAGAGAAGATAACAAAGAAGATCTCTGTGAAATCATGGTGCAAAAAGAAGTTACTGCCAAATAATCCCAAAGCATCTGAGATAGTTTCCACAAAGAAAGCAGCAGGGACTCCAAAAACACAGTCTGTATGCATCCTTATTAGGAATATGACACCATTACTATCACAGCTAACACTATGAAAGGCTGTTGAAATGTTCAAAGGAACTTTGGTAGGTTTATTTTTCTCTTTGGGAAACAAAAGTTATCACTAAAGGCCTTATAAAAGGTAAGAAACTTTGACAACCTTGAGTCTCTGCAGGCAGCAGTTACATGCAAAAACATGCCCCCAGTTTATATCCCTTAGCTGTTTTACATTTTTGACACTGAAAGGAGAGTGTCTGTAGTCAAGTAGTTAGCATCATGTTATTGTTTAATGAAACTAGCTGCATAAGTGTAATGCCATGGCTGAGATTTTTTTACATGCAAGCAAATCAGTGAATTCAGAACATGGTTTTGCAGCAGCCATGATTTTCACCCCATGTATTATAGACAAGGAGTCATCTCTGTGTGTGCCAGAAGTGAGAAACCAGCCACTGCACTGAAGCCCAGCTGAAGTTTTAGGTGTCCCAAAAGACACATTAAATTCCAGCTTCATGGATTTATTACCATACATTTAATTGATGTGGTCATTTTTATCTGAAATTAGTTTCATCCTAATTTTGTATATAATGTGCGACACAGTGAGGAAGTGATGACTGTCCCATACACATATTTTAGTTTTATGCCGTGACATCCTGTTAAATGTAGTTACCAGGATGGACTTTTCTTTGGTTTTAATTCTGCAGGGCATACAGGAGGTGGAAATAGAACCCACTGACTGCACTTGTTCATTGTGTGAACCAGGCAGCCAATTCAGATGTGGAACTCCATATTCATGCTTCAGCATGGGTATCTCTTCAGTATCGCACCTGCAGGTATTTATATGATCACACACTGAAATAAATGCAGCATGTGTGGGTGTGTAGAGCTGCACCTGTACATATAATGAGACGTGCAAAGAAACACACCAAGTTTTGTTGCCATCCCACTTGACAACATTCTTGGCCATTTTGTCCTGCATGTTCTGTGTTCTCTAGCCTTATCCCTGCTGATGCTGAATCTTTCTCTGGTCTGGACTGGACTGTCCTATGTACCCACCTGCCTCTCTGATCCCAGGGGAAAAAGCCTTGTACTTTGTCAGTTCCTAACTGCTTTCATTCTCAAGACCAAAATCAGTGAACAATCTGCCTGTCCAACTTCTGCTAAGCTTGAAGTAGCTGGAAATGAAACTGTGTACAGAAGGCAATTTCCACACCCTTTGGGTTGGCTTATTTGCCTGCTTCATAAAGATCACCTGTGCTTTTCCTATAGGGCAGCTACTGACTGGCAAGTCCGGCTCTGGGATTGGTTTTGAGAGCCCTCTTCCAGCCAGTGAAAGGACACAAACCTAAAATCCCACGGGGTTTGTGCAGTGTAGAGCCTAATATTTAGTATAGTAAAAACATTATTACATCAAAGAGCACAAGGAACACAGACATTGTTCTCCCCATTTTTCAGAGGAGGAAATTGAGCCAAGGTATCCGAGGAAACTGCCCAAGAAAGCATCAATTAGGCTAAATGTTGGAACATCCTTTCTTACATGGAATTTCAAGCTGTGAAGTAATTTAAAGCTCCTTACAACTGAACATGTGCCTGCCAGAGAGGTTAGATATCACATCATTGGTGGTAACTTAGACTACAAGAGAAAACACAAAGAAAATGAAACCATTATTACTATGCAAAAGTTCTGAAGCCACTGGATGGTGACTTAGAAATATTTGGACGTTGTGTTGTAGTTCCACTCCACCATAAAGACTTGAAGCCTGTGTATCTGCATATATTTTAAAGAAACAGGAATATTAAGAAATATAAGTTGCTCCTTAATACTTGACAGGCAGACTCAGCATTTCCTAATGGCAAGTCTAGGAAAAAGTGCTACTTAGTCTTTAGGCCAAGGGACTGTGAGTAGAGGGACAAATGCCCCTCTGATTTTTTTTGCCTCATAACCGGCTAAATCAATCAATCAATCATTCCATGCCTTAGTTAACACATCTATATCACAGATAACATCTCGAAGTATTTCCTTTTTCGAAAGGGGAGGGCCCCTCTTTGCCCAGTCACAGATTCTGTTTTCCCTTCCCTTCTGACAGATGCTTTGGTGAAAGAGAGGTTTGTTTTATGACATTTACTGTGTTTGTTCTGCTGACATCACAGAGTCAACAAGAACAAGTATTTATACTTCTATTATGCCTTCATTGAACTGAACAAGGTGTTCAACAGGACATTTTAATTATAATGCCACTTCTAACAGCATGAGTAAAGGTGTTTAAAAAACACAATCAAGCATGAAATAGAACAGTAAACATGCCATTTCAATTACAAAATTATGTATAAGCACATCCTTGCACAGCATAACATTTGAAGACTGCAAGAGATGCTAAAATCCTCACTGAAACCCTGGGAGGTTTTGTACACAGGACTGAAGGAGCCAAAATACTCCTTCCTCACACTCCTTTGTAAATTCACACTGCATGTTTGACTCCAGAGAGAAATTCATAAAGCCCCCAATTGACAATTTTTTGTAGTGATTTCCATGGAGAAAAAGTAGCCTTGAGCTTTTTTTCCCATTGCACTGTCATGTCAGACACCTGTTCTGTTTGCAGAGCTCTCTTTCACTTCCCAGCCCAACAGTGCTAGAATTGAAAAGCAAATGTCCTGTCAGATCCTTGCACTGTTATCTAGCCCACCTACCTGTACCAGTAAAATGCTCTCCAGCAGGAACATAAAAGAGGAAATACTATTTCATGTTTATAGTTATGTGTGACCCACCAGAAACTTCTGGACATCTGTGGCCCTTCTGGGCACAGGAGGATATTGGGCTGCCCCACAGAGTGCTGTAAATCCCCCAGGCTGCCACTGATGTAATGTGACTTCACCTAGTCCTTGGTTCAGGAAACTGGTGCAATACGTTGTTTTACAGTGGATGTTCAGGGAGCTTTGTTCCCAAAGCTGCACCCTGGAAACAGCTGGGAAGCTGCCTTCTGGTTGCACAGACACTCACTCCAGGAGCTTCTGAGCAAGTATATATGATGTTCAGTTTGGCAAATTCCACCCTGTCTCTCTCTTCAGTGAATCAACACACACTGCTTAGAATAATACAACCAGGTTGTCACAGAAGCCTGACAGCTGTGACAGACTGCTGTAACTCAGATCTTTCCAGCATTCTAAACAAAACAGAATGTTGATGCTTCCAGTGGTTAGGGCCAGGGACAGGACAGGGAGGCCAGTTCTGTCCAATGTCTTGGGGTGACTCAGACACCGTGTGGAGACAAGTGTGCAGGAAAAGGGCTGCTGAGGTGGGAAGATAAAGGTCAGGGGCAGATTTGCCCACTTTCTGCAGCTGGATGAGGATGTGGACACTGATAGGTGCAACTTTTCCCTGTCCTTCAGGTACTCTTCTCTCCAAACCAGCAGAACAATGCCCTCCTGTTTCTCTGCACAGCCCCAGTGAAGAGAAAATTGGAACAACTTGCATTTCTGCCATGAAGATTAGACTTAAACCAATGCTGTATGTATTAAGCTTACAAAGACATCTGGAAATCATAATGTGAAATCTGGTGCTATCTCATGATCTGGATTATTATCTTTTCCACAAACTGTACTGTTCTGTTTAATAGACTATGAGATTGTCCATGGTATAGAGTCTTCTAAAAAATTTGACCTGAAAATTACTCCATTATTGTAATTTGATATTATTAACGTTCTCAAAAATTTTATGGTCATTTAAATGACCCTGTAAATACAGTCAATAATTAGGTGAGGTATGTATCCATATTTAATAAGCTGCCAAATATATATGTAAAAGCATTTAATTGACAAGAAACTGTATAGGCATCTTTAGGTATTTAATAGCACAGACAGCATTAAAAGTCTGACTGTCATCCTTTTTTTGAAATACAATTTGTTATTCTTTCACTAGCCTTTCAGAACTGAAGGAAAAACTCAGCGTATTTGTTTCCATTTCAGGAAGAACCTGTCTTTCTTAAAATGCCAGAGCACCTCATTAGTGGAAGCCTTGGTTAGCTTGTAGATAGCTGGCAGAGGTGTTCTGTTGTGCTTGTTTCCACTTCATTTTTCTCCGCTATTATGAGTAAGTAGAAGCAAAAGCACAGTTTTCATTGCCTTTAATGGGAGCAGAATCTGCTTTTACTTCATGGCTATTTTCCATTCTCTTCCTGGCACTACACAGAAATGCATGTGAGGTGAGATGCAGTAGAGAGGTGACTTGGCGGTGAGGGTTCCAAAAGCCAACACTAAATGCAGATAACATATTTTTTACGAGTTATGCACATCTGCAGGCCCTGACAGAAATTTAAGAGAAACCCTATATGGAGAAGTCATTAACCAAGATTTAAATTTGGGAAATACAGGAAATATGGAGGAATCTAAAATGAAAGGCTCACATTTAACATCTCTTTACTTGAAGCAAATCAGCAAATGAGGCAAAGCTGTGAAGTTCATTAATACTAGAAGAAATGAACATCAGACCTATCTAATTCCCGAAGCTTCTCCTTGAATGTACCATTTTTTCTTAGAGGACACTTGTGCTGCTTCTTCTCTTTTTCAGAACAGCTGGAGCCAGTTCAGGTCCTCCCCAGCTTCTAGATAAATTGAGTTCCAACATCTACCACTGAATAAACACAGAGAAGGTTTTGAATAATTTTCTCACCACTAGATATAACTCAGGGCATAATTATAAACTGGGATCATAACTAGGTTGTCCTGAGTAGTTTTGAGAAGTAACAATGCATGGGAAGGAAAACATCTCATTGATGAAGAGAACATAATTTTCAGGGTCAGTTTTAGAAAGCCACGTGTTTTATCTATACATTCAACACAGAAACCAGCATGAAGCTTGGCATTTGAAAGGTCAGATTTTAAATTGAAGCCATTTTTCAAACATCTTCCCTTGCAATGAGAAGCAGAAACAGCTAAGGCAAAGCAATCTAAGTCTTCCTTTTCTGGCTCTCTTGTGCACAAGGGAGCGGGATTCAAGAGCAGTCTCAGGGCTGGTCTATCTGTGCCTGCCCCCAGGAGGCATTTGTTCCTCTTCCTCAGGGCCAGGCATGCCCAAAGGATGAAACCTGTGCAGGATGAGTTCCTGACCATTGCTGCTGGGCACTGCTGAGGCCCAGAGCCTGGACCATGGGTCACTGTGTACTGCTGTGGGGCTGGGCACCTGGAGCACCAGCCAAGCCAGAGATGGGGACAGCGTGAAGAGCGCTGACATTGGCTCATCAGTGAACCCAAGAGGTGTCAAGACCTTGCAGGCACAAAGGCAGAGGGGAGTGGAAAGGAATTAGCTGAGAGATGATACAACTGCTCTGCAGCATACAGCCACAACAGGAGCTGTAATCACAGAAGAAACAGTGTCTGTCTGAAACACTATTTCTGCTTTTTTTGTGTAAATATAGGAACTATGACTTCATGTCTCGCACTTCAAGAGTTGTACTCTTGGGCTTGTTGTCTCCCATATCAGAGCTCTAAGAAATCCAAAATGTGTCTCTCTATTTCAGTTCTGGCTGGAGGTTAATCTCTAGAAACAAGTAATGTAACATTTCCATCTATCTTTTCTACTCTTTTGGCAGTTTTAATTATACTAATATGCTATGACAATTTAAACAAGACACATCTCAGCTTCTGGCCTGCTCTGTAATGGTTCAGCTGCTACATGTGCTCCAGCATATTTTGCTCAGACAGGCTGCTGCTGGAGGCAAGGGGGAGGCAGAATAGTGCCCTTCTGTCACGAGAGGTTTCATTGCACTGATCATTGTATGTTTGACAGATTCTTTGTCAATGTCAAGTGTCTTTTGTGGTTAAGCCCAGTAAAGCTAAAACAAAGGTCTCCTAGATATTAGATATATAGTGACATTACTGAATTCACTTGGAGGCAGTAATTTTTTGTCAGCCTATGAAAAGAAAAATGGAGCTAATGGGAAAACAAAAGGAAGATGCTGGCATGCCTTCTTAGCTATTTTTGTTTATGTCAGACATTGTGATTGACATCTGGCCCAGAACACCCCTTCAACCATTGAGCCTGGTGTCATGAAATAGAACAAAGAGAAATTGCCAGCCAAGAAAACACCACTGGCTCAGAAAGCTTTTTGTTTATTTTCTTTTAAGTGTTTCATTTTCAGTAATCATTATTGTTACACAAAAGTAGTTCGCTCACATGCACCCCCCAATTACGACTTGGACTTTTAAGATTCCTTCATGTTTGCTTTTTTCCTGCTTGCTTGAATGGTAACAGAATGCTGGTTTGGTTGGATGACAGTCTGTCATAACAGTGATGTTTGAGGTTAGTGAAAACTGACGTGAAAAATAAAATCCACTGGCCTTTAACCGAAATAGCAGCTCTGGTTTTTGTGGAGTTGGCAGGCAGCATTTTTAAACCCCTTTCACGGTGAAGGCAGTTACAACGTGTTTTTCTCTGTATCAAGCAGTTCCATCATGAAGTACATTATCTATGTCTGTTGTCATATCAGGATATTGCCTTTGAAGAGCAGTCTGCTGTTTCTTATATGGGCACTGCTCTTTTGAAGTGTCCTAAAAGGGTTAAGGTAATTTTATGGCTATTCTCCAGGGCCAGGCCAAATACAAAGCTTTAAAATTTGTTTAGGAGTGATTTTAGGAAAATACCAGAGAGCAGAATAGGTCCTGCAGACACAACACCAAGGAGTCTTTGTCACCATTGTTCTACAAGTGCTGTAGAATTTCAGAGACCTGGTCAAAATTATGTATCAACAGGAGGAAATAAATCCTTAAAGTTCTAACTTCATCTCGAAAGTATGATGCTGAACATAACAGCAAAATAAGACTTTTCACAAGATGAGTCCAAGGCAGCCACTTCCCTCCATACACTTATATGCAGAAATCGTATCAGAATATTTACCCTAATAAAAAACTGCCTTAATCACTTTAAAAAATTCTGTGGAAGTTGGCCCTTGGATGCGTCACATGTGCCAGAGTAAAATATTCTTGCACCATTTTAACAGGGTGCCCTTCAGGAACACTGGGGTGTATTCTCCTGTAGAAGCAGACGCTTAACTCCCCTCAGCATTAATAGCAGATATGCTTACACTTTGAGTGGAGAATTTCTCTCTGTCTCAGCACAGTGCTCTAAGAAGAACTTTGAAGAAATTGAGAAAAACAGAGAGCACAGTATATTAATTTTAAGGAGATGAAAGCAGTACATGTCATTCCTAAATTTCATGGAAAATGCACCGTTAGTAACAAAGATGAGTAGAAAATTTCAAAATCCTTCTGAGCAGCATTAAAATCAGTCTTCCCTGATTTTCTGTTTTCCCCTTCTTTTCAAAGCACATACATTAAACTCATTTTATGCTTATAATGTATATAATGATTCTAGACAACATAAGGACACTGGCATTCTTCCTATTTCAACATATAAAGTGGCAAGCCAATTTATGCAGCTTAAACCATTGCTAAAGAAGATGTATCAAAAATTGCCTGTGATCATTACAAATAACAGCCCGAAATGTTCACAAGAAGCTGTTTGCTTATCATATTTTCATTAAAACATCTTTTCACCTGATTTTCTTTTCCCATGCCTGTAACCTGCATTGTAATCAGTCTTATTAACTGAGAACATAAATATGATTTATTATGGTCTGATAATGGAAGCTACATGGACCAAGAGAAGGGATATATTGTCCTTTGATAAAATGGCTCTTTTCTCTCAAATAGAGCTCTATCATGAGAGCATGCAGAATGTAGTGAGTGATTATTTCCTGAGGGTGAATGATGGCAGAACCCTACAGAAAATCTTCTTGTTGGCCATGACAGCCTCCGAGTGTCCCCAAATCTCACTGAGTTTGACAACCTGCAGACACTTTTGATGAACTGTATTCTTCTGTCAGAGACAGCCTGTCTGGGAGGAGAAAAGGGAACCTTTATCGTCTGATCTGCTATTATTGTCTTGATCTTTTATAAGCAATCTCTAATGCACATGAATATAATATCCTTTCACAGAAGTGCCAAACATAATAGAAATGTAGTTAAAGGACCCTTTTCCCGGTTATGTAAATGTCCTAATACCATAATTAGAAAAGATGGGTTGTGAATGATAGCAGCAAGGAAAGGGTAATCAAAATGTTTTAACATTATCTTTCTGTTTTAAAGACCAAAATCTGTGATAAATAGCATTTATGGTAGATATGGGGAACCAGCTTGTGCTGAAGCTTTTACCTAAAAAGAAAATAGTTTTGAGTGTAAAACTGTTATATTTTCATAAAACACATAAATGGCAGCTGGTATTAAGCCAGGAATGATTACTGGCAGATATGACTTAAAGAAAATGAGTATTCCACTCAAAATCCCTCCACGGCTGTTACAGAAAGAACAAAGCGTTATTATTAAGTAGTGTATTTGAACAGAGGGGTGTTCAAGACCAACTAAGTTCGCCAACAAATCTCTCTTTTATCTACATCCAGAAGAACAAGCATACCCAAATCTTTTTCAATTAACAGCTGTACACATTAGCAAAACACCCGTCTTTCTCAGCTCAAGGAGTCTGGCTTATTTATCAGAAAAAATGAACTGTTTTGGAGGGAAGGTTTCCAAGTTCCCCAGTAAAAGCGAGATACTTGATTTTTCATTAACCTTTTGACATCTGGGGCTGGGATGTCCCAATATTAACTACTAATGGTCTTCAGCATTACCAGCATTGGTGCTGAGAGAAGTCCCAATTGTCAGAGTCAAAAGGTTAATCAGCAATTTCACACCGGTGATGTGGTCAGAGTTCACATGTTACTGCCTAAACAGGAGGAAGAAGAAAATAAAGTCATTAACAGCAAACTACATCCCGACATTATTAAATCTCTCTTGCTTTTTGTTTTTTGGTTTTTTTTCTTTCTAGAAAATATTTCATGATCTGTTTACTAAATATCCTGACTTCTTAGAGGACTTTGCAAACCTTTCCTGAGAAGTCCAGGTCCAAATACATGACTAACTTCTTTGGTTTATTCTACTTTTCAAAAGGAAAAAAAGTAAAATTTTACTTACCTGCCAAGTCCTCAGTCCAGACCAGTGTGAGAGAAAAGTCTTGTGTCTGTAACCCATGGAGATTTTGGTAAACCTCTCCAAATGGCCTAATTCAGCCTGAGAGTTGTGTCCTCTCTGCTCAAAGTGATGACATCTGAGTGTCCATTCTTTGAGGGTGAATTGCATAGAGCAGATGCTATATCAGAGATAAAGAACACTGCAGAGCAAAAACCAGAGTGTAGACTTTTCCCTCCTACCCCTCTTTCTGTTTTGATTGTAGAAAATAAATCAAAAGCAGCATTCCTTTAACAAATATGGACAGCAATATTGTTTCATGAGAAAGTATGCACATAAACAGCCAGGACAGTACCTCCGCTGGTGTCACTTTACCATAACATACTTTAAACTTGGGGCTCAAAAGCTCTCCTATACATAGAAAAAACAGATTTATTTTCTAAAACAAAATATAAAATACCACTGAAAAATTACGGCTTGGCATTTGCTAACAATAACGATGTTCACACAAAATGACTTCTCATTTGCCCTGCTATTATCTGAAATTGTTAACCGTTGCCTGTCATGTGTTTAGCACTGATCGAAAACCTTCTGATATCAACATATTTATCAGGCTAGTTCTATGGTCTAGAGACATTCCATCTTTTCCCTGTGTCCAAGACAAATGAGTAATGAATCTTGCCCAAAACAACCACCTTCATCCTGGATATTTTCTGCATCAGGTAGTTCCTCTCATCGCTTTCTCCAGTTCCAGCAGAATCTATAGCAAAAATCTTTCCTCTCTTGTTTACCTCAGTTTAAATGGAGACAGGATTTTACCCTAGAATATTCTGAAAAAATACCAGTCTTTCCAAGTGCCCTGTTACTTAGTCCACCAATTAGCTGCCTATGGAGCCTGAATGTCCTTGTACATCATCCCAGTCCCCACCTGCATATTTTGCTGCTCATGTTTATGCAACTGGAAATGGTGAAAATCTAATAAAATTAGGACAAACCTGAGTGAGCTATAATTCTGTTTAATCTCTCAAACTGGATTGTTGAAAACTTGCTGAATTCCTCAAACCACTCTCAGGTGCCAATGAGTGAGTCAATATCATACCAAAAATCTCACAGCATAGCAGACATAAATTCTACTTGCAGAATCTCATACACACCCTCAAATAATGAATCTAATGTCTCTAAAGTACTGTCAGGAAAAAAAAAAAAAGGCAGTTTCCCCCAGTTACCAGCATTGTACTCAGTGGCCCAGAGTGTAAAAAAAGAACACAGGGCAGATTTGTGTGGGGAAGGAATGGTCACTATAAAGGCCTGTGCCTTCTTATACTGTATATGGATATATGTACTGGAGCAATCCAAGTCTTCTGCCTCCAAGTGAGGACCACTAACATTAGCATACTCGGCTTTGCTAGGTCCTGTTGGCAAGCCCTGAGAAACTCCAAGATGGGAGAATTAAAGTTTGTTTCATCTCAGTCTGATGCCTCTCCAGACTTTACTTTTAAAAGTCTGGTTTGCACTTTGTTTTATAGAGTGATAGTAACTGGTGGCTTGCATAGAAATAATCACCAGTCTAGAATAATCCCAGATCACTTCATAAGTGTGACTTTGATGGAAATAAGAAGGAATTTTCCTTGAATGGGAGAACAGAATTATTTAGAGTTGAAGCACAGGAGATCAATTAATAACTCTGTTCTTGGAAGAAAGACCCTGAGATCTTTTAACTCAAGTTGTGAGGGCTTTGGGTTTGTATCTAAGCCAAACTACGTATTCGTTGCAGAATGGGGCTGTTCAGTATGAGGTGGAAACTGCAAGTTTTGTGGCATTGGGTCCATAGATCAGAAGAAAATTTTGTCTGCAGATCAACCAGTTCTTTTTCCTTTTCCCCCATCTATATTAATTTTCCTCATAGACTTCATTTCCTGATATGTGCCTTGATTACTCTTTGAGATCATAGAGAATTTTGGTGAGGAGAAATAGGTCTTCTATAGATTACACAACTGAGGTACTGCTCCCACTAATGCATTATGGGGCCCTGAGGTCATAGAAAATAGAACTGGAAGGGTTCATCCAATAGCTGGCAGCATTCCCCAGATTTTTGACTACTCTGTCATAGAAATGCTTCAGTGATAGGTACTTCATCATCACTCCAGTCAATTATCCCAACAGATAACTCTCCTTTCCTAAGTGACAAATATAGTCTAACTGTGAGAGAGGACACTTTTTTAGGCATTATATGTTTTGTTCAAATACAGCTTAAATGTATTTATGCCTTCCACCTTGTTTCTTCATTTATTTCCGTCTCTGTTACCAGTCCTTCACCATTTTTTATTTCACCTTTCTCCCAACTATCTTACTATTTCTACATTAAGTCTTCTGAACTATGTGCTCATTGGTACTCTTGCATTTCTTTTCTTCTTTGTGTCTTTCCAAATACATGAAAAACAAACTCTTACAAGCCAGCAGCCTGACTGCAGAGACCTATCTCCTGACATCTCCCGGAAGGCAGCTAAATGCCACAGTTCTATTCATCGCATCAGAACCACTTTCCTTAAACAATGAGAAATTAAACAGATGTATTCAAATTCAGGTCTAAAGGTGATGTTCTTGAGATATGACTGAAAAGTGTGGCTAGCTACGGGAAGCACACAATATGCTCTGAACACACATATGAAGGAGCAGGCATTACACAGCCTCTAAAGAGGGAAATCAGAACTCCTGACAGTCATGGAAAACAGATGCTTGCTTCCTGCTGACTGGTAAGGTGTTTCATGTACAAAATGAGTTACAACACAGGTCTGGACCTGCAGGTTCCAGAGCACCACATTAAGTGACTTTGTTTCAAATTTATGCCAGTTAAAGAACCATCAAAAAGAGTAAAGATGGAGCATCACCATAGGCAGAAAATTGTTTTATTTTTGTTGCCTCAAGTCAGTCCCCTTGCAATATTGTAATGTACAGGTAGTACGGAAGTCCAGGACTGTTCCTGGGGCCCTGAAGGCTGCTTGGTCTAACAGACATTTGGAGATCCCAAGATAATGTCCAAAATTCAGAGCAGCTCTAGCACCAGTTGTTTCTTTAAAACAACTGTTTCAACTTATTCTTTCATATTTTGACAGAAAATGATTAAAGAGGTGACTATGCTATATTCCTGCTATGGCAGGAAGAAGTATGATAAATAAATGGGAGAACTAAGGAAACTTACTCCATGTTTACAAGAGGAAAACAAGTTTGTTTTCCTGCATGTTTCATAGTGCATTGTTGCTACAACGTAAATTTTTTGAACGGCAGTATTTTCCTATCTGCTTTGACCAGGCTCTGTGCCTGAGAGGGCTGAATGTAGTGGTCTGAAGCAAAACTACTGAGGTCACCCGATAGAGAAGCAGTTGGCATTAGCACCCAGGATGCACAGCAACGAGAAGCTCAGGCTGTGCCTCTCCATGGAAGCTCCACATATAAAGCAGGGACACTAAACTTGGACTTGGGAGGCAGAGGTTCTTGGTTCCCTACATGATCTCAGACAACATATTTACTCTCTTCAAGACTCATTTTTCCCCCAAAATAGGGACTGACAGCTTCCTGTCTTCTCTGTCTGGGCTGGTGGCTCTTCTGGCTAGTGGCTATTCCTGATTATGGGTAGGTCTGATGACTGTGAGTCTGACCTCCGGGAGGCCTCTGGACACTTCTATATTATATTTGATAATGAAGCCTCCTGTCTTATCCAATCAAGACAAAAAAAGTAAGTCAGACCAGAAAAAAACTGTCTCAGCACAAAATGGCAGCCTCAGTACAGCTAAGTCAGAGCCATTAGCTATTGACTACTATAGAAATACTGAAACTACATCAGGGATTTCTTTCTTTAATTGCTATTTAGGGATTTAAATGAGATTTTTAAAAAGAGAGAAAGACAGAATGTTTAGTCTACAATCACTCTTTGCTGCCAATACAGGCTATCATATAAATTACTTAGACACTTTTAAAAATACATTATTTACTCAATAACCCATAATGGGTCCAGAGCTCCTTTTACACGCTATTATAGAAGTACATAATTGCTGAATTTTCAAATGGATATTTCTTCTAGGCAATAGTCTGTAATGGCTCCTTCAAAGCTCTTAGGCTTTTATCATATGAAGGCCTAAGTAGAAAATGTTTAGTTCACTGATCATTGACCTAATAGAGAGCAACAGCTTCTCTGGAACAACTATTGTCTGTTGGGGAAGATGATGTATGAATGACACTTAAAAAAATTCTTGGAAGTATGTGCTAGGGAAAAGTTACTGTTCTGTACAAAGCAAATACTGCTGATGAGCTCCTCAGAATTCTTTGGTTTGGTTTTGCTTGGTTTAATTTTTTATTTGCTGTGTGAGCCCAAGAGCAAAAGAAAACAGTTGGTTTTGTGTATGAAATGTGAACTCAGTCTAGGACCCTCTTGGATCAATGAGAGACACTTTGATGTTCTTAGAGATCATTCAGCTCAATTAAAAGTTGTCTCAAATGAAAATGCAATGTAAGAAGATGAAATGTGAAATTAGAGAAGTAAGGGATGCTGCAATGGGGCAAATCACATTTCTTTAAGTCATGCTGAACACAGTAAAACACACAGGCCTATCCTGAGCTTGATCTAGAAAGGAAATAGGCAACTTGACATGTTTTCAGCACTATTGCTACGAATCACATAATCACTGAGCTGCTGCTCTCTTCTTACATTTAGCTTTGAAGTCTGCTGCTTCCATTTCAGACACAAAGAAAGGTTCAGGTTCCTAAAAGCTTGGTGTAAGAGAACACATTTTCTCTTCCTACACACTTTGGGCAGTAAAACCCTTGGTGTTACTGCCAAATAAATGTCAACTGGATCTAAGTGCAGAACCAGTGAGGATGAATGTGAGCTGGGGACAGTCAGGCAGAGACCCTCAGAGATGCTGAAGGACACCTCCAGCTGTGAGCCTGATGGGCCAGGGGAGAGGGACTTGCTGGGTGACACAGCTCCCTCGAGGGCTTGGGGCAATAGGATGTGCAGCTCACCAAAGGAGGCTACTGAATAACGTTCTCAGGAGCTGGGTGTGATCTTAACACTGTGTGCCATCAAACCAGACCAACTATCCCTACCTCAGCACTGTTTTGTATGTGATCTGACATCAGAAACACTGCCATGCTTTTTATCATTGGATTTCTCCAGCCTGGTAAGGCTGCCTGGGACTCCTAGTATTCTGGTGATTAACACAAAAAAATACAGTTGCTGGCAATTCTAACAGTTCCTTCTGTTTGATGCATCTGATCGAAGAGAAACTGAAATCACAGACCAATATGCATCCAGGCTGCACCAGTTAGCCTCATCATGCAAATGAGGCACACTTGCAGGTGAACTTATTAGAGATCAAATAGTTTTAGGCACTGCAGATAATGAAGGCAGAGCGCTTATGTTGCAACAGTCAGAGCTGGAATTTAATCATGTTGTTGATACCTACTGCAGCAGCGAATAAACACAGAAACAGCCACAAAAATAAAACTCTTAGAATGAAAAGAAGGTATAAACCAGACAAATAATAAGAATAAAAAACACCCAAAACAAGGAGCACAGTGGTTTTCAAGAAGGAAAAATCTTGCTCATTAGATCTGGAAAGACTTGGAGCCCTGCTCTTTTCAGCTAAGCAGCTGGATAAGAGGGGGTTGCAGGGACAAGCTGATGGGGTATCACTGTCTGTTCCAAGAGAGAAATGGCTCCTGCCTTTGGAGATGGCCCTGCAAGGAGAAAGGGGAATGTCAAGCAGCACAATGCTTGAAATCAATGGGAGGGTGAAACATAGACCACACTGAGAAGCAGCATCTACTAGGAAAGAATTCAGAATGAAACAGAGAAACAGCTTCCTGGGGTGGAATTTATAACAGAGGTTACACTACTGACAGGCTGGATTAGCAATTTGGTAGACATTAAGAATAAATACATTTTTCAGAGGCGTTAGCCCCTTCTGTCTCAATAACCCCTCACATGCACTTGCCACCCTTTATGCAAACATCTGGAGAGACCCTGAGAAGGCCCACTAAGGTTTGCTCCTTTTAAGAAGCAAAGATGAGACCCAGCAGGTGAAACCTGCAAAAGGGAAACATTTTAATTCCTTTTGGCAGACAGAAATGGGTAAAAATACAGCTTGGCATTTCTTCTAATACCATTTGGTAGTAGAAGAGCTCCAAAGATGTCAACAGGAAGCCCTAGAGGTTAGAGGGAATGATGTAACCATATGTGACATAATGCTTGTTGTAGAGATTTCCTGGAACTGATTAGTGCCATTCATGATAACAGCAGCCAGCTAGAGTGTGAGGACTGGGTGAAGGCCCAGGCAGCATTCAGGCATTGGATATTTTTCATTCTCTTTAACGCAATGTCTGCTCTCTCTTGTTTCAGATGCATAATAGAACAACTATGTGGTATTCCCATGCAGCTTTGTCTGGGAAGACTTGGAAGCAGCACACTTAACCAGCAATGCGCAGCTACTCCCACGCAAAGGGCCACAGAGAGAGAACTGCAGAGGTGGAAGGACAATGAAGAATCTTAGCTCCTCCTTCCTCTAGAATGCCCCCTTTCCATTCCTCTCTTATTCCCAGAAATATAAGGTGCAGTCAGGTCATCCTCATCAGGATATTGTTCTATGCCTGGTCTATATAGAAATGCTATGAAGTCCCATCTATATTTAACAGGAGGCCTCTGATCTGTGTGAGTGGGTGGAAACCGAGAGTGAGTGACATGGATGCTGACAATGGCACACAAACTCCACAACACTCTTAAAACTTTTAATTGCATTTTAATGTAATGTAACGAGGCAATGTTTAATGAGTACTTTGTTAAAGAAATTCTGACTTTGTAAGCTAATTAAAGAGAAGGGAGGGTTACTGCACTAGGGCAAGAAATCCAGGCTGCTGAATGTCTATACTGTAGCAACATGTAATTCAGATTCAATTGGCAGCTTTGCAAATCTCCAGCCAGCCAGAATGAATGATTACTTTTTTTTTTCGATAGGCAAATAAATTATTATTATCATCATGATTATGTTAATAGAAGAAAAGCAAAGGATAGGCAAGTACTTTTTGCCAGGGCTGGTAAATTTTCATGACACTTTTTGCAAAGCTGTCATATGGCTGGCTTAGATGAAACTGGAAGGCTTTCTGTGGGTAACATTTAACTTTAAACATTCTTCATGGAAACTTACATGGCACATAATTTACATATTCAATACCAGTGACAATTTACTTCTCCCATCTGAGCAGGGCTTTCAACTATGCCACTTGAACTAAATTAATAAACAGTAATTAGAGAATGTTGTGCGAGCGAGCTGTTGATGTTGAGAAGATTCTAATCAACACCTTCTTTTAAGGGCCAATTAAAGCTGAATGTATGCAATATAAACATCTTCTTGTATTTAGACATGAACTGGTGAACAAGGTAAAAAATAAAAAATCAGAACAATTACAGCAGGTTAGAGATGATCCAATGGAAAGATGAAGCTTCATTAATAGTGAAAACAGCAGCAATTTCTGAAGACCAATGACCACCTTCCATAGAGAAGCACAGACAACTTGTGCAAGTTAATTCTGACCAGGATAAGCCTCAATGTTTCACTGTCAGGCTTTTCTCTGAAAGCAGCTCTGTTGCTGTCTCCAATTTCCACTGCAGTATTCCCCTGTCTGTAAGACAGCCCTGCATCTAAAGTGAGTCCAGAGCTGCACTAGAAAGCAGGCCTCCCTGGGGGAGGCAATAAAGGTGAATGTAGCTACCCTTTACTGCTACCTCATAGCAGAGAGAGGCTCCCTGAAAGGTGATCTGGGGAAGAATTTGCACAGCACAGCCCCTAGCAGCACTGCTGGTGGGAATACAAACACCAGGATGAGCCTGAGTGAGAGGTAAAGCTGCTCCACTTTGTCTCAATTCTGTTACTGGGGAACAGGAACAGTTAGGCCAGAAGAGTTAATGTGCTTGTACCTGTTACCTTTAAGTAGTCCCTCACCCCATCACAAAGGTAAGGTGGTTTACTCCTGAAAGGTGAACTTAAGACAATCCTTGTTTCCAAAATTCCAGAAGGACATAGGGAAGGCCATCTTTGACTTAAACAGAGAGTATCCTTAGTGTACCAAAGGGAGCCTGCAGTTACTACTGAGCCTTGTGTATCACTATGTACCACTATGAACTAAGTTAAAAATAAGCATAACTTCATCCAAACCACAGCTCACTGCTTCCTAAAGCACATCTTTTAAAAAAATCGTCTAAGCTGGTGCAATGAAGCAAAAGCAAAATTTGTCCTCCAAGTTAGAAGATACAACAGGCTAATAAAGGTAAGGGAAACATCTGTTCCAATACTGCACCAGTATCATTTGGAGAAAATGACTGCATCACTTACGGCCATTTGGTATCCAGAAACACTACCACAGTAATAGGATGTTGTCACCTCAGGCTCTACTGAAATCTACAGGAATTTTACTTGTTTAAGAATATAGGATTAGGCACATGATCAGTGTTTCTTCCCTTTGAAAATAAACATTTCCACTTACCATTTCTACAGTGGTATGAGATCATTATCTTATGACAGTATTTCGTTCCACTGGCATTATCTCCTAATTAGCTATTTAAAAATATATGTAAGGGGGTGGAGGTGGCGAGTGGACTTGTAAACCTGACAGGTCTGATGTGTTCTTACAAGCTCTGCTAATCCCAAACATTGAAAATATATTAGTAAAACCAAATTAGCACTTTAAAGAACAACACAGCAAAAGCCTCACGTCTTGAACCCTCTAAGTTCAGTATGCATCAGAGTGGCTCTTACACCCAGAACAAAGCCCTTGGGCAGGGGAGGGCAGCAGGAGCAGGGAGAAGTGAGGAGCAGCATGCCAAATGGGAAATCCGTCCTGGGAAGCGAGCACCACTGAAAGGCTGATAACCTTCACAGTGTGATCAGCCCTACATTACAGTAGTAGCAGTACCTAAGGTGTTCGGTGTAGGACTTGGGGACTTCTGAAAAGCCAAGCACAGAGAAGTTTACCGTGGATGAAAAGATACAAGCAATACCAATAGAAAATATCTAACATACTGTGTTCAATATCCTCTGCACTTTCTTCATATCCTGAGAGATTATTGCATTTATAGGCACGAAATCATAAAAGCTTCCTCCAAGATGCTTCCTAATATATGAGCAGGTCTGGGGTCTCAGTTGTGGAAAGGCAAGATTTAGGAAGATGGGTATTCTGGTAAGGTGGACTCATCTCTTCTCTCCAGAGGTAGACTAAATTCCTAACAAATTTTCTTTGCAACAGAAGAATCTGGGACACATATATACATGACAGGTCGTTTTGGAGGTACTCAGACACATACAGGAAGCACCCTCTTGGCAACAGTATTCTTCTAGCCAGCAGAGCCAAAAACTATGATTTGTTTCTGGTTTTGAGTTGCTTTTAAAACTCAATTCAGTAGGTGAGTTGGTGATTTTCAGGGTGTTCTGAAGGAGCAAAGTAGATATCCAAAGAAAACTGATAGTATGAGACAGGCTTTAAAAAGGCATTTACTCCAATATCTGCAGTTCAATTCAATATGCACCATGCAATATTACTTTTTTTCTGATCAGATGGGACTTCTAGGCCTGAATCTGCTTGCAATAACCATGGTCCATCAGTAACTTCACAGCAAACAGGGAGGTGCACAGGAAAAAACTCATGTAAGCAGGAAGGGAGTAAGTCAACATTAATGTCCTCTGTAGATTTTTGTTTTCCATTGAAAGTTTTCTCTTGCCTAGCATCCCTTCATTGAATGAACTGGATTGGAAGGGACCTTAAGTATTATCTAGTTCCAACCCCTCTGCAAGGGGCAGGGACACCTTCCATGACAGCTGGTTGCTCAGAGGCTTGCCCAACCTGGCTGACTTCCGTTCTTTTTTTCACACCTCTTCAAGTCCACTTGGTGAACAAATTAAATTAAATTCCTCACTTGCTCTCAATACTTTTTAAATGCAAGCCAAGCCTCTTGGCTTTTCATACCTGGACATCTACATTTTTAAAAATGCTGTTAGATAATTTCTCTCTCTTTCATAGGCTGGTGCTTTGGCCTATATGCACCCTATGCACTCCCTAAGGCTCATGCATAACTGCAATGGACGATTAGTCCAGCTAAGTCTCCAGCAATTTCAATGGCTTATGCAAGAGTAGATGGGGCACAATATGTAATTTCAGCTTTTTTTGTAAGGCTTTTCAATCCTTCCATGAACTAAATCATTTTATCAGTTTCATTCTCTCTCTCTCTTTTTTTTTTTTAATTTGTCCATTAAACTACAGAACTGGAACATATTCATGAATAGTTTCTTTCTGCTTTAACTCAAGGAGTTCCTGACATAACAGAAACTAGTAATTAACTGGCTCGAAGACTTTTACAATAGCCTCTTTAAATAAGTCCTAGTATGCGGCACTTGGAGCACTGACTCCACATTGCTGATATCACTGCAATGCGCCCTGTGTTAAACAAGGTTTGCTACTCTCCCTCAGCAACAATTCTTGGCTGTTTTCATTACTGCTCTCCTGCTTGGAAACACCAAGGTCCTCCCACATTTCTCTGCGTGGAGAAGGCTCCTGAGCTCCTCCATGATGATTACCTGCTCTCAATCCACTTGGCCCTGTGACACGTCCTTAAACACTCCATTATCAGAGGGCCACTTGCCACCAGCACAAGGACCACGTGGCAGGTCTCCAGAGGCTGAGCACAGCCTGGTCTCCCCTCCTGGCTAATGTCACAGCTGCTCTGTGCCGTTGGCACAGATGCATTTTGGCACACTTTGGCAGTCCCCATGACCTGTTCCTGCCTCACACCATACTTAGAGCAGGAAGGGCTCTTCCTGATAGAAGAATCAAGCTTCAATTTTTCAGGCGTCACTCAGCAGTGTGTGATTTGTAGCTGCTGTTGTATGTTGGCTCTAAGCATTGTCGCTTTTGCCTACTCATGCTTATCTCCCCAGGTTACAGTACATTCTGTTTCTGATGAAAATATTACTCTGAGGAGTATTTGGTTCCACCATACATTTATGCTTCCTGCTAACTAGCCCAAGCCTTACTGTTGCAGTTCCTAATATTTTGCATCATTTGTAGAGCCAGCAATATAGTCTGTAAATAGCATGAAAGAAAACTTTAATATATATCTTCCCTCAGTGCTCCAGACAGATTGGTTCACTGTGGAACAATTACATGTGTTAGCCTATATTTCTTGTAAAATCAAATCATGTAAGGACATCTCAGCCAGAACAGGCCATAAAGCTAGATGAGGAAAGGAAAAAAAAATCTCCAAATATGTACAGCTTAAGTTACAAAACTGTAAGAAAATAAAGCAAAATTGAAAAGGGCAAAGGAGACAAAATGTAAACACAAATTTTTATACACTGTGTAATACAGCATAATTTTGACATTCTGGTATCATGGGCTGCCAATATAGTTCAGAAAAAAAAGAGGTATCTCCAGAATTATGGTAATGCTGCTCTCTCACATCAAAGCTGGTTACAGGAGCTATGTTTGAGGTTGCTCAGTTGAACTGCCTGCTTGGAAACTAAGCAAGGAGAAATAATATCCTGAATAATTGTATTAGAAGTGTCCAGAAAGATCGTGCATCTTCAGAACCACTTTTAGAAATGCAGCCCTTTCAGTGGGAGCCCTCAACCACACCCCTTGGAGCAATGAGTTCCTCCTGGCAGCTGAAAGTTCCTCAAACCTGCTGCACTCAGACCTTCTGTAGGACATCAAGGAAGCAATTGTAACACATCACTGAGTTGATTTTATGCCTTTGAAAAATCTCCTCAACACAAATACTCTATCACTGTCAGCTGAACACATTTAACTTTTGAATTAATATTATTTTTCAGAGGTCAGACATGTGACAGTAACAAGAGTCTTTTGCCAAGCCATGTATTTCAGGTCTGCATCTGAATTTCCCCAGAGCCTGGTACTGTTTAAATATAAGTAACTGCTTCTGGCTCATGGCTAATATAAAACTTCTGGTCTCTGGACTCCTTCAAGGTTCTGCTCATGGCTTCCTTCCCCACACAGGCTTGGGGAGACACATCCACTCAGTGCCCTGTCTCACGGTGCTCACTGCTTATCAGGTCAGGCAGACCTAACAGCCAGAATGTAGGAATGATGGCAGTCATTGTCCCCTGACAGCCCGAAGTCTGCCAGGTGTTTTGCTGCAGCTTTAGATGGTAGCCAGGCAGTTTGTGAGGAGTCATGCCTCCACCATGGGCCACAGCTGCCAGGCTGCCCAGACACCACCAGTGTGGCTGCTGGTCCGCCAGCACTCGTGGGATGCTGGAGTGGAGCAGAAGCCTCTGGGCAGAGGGATAGTGGCTGCCCACTCACACAGGTGGACTGTTACAGAGGAAGACAAAGATGGTCTCCACTCTAGGGATAGTGTATTTTATGTTACATTGAGTTGTATGAAATAGCAAACCAGCACTCTGTACAGTAACCACTTTTGGTGGTTATACAGATCTAGGATGTTCAGAAGTATTTCAGGAAGCACAATTTTTGGAGACACATGCAGCTAAAGATGCCTGGGCTCTGCTTTTTGCTAGAAACAAGTAACATGTCTGCCCCACCGCTGCAGTCCCTGCCACTCCAGCAGCCATTGATCAGGTTCAGTGAGCTTTGGGACAGGTCTGGTCTGGGAGTGGTTCCAGCCCAGTTCCCCTCATAAGAGAAGTCTCAGATTTCTGCAGCACAGTTTCACAGCAAGCCTGCTGTCACCAAATTAACTATTAACAAGACCAACTAATATTGCCTAAACATTGACATTAGCTTTCCCCAAGCAATAATGCTATAAATCCTGCCCCTCTGCTGTGAACTGCTGAGAGGATTTGAGGGACACAGTGCCCCTCTCCAGACCTACCTCCAACTGTACATGGCAATTCCTGTGATTCTTTTTCTCTCTGTGTCTCAGCACAGGTGGGGCTCAGACCTTCTGTCAGTTAAATTTTATTTTCCCGCCTGCTTGGTAATTCAGATAGTGTTTTGGTTCTCTTGGCTGGCACAGAGTCTTTTCACCACATCCTTGTCTCTTCAGATAAACAACATCTTTTCTAACCGCTGGCAGAGCCAAACCTAGTGACTAAGAAGGAACAGTAGTTAAGGCATAATAAATAAAGCCGCCCTGAAGAAATACCTACGCAAAGCAAGATGAACGGGCATCAACTACCTGGACAGTGTTGCTGCTAAACAAGGGAGGAATAAATCAGACATGTCAGGAGCACTAGGATACCTGACAAACAGGGAACGTTCCTTGAAACTGTGGTTTTATCTCTGCTTCTTTGGATCAAACACTTGTAATAGTTGTGGATTAATTTCCTTCGCATAGTCAAGACAATAAAAGCAAGGCACTATTTTATTAATTTCCAAACCAGCGTCAGATAAGCAGAATTGCATTTAAAAAGGTAAACACCCTGCCATAGAATTGGAGGATATGTAAGCGTTTGGGTTTTTTTCCCCTGTGTCTATAAAAGGGGGAGGGTTTTAACATTATGAATAGATTTCATTTTGTAAGTTGTGCTACAAAGCACTGATAAGGCCACGGGAAAGCAGCAAAGATTGAGGCAGAGCAGGAAGAAATACCACCCATATTAGGAGACAGCCACTTACTTAGTGGCTCCCATTTGAATAAAGATGCTATTGTTCAGCCAGAAGAATGCACATATTCACAGGCCCTGCACAGAATAGCTCAGTGTATCTAGAACTCCAGAAGTGTCCAAATTACAGCCGCGGGGCCAAAACTGCCCTTGAGTCTTTCTGAAGAATGACCCTCTGCCTAATTAATCAGTGCTTTAACTGTGAGTGATCCCAGGACACACTTTTCTCAGGCCTTTTTCTTAGCCCTGCTTGTTCAGAACAAACCTTTAAATGTTCTCTGAGTGATTTTTGACCATTTTTTCCCCTTTCAAGATTATTATTTCCTGTTTTACTGTGAAAGCTCATTAGAAACGAAGACCAGAATCTAGATGATCTCAGTCCAGTTTACTTGGATAGGAAATGACTGACTCGGGATGTAGAGACACTGGCTCCCTTTCAAGGCCTCCCACAAAAGATTTAAGTCCACAGACTCCCAGAATATTGCAACTGCAATTTTCTTTCCATATATTAAGTTCACAGACTCTCAGAATATTGCTCCTGCAATTTTCTTGCCATATAACACATAAGAATTATAGCAGGGTTGATGAGCTTGTAAGTGCCATTCTGTTAGTCATGTTTGATCCCACTGCCATAACTCCAGCATGGGATCTACCAAGATCTCTTCCCCATTTGCTCTACACAAGACAAGTTTGAATTTTCAGCACTGAGTACTCCTTCCTGTCACAGGCCAAGTTGTTTGGATTCTCATAAAGTTTTTTTTTTTCTTTTCTATCTGGAACAGAACAGAAATTTGAGAGCAATGAGAAATGCATGAAGGCAATGAAAATCATTGTGCAATATTTCTCTCCAAATGAGACTCCACCTTGTCCATCTAGTTTTGATGATAAAATTCCTCCTATTCTAACTGAAGTTAAACAAGGAAAGACAAAGGTTTGGTTAAAATGGAAACAGCAGCATCTTTTTTTAAACAGTGATCTTTACTGTGAAAACCAAATTAATTTTGACCATATTTATAAACTTGTAACAAAATACACAAACTAAAAAATGTTAAGACTTTAAAAAACTTACCATGAATGTTTTGAAAAGCGATAGTGATAATATAATCTGCAGCTGGGGAAGATGGAGTCATACTGTTTGATAGGCCCTATCTTACGGTATCCAATATTAAGCTAAGTAAAATGATATGACTGGATGGCCTAACTAAATTTAGTAGTCTGGTGAATTGCCACTCTACTAAATTTAGTCGGCCCATAATGGGCATTGAATATCTACAGCCCAAATGATAAAATCTGTCTGGCATTTTTAGGTTCCCAGCAAATGCAGAATACACTTTGTTGCACTACTAAGAAATACGCAAATCTGCAAGGGAAAGCATGAGAAGGGGGTAACCAGGGCCTTAAGGAACACAGAAGGAATCAGGGTGCATCAATCCACATCCTCATGCTCAGCATTACTCAGCAGCAGACACAGGGCCATGGGTGCTCCCCAGGTGTGTGACCCGAAGGAGAGAAGGATGATGAGGAGGTGGAAGAGGGGGAGTCTCTAGGCACCCAATCCTCACCACTATAAAACTGCCACTCCAAATGTAACTTTGTGTTGGAGCCATGGGAAGAACACTGGTTACAAGGGGTAGCTGGGCTCTCTGAGCCTTGCTGCTCTTTCAGAACATACGCTAGCTCTGGCTTCATTACATTCCTTTCACACTTCCCATTTTGGGCTCTGTAATCCTAATGGTAGACAGGGAAGTATACTTCTGCATAGATTTCCATGCATCTGTGAGCCAGCTTTACAGCTATGAAAACTGCTAAGTC
The DNA here is from genome assembly GCA_013397315.1 of Donacobius atricapilla. NCBI lineage: Eukaryota > Metazoa > Chordata > Aves > Passeriformes > Mimidae > Donacobius > Donacobius atricapilla. The sequence goes on along the minus strand of WBMY01014824.1, from coordinate 1,754,686 downwards.
ACTTTTCTCAAAACCATATTTAGGTGTTACTTACACATTTCCTGCTGTTTAAGGGCATTTCTTCTCAGTCTGTATGTTGTGATCTCTCTACTGGTGTGAAACCATGTAGGACACTTTTTTTTATTAAATGTGAAATATAACAAGGCTACAAGCTTTTAGAAGTTCTATTTTTCACAAGTCGAAAATAGTAATTGGACATGAAAAGGAATCACCATAACATTATTCTTAAAAAGAGTTGCATCCTTCTGTCCTCATGTAAAATCTATTGGATGCCCCACGCAACTCAGTGATGCTCTTTTAATAACAGACAAGAAACAGTCCCTTGTCCTCACTTCAGTTCCCAGTGCAGCAACAGAGACACAGACACGATATTCAGGAGGTTCTGCAGACCTAGCTTTATACTGAAGGCTGAATATCATAAACTCTAAGTGAGCTTTGATCGCCTCCTTAGAACAGGCAAATTTAACCTGTCTGAAGTTCTGTAAGCATCATTCTCTGCAAGAAGCAATTTTATTGATCATAGCTGGGTGTACATGTGCAACAGTCAGAAACTGGCTTTAAAGAATAATATATCTCAAAATAATCAGTATAGAAACTCCTTATTTCCTTAACCATTTGCACTAAAAGGGAACAAATAGCACCTTGGAAAAATGCTTTGTCCTTTTGGCAGGGGAGGATGGGAACCCTCTAAAGTAATAGCTGAGAAGTAGGTATGAAAATAAGATCATTACAGCTGTGTTCTTCATCCATGTAGGCACAGTGTTTTAGAAACAAGAGAAAGGAGAGGGGCAAGATCTCAAAATTCAGAGCATTTTGTTAATTTGTGACATTCCAGTTTTCAGTCAGAATTTGCCCTCTTTCAAAATTTTAGTCTGAGTTCCCAGTAAATGGTTGTGGTAAATGAGATCACTGAGTTCCCTCCTCAGAACTTTTGGAAAGGTTTGCCATTTGACCCCAGTTGCATTTGGAGGTTGTGTAGGGCTCAAACACACAGGACTATCACAAATATCATGAAGTGCACTCCTACCAATGCCCCCAGTGAGGTGCCAGCCCACCCCTGCCTCAGAGGGGCTGTCACAGAGGAAACCTATCAGCCATCTGAGAATCTAGCCACAGTATCTAAATACACCAGGAACCCGGCTGTCCTAGTTCTGCTGCTCACATAGTAACTTGTTTTTCTTTTTATAATTATGTCTTAATCATTCTTTATGCTGAAATAATCATAACATATTTACAACCAGACTCTATTTTAATTTTTGTCTTCAGATCACTTTCTATGTGGCCTCATACTGCCATTCTCAGCCCAAATGACACCCTTCCTATCAAAGCCAATTTGGATTTATTTTCTAAAACACAAGTTTGCAAGGTATTTCTGTCAAAGGATTTACTCAAGTTCAGATGTTGCAAAGAGACCTGCTGGTGTAAAGAGGCAGAGCAGCAATTCTGGATCTGACCCAGCAGGTATTGGGTTTCTCACTGGTGTATTTTGAAACTCTCTAACGATACCTCATTTGTGTAGCATGGCTTCATAACCCAAAAAATGTGATGTTTGGCTTCATAATGCAACAGACATGTTGCTTGCCTGCTCACTCCAGTTGTGCTTCTTGTTTTGAGTACAGATGAGTACTTACTGGCAGGTAATCACTGGCATCCTTTTTCCAAACATCATTAGCTTTTTTTGAGGCCATTGTTGCTTTTTTTCCCTGATATTACTTTTTCCTCATCTGCCATGGGTAAATATTTGGAAAAATCCATTAGCTTCTCATTGTTCTTTAGATGAGGATTCATCTAAATTCATCTAGACTTGCTAATTTACACATATTCATATTTTACAAGTTCTTTCCCCCTCACTTTTTAATCAAACCCCTGTTTCCACAAGGCCTCCACTTCTTCCTAATTGTCAGTCCTTATTATTTTTGTTCATGACTGTTTTTTTTTTTCTTTAAAAAAAAGCAGCTCTGATGCTCATCCATTTTAAAATCATAATTAACTTCATCTCCTTCCTCATTTGCTAATGGGTCTATTTTCTCTCCAGTACTTCCTTTTCCCCTGGTAGACTCATAAAGTCTCTCTTGTTTCTCTTATCCCCTTTGGCTAACTTTAACTCATTCTGCCTTAAGCTGGGGAAAGGGAGACCTTCACAACACAGTGCTCAGAACTTCCACACCATTTTATATGTTGAAAGTCTTTTGCAGATGCCAACTCATTAACTCTCATAACATGCCAGTGAGGTAAAGAAGTATTTATAGCTTTATTTTGATAAGGAAAGGGAAGGGGAGGTCTTGCATAATTGATGCTGTCTGCAGAGGGGCTGCTCTAAGGGCCAAAACCCCTGTTCACGTGTCCAGGCAAGTAGACAATGAAGCCTGGTGGTGGGCACAGCACCATCAACTACAAAGCTGGAAAGCTGATCTCAAAAACCTTACTTTCAGCTGCCTTTATTTTTTAGGTGAAGATACCACAGAGGTTACCCACCTAAGTCTCTGTTCAGTTCTGCTGGTCAGATGTTCCTCCACAATATTAGCACACCTAGCCAAAAAACACCAAGGGTAAAAGCAGTGCAATTGTATGCCTAGAGGATATTTTTTAAGACGCTGTCACTTTATACAAGCACCCAACAAACATCTTTACTCTTTGATAGCCATTACCCTTAGAAAAACAATTTCAAAACCATATGCTCAAGGTGCTTGAATTAAGATTTAACTAACCCATTTCACACAAGGGCATATCATGGGCTAGGTTTATTTTTGCATGCAAATATGCCAGCCTGGATTTCCTGTAATTTCCTTTAGTTTTGTTATACCCACACAGCACTGTGAGTACAGGATTTTCAGTGTTTCTTAGAATGTGGTCCATGGACCACTGGTGAGTTACAAGAAATCAGGAAGTGGTATATGAAACAACTGCACAATTTCCAAGGAAGACCATGAGTCTAAGCCATGCATGCATGTTCCACAGTGAACAAACGAGGCAAAGGGGGTGGAATCAAATTAACAAATGAACAATCAAACCTATCTGAATTTTTTGTTGGTTTGCAAATGAAAAGCATTGTGCTTAGGCACTCAACATAGCCTGGGGATATTTTTGTCATGACCTTAAACAGTGGTTAAACTCTGCTTTGTATGTCTGGAAATCTAACAAGTTAAATGATTTTCATGAGACTCTTCTTCTAAGCTGATGTCAGTAACATCTTCATCACCCTTGCTTGAAGGTGGTGCATCACAACACTGCTCCCTGGAGCTTATTGCAATCCTGCCCCTTACAATTGCTGACCACGGGGATCCTTACTGAGCTCTCTGAGGACTCCTCTCCCTTCCCATTCTGTCCACACTGCCCTCATTGCCCACCATGCCTCTCTTTCACAGGCACAGTGCCTGCCCAGGGGCTTCCAGAGAGCAAAGCTGGTGCCATGCTGCAATTTAGGGGGATGTCAACCAGATGAGGTACAGACCTGGGATCTTCCTCTCTCCTGAGGGAATTCTTGGGGTGGGAACTGAGATGTGATGGTCTAGTTTCTTCACCTCCAGTGCCTTTTCAAGAAAATGGTCCACTTTAGATCATGAATCTCCATTTGTATTTGTGTGTGTGTGTATGTAGGGAAAAGCATGGGAAGCATCCCACCCATAAAAGTGACTTGCAGGAGAGGCTCAGCACAAAGCCTGCTTAGCACTCCCAAACTGTGCTGGCTAACTACCCAGTTACAATGTTTATGGAGGTTTCTTTCTGAGGGCTGAAAGTTTGCATCTGTGCTTCTAGTCCAAGTCCTCTCACAAATTTGAACAAAGAGCTTGTAAAGGTCAGCATCTTCCAAATTGCGCCATGTAAGTCACTACTGGAACCACATCCAAATGGCTCCCCCCCACACCCCGCCATACCTTCCACAGAAATGACCTAAACTTCGTCAGGTTCACATGTCCCTAGAGATGATCTCATTTCACTGCTTCAAAAGAGCTTTGGTCTGCACAGCCTGTAGCAGCAAATTTACACTTCAAAAAGCAGACAGCTTTTTCCACATCTTATTCACTTAATGGGTGAGAATGTAAAATTAGTTCCGTTGCTGATGAGGACCTTGAGCCAAATGAAAAGTGTTCATTTGTCAGCACAGACTTACAGCCTAAAACATGATTATATAGCTAATCCAATAATGGATTTTGATGCTGAGCATTTATTTATATACAGAATGTCTTGTTATCTGTTGATAATCAGGCTCTGCAATTTACTCCCTTTTGTGTCATTAGCCATAGCAACATCTTCCAGACCTATTACATTTGTGTGTCAACATACAAACACACACAAAACCTTCCTGACCAAAATGCTGTCTTTGCCTATTTTCCTTGAAAGAGCACTGGAATCTGAGCTTTTTGTATTTTAAAATATTAGTAGGAAATGAATAATTTTTGATTGAGAACCTCTCTGCATCTTAGAAGTCTTAATAGATTAAAATTTGAAACATAAATTTTGTTTCCTTATCTGTAACATCATATGAACTGATTTATTCTTTTTTTTTGCCTGATGTGAATGCCAGTACCTAATTATCTCAGGTATGAATTTGTATACCTTAAATGGTCCCTGTCCTAAAGTATTCCATGTCCTAACATCAGAGGCTATATTAGACTTTGCTAACTATACAAACGCCATTATTTGATGGCTGAACAGATCCACCTTTTATAGAAAAGTAAAACATGTTAAGGTCAATATCAGGCATCGATCCTACAGGTACATTAAAATCAATCAGAAAACCAGAAAGCTGTTTGCATATCCTTTTTCAGCTTTTTTGACTAATTGCTGTTGCTACCTGATACTCCTGCAGTTGTGTGTATGACTGTAACTATTGAACACTGAAGTACTGGGACAGTTTACTACTCATTTAAATACAGAATACATAAAATTCAAATATTTAAAATGGGGAGACATTTTAATAGCTATACTACAGTAACATGCACCAGATACTAAAAAAAAAAGTCTGTGGGAAAGTAAAATCACTCCAGTATTAAACTGGGAGTTAATTGCAAATGTGGGGCACACCTGCAAACTCTGTGAACAATCCTACAACACCACACAAAGCAATTTCTGTGCTAAAGGATAGCTCTGCCTGCAGAAACACCCAGGAACACCTCTGGAGGTAGGATGAAGTCTTTTCTAAATTTGGCAGTCAGGAACAATTTAAAAGTAAAGTCATTAAATAAAATTTACCTCAAAGGATACTGCAAATCAAGGGTGCAGGTGAGATGATGTATGAGCCAAACTCGAGCTGTGCCACTGCCTCTCCTAGAAGAAGGATCAGGCCTCCCTGTGTGCTTTTGTTTAGCTGAAATTTAGTCTACAATAAATACTTATATATTGCTGCAACATGATGTTTTATTGGGCTGCACTACTTTACTAAAAACAGCAGGCTGGTAATAGCAGTGCTTGTGGTTCTGCCTGTAATTCATTTGTGGATGGTAATGCACAGGGAGAGATATGATACAAGATAATAAGGCAAATTAAAAAAACTACTAAACTCAGTACTGGCAATATATAGTATATTAGGACGATGTTCAGACAGGCTGATTCTTTGGATATTTTTATTTTTTGTTTTACCTCAGCAAGGTAATTCATTAGATATTCGCTTGGGTAAAGAATAAATGAATATAGCAAACATTATATCCTCACTTTAGTTGCAGAAACAAATCTTTCCTGTACCTGCCAATGTAATCTTCAGAGTTTTTGTTATATAAAACACCTCAAGAAAAATGCACCTTGGTAAGATTTACACTTTATTACTCTAATGATTCTACAAACACTGCCACAATGTGATGAAAGGCAAAGCAGTCCTGATCTGATTGAGAGCTAATAAAAATCAGTACTGAAAACTGAAAATAGCACCCTTATCATCTTTCTTTCATTTAGACCTGATTACTAGGGGATTATAATGCAATCACAGCTATGTGTGAGAGGTAGCTATGGGAACCAGTTTTAACTGTTTATCTAGCCAAAGATCTTAATTTAAGTTTGAACACTCTGATTCATTTATATGTAAGACACCAAGGAGACAAAATGCAGAAGAAACAGATGCTCACTTGTTCTTTCCATTTAACTTCATAAGCTACCAGCCAATTTGTCTTTCAGGGACAAAATTAATTTCTGATGACAATGTGAGCAAGTAATAAACTAGGAGTTCCTGTCCTGGGAAACTTGTTAAGGCTATGTAATGTTCTGGAGTTATTTAGAAAAAAACAATTTGCTCATAGACTTGCAGGGACATCTGTAACAGAGTTTTCTTTGTCCCTGTGCTGTTACTCATTTCTCGGGGCTTTATGACACCTTTTCCAGAGCTGATTTGAAAAGTTCAAAAGGAAATATATTGCCCATTATTTCTTTCCTTTGGGGTATTTTCTTTTTCTTAGTCTGTTCCTTTTTTTTTTTCCCCTTCATATTCACAAATCATGCAAACCTCAACCCACTTGCTTTGCTATTTTCACACGGCCAGAGAAACCAACCACCAGCCAGGAGACCTACAAAATTAATCAAAAATTATCCGAGGAAAAGAGTTTGTTGGAAATTTTGAGGTAAGTACACATCTGAAAACATGACAGAGCACTATGAAAAAGTCTGTGGCACATTTAGGTGGAAGGAGCTTTGCCCATTAATGCTGTAAACGCTGTTACGTTACCGTCATGAGCAGGGGAAAAAATGCCAAAATGAGGCAGGGAGAGAGCAAAAGAGAGAGATCTCTCCCTAAAAGCTTGCATTTTCAATATGGGCTGTGTGTACATGCTCCTGCATCACTTAACCAAAATGTTCTCCATCTCTCAGTATCTTTCCTGGCACTATTTCCCCATTTCAGTATTTATTTCGCATGTACAACTCTTTACTCTAGTAATACGTTTCTATCATTTGGCTCATTTATTGGGGTTTTATCCTCACCTGGCAGGCCCTCCACATCTCAGGTTTTCTCTTAGGTAAATTCCTACAGTGTAATGTCTTTCCATTAGCACGTTTAAAATCGCTTCTTCTGCTGTGCTTAACACTCATTTATAGCTTATGTGCTTCACATGAAATGTTCCTTTTCCAGCAGTTCTTTTGAAGAAAGTTTAAAGTAAGTTGCAAAATGTTTCTTTTTCATCTAAACAGGGAAATGAATTTAAGCAAGGAAGAGAAGAGCCTGAAGGTTTAGCTCTTTCAAAATTTAAACAGAATTCAAAACACTGTTGGAACACATCTGTCAGAGAAAGCATGAGAGCACCTGCATTTTAAGAATGAATCTCATCCCTAACTCCCTCTTTGATAATAGTTTGCATGAACAGCACCTTTAAACCACATCAATCCCAGACGCTTTCCATCCATCCAGTTATTATTTCCCTTGGCAATGAAGTGCAGCTACCTCTAGACTGAAGCTTCTCAGTGATGTGCAGCCTACTGTACAGCACCACGGCTCACAACAAGAAGTCATTGAAACTATTCTGCTGAAATTATAAAACAAGGGGAATTTTAAATGAGAAATTCAAACCCCAGCTTGGTCAGGATAATGCACAGAGCCATATTAACTCTTGATTTAAAGGCCAGATGGTTTCAAACACAAATAATAGGAATGAACTTTGGATAGGAAAAAACCCAAGAATTCAACGAAAATGATAAACTACCCTGGTTCTGTTTGTATTTACATAGCAGGATCTCACCAGCCCCCTGCTTGAGCACACGGGCCATGGCCTGGCTCTGTACCTGCAGTGAACAGTGCACCACAGCTCAGCTGTTTCCCACTGCGATGCTTTACCTCCAGCTCGTGTTCAGTGATCAACACAGAGCTTCTAGGCACAGCCACCCAAGTGTGGTGGCTTGGCCATTAGCACCAATAAGGGTGTCACTGGTAAGGACCACTGAAAACTTCTCATCAGTGGGACCCATAGAAAATTTAATTTCATTGCTTGAACAGCTATTTCTTTTCATACCATCTTTGCCACACAGCTGTGAAGGCTTTTGTGCAAAGGCAGGATACATCCTGAGGCCACACAGATGAAAACAGAGCATTGATTTATGTTTCAAGAACACAGAGTAAGGAAAGTCCACACACTTTAGAAAAAAAACACAACACTTTGCAAATTAAATTAGTGCTTGGGAGAGATGAGATCAGTCAGCGCTCTGGCATCCTCTTTCACAGGGATCTGCAGCAGGGACATAAGAGCAGAGCAGTGTTCCTTTAGGGGAATGCTGATGAAATTTCCCACCAAGACTCTCCACAGGTTTGGGACATATTGATTACCAAGGCAAATTTAATGAAAAAGGATGCAAGGATATAAAAGAAAGACACTCTTGAGAAGGTTTGGGTGCGGGAAGTTTGACTGGTTATTTGTAGAGCTCTGTGACAATTCTGAAAATTCATGTTGGCCTGCTCGGAAGCCAAAGAGTCACATTGGGGGAAAAAACCAATTGGTTTTCTGGGCTGCAGGTATAGGAAAGAGATGGCTGAGGTAGGCCTACAGTTTACATCATATTAATCCTCCACAGAACAAAAATTTTAGTTAGCATACAATTAAGGTAGAAAGTATCCTGATGCTGGAAAAATCCTAAACCAATACTGTAGATTAGTCATAAAGTAAAAATACTGGAAAAATTGAGCATGTCAGTCCACTTCACCAGTTACTCAGTATCCCTGGCAAACTGACTCAATAGGAGCAGTTTAAGGTAGGCAAGTGCATAAAGGAGAGGAGTGGAGAGTTGGGCTGGGACAATTTTGGGAAGCCTGTTCTACAGAATCACGTCTGCCACTTTCTTTCCTGTGAAAGTCTGAGACCTGACACCACCACAGAGCAAAATTTCTAAGCTATAGCTTTTAAAACCTTGCAGACTAGGAAGACATTAGTAGAATAATGAAAAACTTGGCATCTAAATAACTCTATAAAGTATTTCCAAAACCAAACAGATATTTTCCACTCTTTCACAAAACTCAATATAATGTAACTTATTACACATTTTAATGCAGAAAGTCTTGCATAACCTGTCCCCATTTCAATAAAGCTGTACATTTGGAGGCTGTATATATGACATGCAATTTTGATTAAGTAAAGAAGGGGGAATAGCACAGCTGGGCTGGAGTCACATGAGTTAGACAAGAAAAATTCCACAGGCCTCTCTAAAAAGCTCTCATCACAAAGAGAACCTATAACATTGCCTTTATGGTACCGAGCCCCCAAGCCCAGAAGATGACACGCTTGTTTAGGGTGGGAGATGTTGAAGCAGGATGCCTGAGCCCTGGCCTAGTTTAGTGTTTTACAGATTGTAACCACCATATTCCTGCAAAAACAGAAGCAACATGAGCTCCCTCAGCAGTACACTAGGGTCTAAATTGACAACAGAGAAAGGAAATATTTCTTTTAGCTCTAAAAATTAGTGCAAAAAGTATATGTGAGCTACATGTGAGCTGTGTCACTAATACCGCAGTCTTCAGTGAAATGATCCCAGACTGGTTCACCTCTGATCTTGGAGGGCGTCAGTTTTCAGAAGACAAACAAGTCAGCACATGCCCATCCTTTCTGCAATGCCTCAGTAGAAACCAGATCTTTGTTTCGTGGCATAAAGGATGTGAAGCCCATGAAGCTCAGAAATCTCAAGAACTACAAAATAAACCCACTCCTGTGCAGTGCTAATACAGGAAATTCCAGTGTGAGGGAATGCAGCCTCTGTCCAACATACCACAACTAGCAGAAGAATGTGGCTTCCCAGGAAAAGAAACTTTTAACTGGTTCCTAATGGGCTTATGTGTAAGTTGTTGATTTTGTGTTACAGTAATAAGTCACTGGTCCATTCAGCCAGGGATGTATTTCAGCTGGCCTTGCTGTGTGAGCAGCAGAGCCACGGAGGACAGCCTGCTACATGTCCCATGTGTGCCCGTGAGACCAGGGACACATCAAAAGGGTGATTTCCTTTTCCTGATGAGCTCAGATGAGGCAGGTAGTACTGTGAAAGTCTCTCCCTTTGAGTGAACTACCCTGAGGCTACCACCTTCTCTCCCTCCTTGTGAAGTCAGTAAAAACCATCAACACCTAACATATTAATTCAACTAAGTAGAAAATATAAATTAAAGTGTATCCTCTATCATGAGAAACGGTCTTCAGTGTCTTCTGCAGCTGGCAAGACTAGCCGTAGCACACATGATATTGTCTATATCCGTGTAATAGTAACCTGACTACTGAGACCTATGACCCATGGACATCATACATGGCCTTCAGAGATAACTATTCTGAAAATGTTGGGGAAAAAAAAGAGAGAATTGGACCCTGAACCTGGCATAGTTCCAATAATGACAGCTTAGAGCCTGCCACTCTCATCTTTACTCTGATAAATGGGTGGCAAGAGAATGTAAAAGACACAAACTTGGGTCTGAGAGTCCCTCTGAAGTGGTCCAAGCACAGTGGCACCATGCCCAGGGGCCCTGCAGGGTTGGTGGCAGAGCACACATTGGGGTGCAGGTCCCAGAGTCGGCCTTTTCCTTTCCTTCCACTTCTACGCGCCTCTGTGGCACAGGGCAGGGACAGCACGGATGCACCTGCTGCTTTGAATTTGTTACTTGCAACAGTTCTTTACAATGATGTGCCAACTCAGCTGGAGAAAATCTAGTCTTCTAGGTTTAGTCATATTTTAAATGTTATTCAGCTGTCACAAAAGCAAAATCTCCTACTTTTTTTACACAAGAGCTCTTTCCATCACCCAAGTAAAAGCTAACAATCTGAGAGCAACTGTTACCAACACATGAAAGCTGGGTTGTTCCAGCTAGATGAAAGGCACCAAAGCTGAGACAAATATTTTGTCAACCTTCCATGGGGAACCTTGTAGAGCCATCTCCCATCCTGTAACCCCTCTGTGGTTAACTAGCAGCTTCAGTTCTCTCATGTTGCAATCCAGCACCTTTCACAGGCATTAAATTCCCTCTAAATTAATTCTAAGGGGAAAAAAAATGCTTTCTGCTCAGAGTTATTTCTATTGCCCAGGTTATTTTACATGAATCTGATAACTAGTTTCCTGCTGCAGAGGTTACATCTTGAATACTTAATCCCAATTTTGAAATTTTTTAGACATAGCAAAAATACATCTAAAACATAACACAAAATTTAGCTAACTGTAGAACATTAATGCAAGGCATGATTGCAAAAAACAGCAAATAAATTGGAGGAGGGTAGCAGATTCAATGGATATCTCTCAGGGTTAGTACATGCTGTAGCTGGTCATTCAGACATTTCTGGTTCTGAAAGCACATTCTTTTTAGCATAAAAATCTCAGAGTTCAACAATTTAAAAAAAAGTTAGAAAGAAGGATAGAGTGCAGCCAAAGGATAGCCTTTAACAACCATTTCAAAATGAAATCTAAATATGCTTACATAATAGATAAATGTTGGCTTCCAGGGAAGCTTTACAACACTTTAATTCCATCCTGGACTGGGATATATGGAATTGTTTTGAATTTCCATAAGTATCCAGAGCTCTCTGCTAAGCACACAAACTGATATTTTGATTCATATAATAGAAGCTATTTTTCCCCTGAAGCAACTCACTGGGCTCTCTTTGGCAACTTTCTTTTTTTCCTTTTGAGCTGCAGTACAGGTTTATTAACAAGACTATACAATAATTACTCTTCTCATATTTTCATCAGCTACTGATAACTCAACTGCCCTATTTTTTGCTACATGGATTCCAGGATCTACATTTTAAAAAAACAATCAGAAGTTTCTTCCTCCCATTACTTAAAACTCAGCAAACATAGGGGTTTGCATATTAGTCAAAAGATTCCCTTTCATGCTCCTCCTCCATAACAAGTTCTTTGAAAGGTTTTCTTCTCCTCCCTAGCCAAACCTGCAGTGGCCAGTCCATGGTCTATGGCCCATCACACACACTGCATGCACACATGCAGAATACCTGTAGAACAGATAAAGAAAGGCTCAACTATCCCTAACCTAAGGTACTGCAAGATGAGACCCGATGAGTTCTCTGAATGGTGCAATGACCCCAGCAAACAGCGGGCAATTATACTGCCAGGAACAGATGAGGAAAATGCAATCCTGAATTTGAAATGATCAGACCTAGCTGAGGTTTGCAGGCTCCTGAGAAGAGTAGGCAGGTGCCTCATCCGGAGACACCCTAAGTATCTCTCCATCTGTATTTTGTCCTTGTTCATATACAAGTAAAATGAGTAAAAAAAATCCTGTAAATGGCTAAGTCATTGGTTATGGCTGCTAACAAGAAACCATGTATCAAGAAATGGCTCTTGACAGCCTGGTACAGGCAGCCCATTTCTCACTGCTGGCCTCCGAGTTGGCTCCAGCACTGGTGCCGCAGCCGGCGGTGCAGGGTCCTCCAGTGCCGGGCCTGGAGAGCTGGAAACAAGGTGGCACTGCTTCCTTCCCAGGCAGACCTGCTCAGCCACGGCCCTCGTGGGCAGCGCCAGCAGCTTAACACACAAATGCCTCTTGAGGAAAGTACAGATACAGAGCCCCCAAGCTGGTGGGTGCAGCCTGCAGTGACCATGGGCACTGGTGATGCCAACCTTTTTACGCACACAGACTTAGAGTATTAATTTGCAAGCAACAGACAGAAGCAGGGCTGTCAGCCAACAAGTAATATTTTGTAGAGCTGATGCCATATGTCATATATTAAAAGTCTTACATCAGCAAAACACATGGTTTAATGCTAAGTCGGAGGGTGTCCGTCCCAATGAAGCCAGTTGCACCTCTCATGGTCTTCGAGAGAGCTATGCAACGCATTGCACAAATGGGATTTAATTATTTTATTATAACTTTTCCTTCATGTTAGCATTCTTTTTCAGGCTGCATGTTTAAAGTTGAAGGAAATTACATGAAAAAGCAAAAGAAAATTAAAGTAGGAGTCATAGCAAAGAAAGTAGGAACTTTGATTTTAAGGGCACTTAAAATTAGGGAGGAACTTGAAGGCCAAAGAAAATGTCCCATGGTGCTAAACGATTTTTATAAGTTGTCATTGAGTATGATGCTTTTAAGCAAATCCATCGCTGAAGGCTGTCCTCTGTCACTGAACCCAAAACCCTGTACGATGTTTTTATCTAGTCTAGCTTTCCATGGCTAGTGTATTTCAAGACAGGAGGGAGATCTTATCAACACAGGAGAGATTAGAAACGGCAAGGAAACATGCTTAGCAAACAGATATAAATCTGGAGAGATATCCTCTCTTGACAAAAACACATCCTACAGATATGGGTTAAAAGTGGTTAAAATGGCTATTTTAAAAAAACTGAAAAACCATTTGGCTTCTGCAGAATGAAAGGTGATTCCACACTCTAACTGCTTGTTGGGTAGCGGCATATGCAAACCCTCTAGTATGGCTGCCCAAGCAGTAGCCCAGGAAGAGAGCTTTCACAACTTGGCAGCTGGATGTGGAGATAATCATGTTGATATGGGCCCTGACCTCTCTGCTACCACAGATAATAGAAAAAAAAAAAAAAAAAAAAGAGGAAGATGGCAAGGAGATACTTGATTTCTTTGGGTAATTGTTACTTGCAGTTTGTTATCACACTTAAGCTGAACATCAACGAATTTTGGGGGTTTTGTGAATTTTTAGGGAAAATTGATAACATCGACAGTCACTCATCTCCTATTGCTGCTCTCTTGGTTCCTAACACAACTAACAACTCAGACCTGATGGGATCCTTTTGATCCCTTTGGGCCAAGGTGTGGGGTAACCGAAAATGATTGCAAAAGATGGCAGCTGAGAAGAGGCTTTCCTGGCCATAGCAGAAATCTTTTGTACAGCTGTAAACCTGCACCTGTAAACCTGCACCACGGCTATTGTGTCACTCTCGGTATTCCCTCCACTGCCAAGGACAGTGACTACTTTGGCCAGATGACTTGTTCCCTGGATGCAGGAACCTGCTCACATCAGCCTTTGCATTCTCTCCTGTGCCAGGAAGAGGTTCCTCCACCTCTGAAAGGCTGAAGTGGATACCTCATTAGGCCTTGATTATCCTCAAGCAATTGCTTAGATTTCTTCCCTATTACTGATCTGCCTTTTTTAGCAGGGGTCGTGGAATGGGCAGTGGCTGTCTTGTCTTCGTTATAATGCATGATTTGAAACTTTTCAATTAAGCTTCAGATCAGGCCACAGTACTGAGACCACTTTAACGAGGGTGAGTAATGACCTTGTGCTGCACGTGATTTCTGGCACACCATCAGTTTTAATTCTTCTTGATCTTACTGTAACCCTTTGATACTTTGGATCAAGGGTTCTCTTGAAATGCTTTAAGCATATCGTAGGACTTTCAGGGACTGTTCTGACATGATTTCTATCCTACTTGTCTCAACATAGCCAGACTGTCACCTGTAAGTTTTCCATATAAATTCAAATTGTCAAAGATTAAAAGGGAGCTGAAAATCTGGCCTGTGTGCAGAACCGGGGAAATCTGGTGTGGGTCCCTAGAGTGAGCGAATCTAAGGAGGATTCTGCTACAAGAGCCAGGTAACCCCTTTGATGTGCCATGCCCAAGTACAGCAGTGCTATGATTAGAACAAAAAACTATATTATGCTGGAGTAGTGAATTTAATAATAACTACTGAGAGAGACTTCCAGAAATTTGGACTTCCCAGTTAATACCTATCTTAATGTTACTATACGTCAAACTAAAAATCTGTGGTTTTAAACACAGCATAGACCCTCATCCAGTTAAGAATCACATTGACATCAGTAGGATAAATGTCTTGCCTTTGAATTAAGGACTGTTTAGACCCAGGTCCAAATCCAAGCCTTGTAGCTGGAATCAATTTCTAATCAGTCTGTGTGTGGACAAAGCAGATCAACCTTGGTATTTTCTAGGTCCTTTCCCAAGTCTTGAAGTCTCATGAACCTGGATTTCCTTCTCTTGTGGGAAGGAACAGCATATAAATATCAAATTAAACTCAGAAAGGATTTCTAGAAGGCCCTTGACTTCTCCTAGGTTTGTGGGTTCCCCACAGCTGACACAAGACTTCCATGAGCATGAGGCAATGAAACAGATACAGGTTTGGTCACAAAAACTCATAAAACACTTCTCATACCAACTCGTATAAAACTCATATATTGCTTTTAGATATTAATGTTTCACAGCTTCTGGATGTACAAATCCTCAGAATAGAGTCCTTTTCCACAGGAGCAATTGGTTCCTATTAACAGCACAAGACCAAACACCAGATGCCCTGAGGGGCCAGACACAGCATCCATGAGGGACAGAAACAGCTACAAGCCTCAACCCCAAACCATGGGCAGCACCAAGGAATTTACCTGTTGAGGAGACAGTGAGAATGGGACTGCAGCCCATGCCTCGCCTAGGCATGTGGGAGCCTGCACTGCTTGGCCCATAGCCCTGCTCTGTCCTGTCAGGGTACCCAGCATGGGGACAATGCTTGCTGGACTTGCCAGAGGAGTGAATTTTTCAGTAGCTCTTGTCATCTGAAGTCTTCTCTTCAGACATCCCAAAAGCTCCTCTCCTGGCTGACAGGGCACATCAGGGCTGTCACCCCTGAGCAGGCTGATTCAAGCCTGGCTGCTGACAGTCTCACAGGCTGCCTACCAACAGAGCGAAGCAATGAGACATACCCTTCCTGCTACAGTTTAGACATTTTCACCTTTAAAAGCAAAGGACTGAGCTACTTAAAACCAAAAATTCCCTGTACTTTAAAAAAAAAAACCTCTTGAAGCTCTTCTTACATGCAGGAGAGGTGGGGGGAGGGTGCGTGTATCTGCAAGGGTAGCAGAGAAATCCATGTTTTACTGCAGTTGAATGGTACTAACAGGTAAGTAAGTGAAAAAGCTTTCAAACTAAGTATCAGATACTTGATATATGCAGGAGTTGATTTTTATTGTTATGCCTCTAGTCATCAACAGAAATGGTTCATCTTTTGTTACACCCATTGTAGGAGGCCTTTTTCACTGCACTTGCCTGGTGACTTCTGCAGAGCTGGTAACATTGAGCAAAAGTCATTTCCCAAACCAAGCCCATTGGATAAAAATATTTTTTTTTCCCTAGGATGTAGCAAGAAGAAAACGCTCTCATCTCACACTTCCTCGGTTGCAAGGAGAGCCAATCAGCAGTACCCTAAGTGTCCTACAAGAGCAGGCATTGAAGAGAGGTGAAGGAATCCTATGGATTTCACTCTAGACAAAATTATCGTTGCTATGTCAGGATTGACTTCTTTGTTAGCCTAACAGGGTCACAGCTATTAGCATGAAAAAAGGCATTGGTCATTTAACACAACCCTCTTTACTGTGCACTGGAAACACATTCCAGCTCCTGCGACTCATAACAAAGCTGCAAAGAGCAAATCACAGCAGTGTGCTGTATCCCCATCTCAGGTCCTCCAGGCAGCAATTATAGAAAACGTTTCTGTTATTGCCACATTTCAAAGTCAGAGTACGGCCATGCTGATGTGTGGCTCTAAACCCAGTGGAGCTTGATCTATTAAATGCATAAAGGGGTCTGTGTGTCAAAGGAGTCTGGTCTATTCAGGGGACAGAAACCACAAACTTACAAATTCAAAACCAAGATTTCTTAACTATTTGACCAACAATTCAGAGCACATCCATACATTTTAAATTTCACACTCTAATAGGAATACATAGCAATGCTCCTTTCAGAGGTGTTGCATTGATTAATAAGCTTGTCACTGAGGATGGAAATTGCTACATAAGTGTTAAGCACTGTTAATTAATGAAAGACTATTCCATACATTCTGGTGGAATCTAGAGAACTTTAGCAAAAAATTATTAGTTTCATTTGCATTTGTACTCTGTCTGACAACAGAGATCAAACTGGTGAAAGTTATTTCAAACGTTTATCCCTGTACTTTACAGAAAAAATTAGAGGGAAAAAATTCTGGCTCATAAGGCAGAATCGTGCCTGCTGAAAAATCTTTAATTTCTGAAATATATAAAGTGCACAAACAACTATTTCTCTCATCAAATATGCACACACCTCAGTGATATTCAACTTAATAACTGTGCAGAGAAGGAGTGGCATCCATGAATTTAAAGTACAGAACAACATTCGACAGGGAAACTGCTAATGCTTTCCATTTCAGTCACATGTCCTCATTAAGGGCTCAAGCTTCCTGGCAAACTAGGGAGCATCTGTTTTAGCAGCTTCTAGCTCTGTTTGTCTGTGATTCACCTTCAGTGCCACATCACCTATGTGAAATACAATGGACCACCCGAGACTTTATTGGCACGTGTCTATGGGCACTGCTTTTGGATTCTCAGAAATCTAACTATGTGTTTCCTCAAATAAACAACTTGAACGAATCTCTGTATCTCTGAATTATATCATCCTTTCTGTGAACACTTTCTGTGACAGAGTTCAGGATTAGAAACTGCATCTTATACTTCCATTATTATGCTTTTGTCATAAACCCATGCTTTCTCTTGATCAGATTTGTAAACAAACAAGCAAAAGCAGCTGAGCAAGACTGGAAGCTTCTACCTCTAGGACCTCCAGAGAAGAAGTCTGAGTTTGTGAGCCAGCAGATGATAGGCTGCAAGAGTCCCACGAACACAGGATACTTCTCTGACACCGGCCTACTCTGTGATGAAGCAAATCATTTTACCTCCAGACCTTTCCCCTTTTTGTTTTTCTGGGTCAATGCTGTCTCTTAACTGATGTTGGTACTGCATCTCCCAGGACAATGGGGTTCAAATGGCCCTATGTGCTGTTAGAGCCTGGCTTTCTCTCTGTTTCCTTTGTTCAAACCAACCATTTAGATACAGAGGGAGATTTCTGTCTCTTTTCGTTATACTTCTGTGGAAAGAAAAAAGAAATAGAACACTCAACAGGCATCATTTCCTGACTTATTTGTACATGCCCATTTTGTCAAGGGATGTGCTGTGCATCTACTGTGAATTGCTGAAAATGTAAGGTAGCTATGAAACACGATGTTCTTGTGCTTACTAGCCCTTTGCCTTTAAAAGATCTGTAGCCTAAACAGGCAGCTTTAAGAACTCTCCTGGCTCAATTGTAATCAAGATACTATCTACTTAAATAAGCATTTGTACTCCCAGTGATTTTAGGAGATGAATTACTGATCTTATTACCATAGTAAATACCCTTGAGGCAATGTACAGGCCAAGAGAATATTGTTTTCTGCTGGTACAGTACCCATTTTTAGGAGAACTCTCGGAGTGTTTCTAGTCATGTGGTAATAATAGAAGATCTGCTTAGACTATATTTGCCAGAAAGTCCTATTTGCAGAAGTAGCTTTCAAATCTTTGACACTGTTCATGGGAAACAGTTTGTCAGCTATGAAAATATTCCTACCAGCTCCTGTATATCAGCCTTACCACTGGGGAAAAGAGATTTTTAGGTGGCATAGCCCAATAGCAAGCAGAGAAACTTTTCAGCTGATATGATGAGTAGCATTACCTGGATAGGGAAAGGTGGTTTTTGCCTGCCAGCAGCAGTGCAGCCTGCGGTGCCTTTTGAGCACAGTCCCCTTTCCATGCACAGCTCTGTGTCTGGGCAGGCAGTGGGAACCAGAGGACAGGGAGTAATGGCGTGTGGGAGGCCTCCAGCTCATGCACACTCCATTTATTTATCACTGAACCGTCATCTGGTCAACAGGAAAAGTTGATAAAACTGTTACCTTCGGGGCTCTGTTCTCCTTGGGAATAATGAAAAGGTGAAGCTGGTTAAGGTCACTGCACAGGAGGCCCTATTGAAGGTGGGAGCAGGTTGGCCATGAATTACTGAGCATCATCTGGTATCACAGATAAGCAGAATGGGTAAGAGACTAGGCAGGCTCTACAATAAGGGATGGATTTAATTAACAATTGCACAGAGGGAGCAGACTGTAGCATTCTGGCACGAGGACATCCTACATCTGACAGTTGCTTAAAGAGACAGGGAGCACCCTATTATAAAAAATATATTACTCCTCAATGTATTTTAAAAATTACATGAGAAACAATAACATATTGTATTACCCCGTCTCTCCAGAGCTGCCTGATTACACCAGCATTGAGCACTGCATGCTCTCTGCAGATATTCTGCACTGGGGCCTATTTAAAAATGTCAGTCCAAACTTGGTTGCAAAAGTACAACACTGCTGAAGTCAGGGGGTTGTGCAGATGTAACTAAAGGCAGATGTTGATCCATATTAACTAAACTATTAAATACATCAATCTTACCCAACCATCTGACACCTTGTCCTACTTCCCAATATTTTGTTTCCTGAAAGTTTATTTAAATTCAGCCAGCTGACAATTTGCAAGCTTCTGGGCAACTCTTTTTTAATAATTTGTTTTTATAATTTCTTGCTTTCTACCCCACCTCCCCCTCCCCTTTCTCTCTCTCCCCCCCAACCCCCTTCTCCTTTAAAGTTATTACTTTAATGTTAAGTGAATCTTCTAATTATTTTGAAAGTTCAATATGATCTTCACTGCATAGTTCTAGCTGTTCCTCTCTTCAGTCAGTAAAAAGCAATAACAACAAAACATCCATGGAAAGAAGCTGAAACAAACCAGACTTCAATTCTTATTTCTTTTCACATCAGTGTTAGCAAAACAATTAATTAATGCGCAAGCTCATGGGTCCGCTTTCAAAAAAATGCAGACAACCGACTTTGATGATTCCAGCTTCAATCCCAGTGAGTGTTTAACCACATCCCACAGATCAGTGCAGCTTTAGTAGATGGACTCTTCCCCCCAGGGAGCCAAGCATGGAAGACACCATTGCTAAAATGGACATATATGGAAAATAGAAAAATACATCCCTGAACACATCTGCACGAATAAATCACTTTTTCTCTTCATTCACCTGAATAAAGCACTGCTCAGTCACTGGAAACAATAAATTAGCGGGGGGGGATTGTTTATTAACCAATCTATAGGAAAAAATGCTCAGAGATTTCAGAGTTTCCCACTAGTAATGCATCTGATTTCCTATGTTACACCAGCTTTGAAATCATACAATATGACTTACTCTGGACTTTTTCACCAATGACAAGCAAGACCCACCACTGTACCCATGGCCTTTTGTAAACATATCTGTTTACTAGAGGCCATCTTGTAGAAGTAGGTAGTTTTTCCTGAATCATACCTAAAAATCAGTGCTGAAAATTATAATCTTAAAAAAAAAAAAGCCATAGAAAAGGTGTGACTTGAATGCATAAGAATTTTTTGAATGAATAGAGCCCTTAACGTTTAGTTTTGCCTAATGAAGTAAGGCATGAATGTAAAAGGATTAGTATTCCCGTAACATTCAATTCACACACACAAAGTGCAATTCATGGTACCTGGCTTTAATTTTTTTACATATAAATAATTAATGCTGCATTTAAAACATGTTAAAATGTTTTATTTCTTAATCAGCTTATTTGACTGAGAAACAAAGATGCTTTTATTTTCATTTTCCTTGACTAGAGTTACTGTAGTAAAAAGTCCCCTCTAGCTTTTGGCTTTTGACTCTCAAGTTTGCTGCTGCCAATTAGTTTTCTAAAGTCACTATTTTGCAAAATGTTTCTCACTTTTTAAAAAATGTAATTGAATGTCTGTACATCACAGAGTTTCTTGTGTGCAGACACAGGGTGTTAAACATTCTTTGGGTTGACTTGGGTCAGCTTTAAAAAAATCTCAGACACTGAAACTTGAGAAGCAGTCGTGTGCTAGTGTTTTCTCCACATCCTGTTAAGTATTAAGTGGTTATTTAAAATAGAGCTGTTATACTCAGCAACTGACTTAAAGTGCTTGATATAGTTTACAAGACGATTAATTAAATGAGAGCATAGCATGTGATGCACATGTATTTCCATAATCATTCACATTGGCCTATAGTTGCCCTTTAATTTTCATACTAATTAAAGTAACACATTGAACTGCAAATTGTAAATGGCTGCATTTCTCAGTAGATGTTAACACTGATGTAAGCTGAATGGCAAATAAAAAACCTCAAGAATTAAGCAGAGTGTTTTTTGACTCTGATCTATTCAAGTTTCCCTACTCATTCTATTACTGGACCATGTCCACATTTTAACAAGACTGCATTTTTCCTGTGTTTTCAGACCCATATTTTTCTGAGGTACAATGTGTGTATTTTTTGTATTGTGGTGTCTGGTTAGTTGGTTTCCATACAATAGAGCAGTTATGCAGGGTTTGCTGTTACAGATTAGTTTTTTTAAGTGATGGTGGGGCTAAGGTTTGTAATCTGATGGGCAGAAAGAAAGAAAACCTATTTCACCAGTAGTTTTACTTCTTACTTACATCTGACCTATTATCCTCCTTGGTTCTTGTTCAAATCTTCACACGGCTGACTTGGAACTTGAAATGCAAACTGGAGGGCTGCACTTTCAGGCTGCATAAGGAAGGGGGAAGTTACTCCCTAGAACATTTACTGGGACCTGGAAAAGAGAAGAAACAGATAGGAACACTTATCCTGTGGCTCACACAGCTGCTGGCACTTTGACTTGACACATGCTCTGATGGGGACCACTGCATCCACCTCAAGCAGTCTCCAGCATGTAATGGACATATGGTAATTGCTATTGAATGAGAAGTAACCTTGGACCATAGGCATATGAAAGACTCCTTTAAAAGAAATCCTTGACAAAAAAAACCCTCTGTCAGGGCCAACAGCTCAAAAATTAACACTAATCACTCCTTTCAATGTGTCCTCCATCTAATTGCTTCCATGATGAGGTAGGGTGGTTTTTTTTCCTTTCAGAAATGAGCATTATAAAAGATTTCTTTTTAATTTATAATGAAAAATTCCTCCACTCCCAGGTGACCTATCCAAGAGAAATAATAATAAGCACTCGATTGCTCAGAGAGCATCAGCTCTCACACGTATTACAGGGCTGAGCGTTCATGCTCCCTTCCACTCCACCCTGCTCCCTTCCCACAGCGTGTCCTATCTCCAGATCCTAACTTGGCTTGGCCCAAGATGTTATTTGTTAAAATTAACTTTCAGATCAGGCTGGAGTCAGTGTACTTGGCAAGGAGGAGAGCAAGCAAGACTGCAAAGGAGGGAATGGCTTCAGGAGGCAAAGAGGGAAGCTGTAGCCCAAGCAGGGTTGTGGGGAGGGGAACGGGCCACAGCGGCACTGATGCAGGACACAGAAGTGAAGCCGAGTTTGCCCCTGGTTTTGTCACTGCCACCTTGAGCATTATGCTGTCCCCAAGTCCCTTGTTAAGGGCCACACAAAAGCTTCCCCTACACCTGCCCCCAGCCCCCTGTGCTACAGCCAGGCAGGGCTGAGTTCCTGCTCCTGCCTTGGTGGGGGCCCTCAGTATTCCCATGATACGCTTTGTTTCAGCAAAAGTCTTCTGAAGTTCAGCTGTGGCAATGCTGAACAGCCACGCACTGCAAAATGAATGGAGTCACGCTGAGGGAAGACTGATAGACTACGGTAATAACGCAAGACCTTTTTTCCCCTCATAAACCAAATTTCCCATACATTTCTGGAAGATTAATTTAGATTTAGAGAGGTTTCAACTGAGATACTGGGAATAAGACTCTAAATGCAAGGTTGGTTTCTACCTGACCTTAACTACTATATCAGCTACCACTGCTCCAGTACATTTATATATGAAATGTTCTGGCACTTCTGCTTAATTATCTAAGGACTCTACAAAAGAAAGCCTTTAAAATGTTTTAATTGCAAATTCAGTCTTTCTGAGTACACAGCAGTGGTATCATACATTGAATAATTAACCAAACCACGTATTTAAAGAAAAAAATAAAATAACTCTCAGCTACATGGCCACAGTCCTGCTTGTCTAAAGTAGATGATGCATATAAACATGTGCACATACAGAATTAACTAGTAATTTGATTTTGTTTTTTCTTTTACACTGATTTGGTATAAATGTAACATTAGATTTATTTTCAAGTTTATCCTCAAACTCTGTTGTAACATGGAAGGGATTATAGAGTGGGGAGAAAATCATAAAAGAAAAAGCTCGTGAAGCTTTCTGACTCAAAAGGACTGCTATGTTTCCAAGTGGGAGGTTCAACTGACTCTTCCACTTGGACACAAATCTCCTCTCCCCCTCTCTCAGTCCTCTAACCTTCATTTGCACTCACCTACTAAATAGAGCATGGACTTTCTCCTCCTCTGTTGCAGCCTGCAGATTGCCTCCGATGGGACCCTGCTGGTGAGGTGCAGGTGGGTGGTGTCAGCTGCTGGCAGGGCAGTTTGCTGGGCTGGCACTGCAGCCCCAGTGGGACCACAGAGCAACGCACAATAAAAGCAGGGCTGCTTCAGCTCAGCAGCACACTGGCCATCCAGCAAGGGTGCTTACATAAAAGCCAAGGACCTGGGAAGTCTTTAATCTTTCCCGAATCAAACCCTTTTTTTACACACACTCATGACAGCTGGTTATGATGAGCAAATTAAAACTAATTTAAAAGTTACTCTCGGGCACAATTGTCAGGCTTTCATTCAGGAAACTCTAAACAAGCACTTAAGTTTAAGCAGGTGCCTAAATCCCACTGAACACGGTAGGATTTATACACCTGGTTTAGTGCTTTTCTGGGCAGGGGCAGCCTTCAGCAAGCAGTGCGTGCATCCCACGAGTCCCAAAGTCCAGGTGTCTTATTCTCATCCAGGTTTAATTGCCAGTGCCCAGGCAGCACTGGGATAACACCACTCCTAACTGAATTTTTGTTTTAGTGCACATCCTGCTGTACTACAAACCTGCCACAGTCCCACGGGCAGCTCTCGTGCTAATGAGCTGCAGCACAGAAATCGAGCAGGAGAGCCATCTAAGAAGGTTCATAGACACAAACTGCCACTGTGGATAGCAATGCTGTTCTTTCAAGCCATGCATTGCATTGAGCCATTCCTTGAAGTTTGAGATGGGGCTTTTCTTCCTTTTTTATTCTTCTGAAGACCATCA
This sequence comes from Donacobius atricapilla, assembly GCA_013397315.1. Taxonomy (NCBI): domain Eukaryota; kingdom Metazoa; phylum Chordata; class Aves; order Passeriformes; family Mimidae; genus Donacobius; species Donacobius atricapilla. The sequence continues at coordinate 1,730,834 of WBMY01014824.1, read as the reverse complement.
TTGCAATCAGCAGGGATAGCACTGAGGAGCACCAGAAGTCCTCTCCTACCACAGAAGCAGAGTGTGGTGAGGCTGCACATTCGTGGTCATCTCCTTTTTACAAGATACAGATGAGCCTGCTCAGTGGCAAAATTAACATGCTGGGAACAGCTCTTCTCACCCTAGAATAGCAAACTGCAGAGCTGGTGGGAGGAGAAGGGAAAGGAAAACAGGAGTCTGGCAATAGGACAAGTACCGTGAGGTATTTTTTTGAGCATTAACACAGACCTAGGCAAGACACAAGGTTGAAAAGTAGCAAGGATTTTCAATGAAAACCCCACCACATTTCCTAAACTTTGAGTCATTCTTGTTACTTAATTGAAAAACAAACCCCGAGTTTTCATTTCTCTTCCTCTCTCTCCATGCTGGCAAGAGGAGGATGGGAAAGGAAACAGAGAAAGAAAGGGTCACTACTAAGCTTTCTGAGGTCTTTCTTTTTGATACTGTGACTTGTTTTGGTTATTTTTTCATTACTTATTTTCACTGAAGTAGAAGGTCTCCAGGAAAGCATTTGCTTTGGTTAAAATCAAAATTAAATCTGACCTATCATTGAGGGAAAAATCCAACTGCCTCTAAAGAAGACAAACTCTGTATCAGTGCATTCACATATTAAAGGGGGCATGTGCGAGTCAAATTGCACTGACAGACCAGCATAGGTCAGATCTGGGGAAAAAAAAAAAATTAAACAATCTTTCAGCCCTTCTTTATTAGCCCTTAATTAAATCAATGGGTCAAAGCAACAGAGGGAAAAATGGTTCAGCTAAGGGACACTAATCAACCCCTTTCAGTGGACTGAAAAATATCTTAAGCAAGAAATGAGCTTTAAATCAACATCTGCCTCGCGTAACACATAAACATAGACATTACTGCTTAAGAAAAAAATATTTGTAGGACCTTTTATTGAAAATAAAAAACATTTATAAAAGAAAATATTACTCATAATCATTAGGTAGATCAGTGAGCATGCTTGAATGAGGACAACCAGGCAAATCCTTTGGAGTTTGGTTGAACAGCATCCTTACACATGCTGTGAATTTTAGAGAACACAGAGCTGAACTGAGCACCGGCTCCTGAGTCGTTGGTTGGTGCTCTTGCAATCAGACAGTGACACGGCTGTGTTGACCATCAGACCTCTGAGCAGCAACTGAACCGTTTAACTTAAAACTAAGTATGGAGTTGCCCTTTTTTATCCCCACAAATTTTGGCTAGAAAGCTGAACACTGTCATAAGACCTCACTCATATGCATGACAGAAGGGACAATTCAGTTACATCAATGCAACCTCAGTAGCGTTAGGAAAACAAAAAGGCTTCATCCCTGTGACTGAGAGTGGCACTTGAGCCACCATGGCCAACATGACTGACAGAGTGAATGTTGGCAATACTCAGCAACAGTCTGGTTCCCAAACTAGCATGTAACCCCGTGCAAGAGCTGTACTACAAACAGACAGTGCAGAGAACATACCAAAAGAAAATGGCTAAAATGAGCATTCTGCCTTGAAGACATAAATGATTACTTTTGAGGATATTCAGCACAAACCCACATTTCCTGATCTTCACAGAATACAGTGTGCTTGCACTGCAGGAGCCAAGCCAAGTGGTGAGACGGAGCCAGCATGCAGCATGGCTGTATCCCTGTGTCCCAGCACAAGCCCAGGGGAAGGAAATGTGACTCAGAGCTGGAGGTTTTACCTCTGCTCACTCCTGGCTGGGGAAGCTGAATTCCCACGTGCCTGGGTTGTGGCTGGGGATGAGGAACACCTCTCTGGTTCTCATCGCTCTGCTAGGTTTTGTGCAGATTGGGTCATCTTAAATACATTTTTTGTCGGGATCCAGGAAGCTTCTGTTACGGCCCCGCAAAAGACATGATAGATTTTGCCATCTTGATCTATGCTGCATTAAGAGATAATCTTATATCCTAAAGATGAAGTAGTAGTTTTTAACTAAAGTATAGCAATCAGAAATGAACAAAGTCTGACTTGCAATAATACCTATTAAATAACAAATAAAATACTTCAAATTAGCTTAAAAGTGCAAATCTGCTGGTTCAGACTTTATTGGTCATAGCAGAGTAGGTAACATTACTAAGGGCATCACTTTTTACCTGAAGAGCATTTGGAGCCACACTCCATGTGCCATTTAGCCAGGGAGAGTAGTGATCTCTCCAAATACAATTGGCTCTCTACAGTTTTCATGACAGACTGCATCCAAGGACTACCACCAAGTTGCCAAACAATATCTTGCTTATTATAATAATTATTCGTCTCTACTGCTTAAACCACTGTTGCATGAGAAAGTTAATATTTCCAAGGCACTGAGTGGAATACCTTTCCCAGAAAACATGCTCTCAACAGGAAACCCAAACACAGTGCTAGAGAGTTATCTTAAGCAGATTTAAATAATTAAATTCAAAATTCTCAAACCACTTGCTGTTTCAAATTTATTTCTTTAATAACATCCTTGTTTCAGCAACACACTGGATTAGGATTTCATTTATTCAAAATTTAAGGTCTGTCCCACTCTGAGTGTTATTTTAAGTATTTAGGGGAATTTTTGTGCTTGTGAAAACGAAGAGATTGTTGCATTATAAATTCATTTCCTCTGTTATTGCACAGGCCATGCACAGTGCAGCTGCGAAAGCGCTGTAAGAGCCCCAGCAATGTCCTCAAGCTCAACGTAGATGGCTGAGCCTTTGTTTTTGCACAAAGAGGAGCTGGTCCTTTCCTATGTGGTCAGCTACAGGTACTTCCTAAACAGCACTGCTGACTCTGGGCAGCCGTGCCGAACAAAGAGAAGGCGTTCAGTGACAGCAATGACTATCCACATTCCCTGAGGGCCAGCTGCCAAGAGCCATTTTTGTGTGGGACTTGTAAGAGGGGTTGAGCCCAGTGCCCGCAGGCTTGCACCAAGCAGCGAGCAGGGCAAGCAGCTCCTGTAGCAGGTGTTACCTCCTAAGGAAGGGCTCGGTGGCAGTTGCCATCCATACCAGCAATTTTACAAACAAGCAAGTTTCTTATGTGTTCTCCATCACCTCCAGGCATTCATATTCTTTTTAAGTACAGGAACATTAATTAGATTTTGACCACAGACCCCAGATTTGACTTACGCTGACAGGGTTTCCATTAGTGTAATCTGTAGGGGAATTCACTGTTTCAACATCTGTGTGCCTAAGGCCTATCTCACATTTACTGCCGCTGCCTGAAAAGCCTCCCTTGTATGGCTGTGTGTTTCTTCATGCTCCCAATTTCACAGAAGTCATTTCAGCACCAAACGGTAATTAGCAAAGGGATGGGCCTCGGCTGACATGAATGCAATTTATTGTTTTCCACAAGGCCCTGAACAGAGCAAACAAAGAACGCAGTCTTTCTGTCTGGCATTTTATTAACTTGTATTGTGTGATGTACCTTACTGAAGGGAGATCTCCCACTAAATGCATGAGCAAGGAACCAGTAACATGCGTGCTTTTGAAGAATATTAATTTTGGTTCAATTAGGCAAGTTTTGCGGGACCTCGGCCTCTAAAATAGGACAGCCACTTTTATAATTATCTTCTGTATTAACTTTATCACCACCCGACTTTTTACATAAATGCAACCTTTCATCTTTAAAATGCCAACACTTCTTCAATTTTGGCAACCGTACAGCATTGCTAATTATTTGCTCATTATGTGTGGTTAACTGATGAATCATTAATAAATGAATGAATGGCTAATATATTTTTATGGTAATTGGAGATATAACTGATTGCAGACTTCCTTTGCTTCTCAGAACTGCCCTGAATGAGCAGTAGCTGCTTAATTGTTTACAGATGATATTTATGCCCCTGACAAGCTCTTCCTATAGCCTTGGTGTCTGAGAGGTGAGCCCTGCCCGTGCCCCAGCGTGGGCACGGCGGGGCGATGCTCTCCCTTCCCCGCAGGCGCAGCGGATGGGCAGGCACACACCTTTGGGACAGGTTCTCGGCAGCCCCCCACAAGGGCGGGGAGCAGGACTGCTGACACCGTCCCAGCCACTGTCAGCAGTGCCCAGGAACACCGGAGCCTGACACGGAAATGACACCTCGGTGCAAGCGTTCTCCCACAGCCCGCCTGTCTGCAGCGCGTGCCACAGATAGGAAAAGGAAATCAGGCTCCAGTGACATTTTGTTTTAACTCCATACTGTGCATTACAGTAAATGGCTTACACAAACTCTTGCTGCTAGTGCACAGTTAATGAATTCAGAGATAATTGCAGGGTTGATTTCTTTCTTTCTGCTTTTTTTTTTTTTTTAATAACCTATCTTTCCATAAATCATTCTATAGGGTGCACAGTTCCGAAACACATAATTTAAATCTGCTTGACAATTCATATCAAAAACAAAAGATAGTAAGATGTCCAAACAAGGCTCCTTTAGCTATGCACACGTATCCTGAAGATAAAGTTAAAAATGCAAAGGAGATTACCAATCCTTAATTATAATTATTTAACCAGGTGGGTAGTTTCTCTAATGAACATTTCTATGAAAACAGAATAACTAATGATGGTCTTAAAGAAGTCTTTGTCTTCCCATGTACTAATGATCACATTTATAAATATGCAGGAAGGCCCCCATGTACATTGCTAATGATAAGTAATTAAGCACCAGGCGTCAAAAGCTATAGAAAAGGGTCAGGGTAATGCAAGAGAAAATTAAAAATGCAATAAAATAAGTTGTGGAGCAAAATTAAATTTCTGGCTTCTGCAGACCTGGCTATAAAGAAATCTTTTCCCTTTCAGTAGAAACCATGGCTGCTGTGGGGTATCCAAACAAAATCTTCTAAGCACTTTCATTAGATTTTACTTGCCTCTGTGCTTGTACTCATATTAAAACCAAGTGAACCACCAGCCATTTAAAACAGACGTTATATTGAATAAAGCTGCAGTTTCTCTCAATATTTAGAGAAATCACTGTGGCTGAGATTATGGCTATCACCAGCCTCCTCAGAAGCATTTCAGAACTTCTGATGAAAGAAAACAGAGACATGTTAAAATTGAAACCTGGTTTTGTGATTATTTTTTTAATGTGGAGGTCAACTCATGAAGGGCCTGCGATTCAATCCCTGTCAGGGTCTCCACCAAGAAGACTCAGACCCAGGAGGCACAGAGGGCTGGCTGAAGCCCACATCTTCAGTTCAGCTGTGGAACCCATACCACAGATCATCGCAATGCATTAAAGGCAGTTTCCAAATTAAATTAAATGGGTTGTGTTTGGTAGGAAAGACATGTTTTTCTCTCTAAATGAAAAGCTGTTAAATTAGGTAACACTGACACTCTTTCCTGGAGGCTCAGCACAGGGCTGCGGGAGCCTGGAGGTCCCTGTGCTCCTGCTGGCCGCCGCAGTGCCCCTTGCTGGCCTCCCACCAGCATCCCACACCATGGATCCATGCCACGGCTAATGCCCCTACACCAAAATCCCACTTTCTGCTGCTGCAGTTCAGAGTTCAGTAAGACAACAGCCTGGGTCTAAGGGAATAATGTACTATTATTACTAATTCTCATTGAAAGCAGGATTAAACTTGTTTCCAAAATCATGGTGAGGAAACAGTAAAAAGTAGAGAGAGGGAGTGATGGAGTAGGGGGACACAAACAAGTGCTGTCCCTCTACCAAGCACCTCACAAAATGATGTTTCAGTGGCTAATGGAGCCCGGCCATGCTGCATGGCCATGGCCTGCCTCAGGGCAGCAAATACACAAGACTTCTTGGCTTGACCTCAAGTTTTACCAACGGGTTAGATTAAAGCACACACAGTCTTTGTATTTAGAGATTGTGGACATTGTGGCACTAATTGCAAATAACGCTGTGGCATTTTTTTCAGGTGAAACCAGTGACTCCCCCACATTTCTAGCCTTTCAGGACTTCTTTTTGAAAATGATCTTAACATTTACTTCCAAACTGACCTTTCATTGCCTCACACTGGGTATTCCCACCATCACCTTCGGTCCAGCCGCGGCCCTGGCTCCCGCACGAAGGCGCAGGAGCGCAGGCCCCGCCGGGCCAGGCGAGGCCCGCAGCCGAGGCAGCGGTTCCCACGTAATGGGCCGTGCAGCCAGCCTGCCCGCCCGAGCTGTTTCACTTTGTCTGCAGCCCGGACTCAAAGAACCGGGAGCGAAGCTGTGCCGGTACGGTGAGACACGGCGGTGCTCCTGAGCACACGGGGCCCTGGCAGCGCCGGGCGTGCTGCTGAGCGGCGGCGGGCGGCCAAGCCCCACCCGCGGCCCAATCCTCCCTCCGGGGGTAACTTTTCCTACGAAATACCCACGGGGATATCTCTGAACGAGCCAGTCTCGGGGAGTTCCTGGCTGCCGCCGTGTCCCGTGGGTGGGTGAGCCCACGCCCCCGGGCGCTTTGCGGCCGCAGGTGGCCCCACATGCCCGCACCACCGCGGGGCCGCGGCCATGGCGGGGCTGGGGACAGGGGATGAGGGCCTGTGCTGCTGCTCGCAGCCCCTGAAATACAGGGGGGGTAGGAAAAGCAGCTATTGGGTTACAGTTATCTTCAATTAAAACATTGTTTATCTTTGAAAATACGTATCTGTCACTGACAGGCTCTGAAAACCACCACTCCAAGTCTGTCAGTAAAACCAAATGTTAAATGGAAAATATTTGCCAGGATTTAAAATTAGACCTACACATTACTTACAGATGTTTCAATGAAAAACACTTGAAACTCAACCACATAGAGTAATAAACCCCACAATGGTCTATTTTTTTTATACTCCAAGTTAATTTTTATTATATAAGTAGCCATATGAAGAAGCCATTGCATACTGCTTAAATTAAATGTGGAGGAATGAAATCAGCAGTATCCCTTTACAGCATATGGTCCAGCAAATCAAATTATAAAGCTTTCCACATCTCATTAACTGCAATGAGTACAGTGAGATTTCTAATAAGTCACTTCTTTTTCATGTGAGAGGTGAGCAGTGACTTATTGTAACTATTCTCACAGGATGACCCTTGTGCTGAAATTAAGAACTAATCTAAAATGGGAAAGGTCATTTGGTCAAGTCTGATCATAACATTTCCTCGTTATTGTTTTAGTTGGCATTGAAGCACATGCTTTCCCAGTGCATCAGCTGAAAAATGCCTTTGATAATTTCACTGACAGCGAGTAACCCACACACTGCCATTTAATGAGTTTGGGCTGGATTTGCTGACAATAAAGAATACAGTATAAATGCTTTTATAGAATGAGTTTTTCAGCAGGAAAATTTCATGCCGGCGTACTTAAGTAATTTATTTGCATTTACCACTGAGATGTCAGTCCAACTACCACTCTGGTGGAAACTTCTGGTCCCCAGTTAGCAGCAGCCTCACCAATCTCTGCCTCTCCTTGGAAGGAACCTGCTCCATGCCCCCCTCTCACGGGCCACCTGTAGCCGCAGCTTCAGTTGCAGCAAGCATGCCAAGGAGAGAACTGCATTCAAAGGCTCACTTCCTGCTCTGCACAGAAAATCAAATCAACATACAATTGCTCATCATGTGGCTTTGCTTTATGTGGATTCCTGATTTAGTGGCAGATCTGATTCAGGAACTGAGGCATTCCTGGCTCCCTGTCCTGGGCTCAAATCTCTAACCTGAATCCAATCTCTCTTCCGCCATCAGCCTGAAATTGTTTGCTAGAGGATATGTTGACCATAAAAATACAGTACAGTGCACAATGAGAGAAACATCTCAAGACAGTGGAAAAGAGAAAGCTCAGCCAGGCCAGCTGAAACACTTGGGAGGAAAATCAACAGGCTGTTTTTAGCAATTACAAAGTTGTTGGCTGATCTGATGTAGCTGGGCAGGAAATTCCATAGTTTTTGGAAACCATTGACAAAAATATTCTGGCAGTTCTATTCTCCATTTTGTACTTCAAGAAGAGTTAATGCACTGTGCCCAAGAAGTTCACTATGCAAAGCAAAATGGGAGAAAGCTTTTCAACAGAATATGGAGACATATTGTCTTCCACAGTAGCAGAAAAATCCTGTGACTTACTTGAAATCTCCTGATGTACCATTGTAATGACTGGGCAGTAGTGAGAATGTGATCATTCCTGCCAGGACATTTCACTTGGTTATTAACCTCATGGAAAATTCTGGAGGACTGTAAACCAATCCTCAAAGGATGGATTTCTTATTTGCTCTAAAAACACTGCCTTACCTTTGTGCAGCCACTACTGAGAAGCCTGAAACCTAGCTACTGTTTAGATTAATTTAATTTCCCCTTAATGTTCATTAAATACTAAGTTTAGGGCACCTTGAGATGAGTGGTTAGAGCTAAATTTTGGAAAAACTAGTGTTTGAGTGCAAAACCCAGCATGCAGGGAATGTTCATGTCATTTCCTTTGGGCTATTTTGAGCATTTAGCAATGAATCAGTTCAGAAGACTTGATGTCCTCTGGCCCATGAGTGGGGACCAGCAGGCACCTGCAGCCATTTCAAAGCCCAAGAAGTGGGGAGACAAGGTCTCTGAGCCCCTCCATCAGATGGCAGCCAGCCATGGGCTTGCCTGAGTGGAGGCTTAGCCTGGGATCAGCAGCAGCGGGGAGGAGACCAGGAGAGGGAGGATGGGCACCATGAGGCTGTCTGGTCCCACAGCCACACTGTGAGGCACCAGTTCGACTGTCAGCCTGTGCTTTCCATGTCCCCTCCGCAACAGCCCAGCCTGCTCTCACTCTGCTTCCCAAAACATTCAGCAGGTTGGATGGTATTTTTTTTCAATTGCATATGAAAATTCAGGGGGTGGGGAAACGTTAAAAACACAAGCTGGAACGGTGACACTCAGACTGCAGAATGCTTGAAATAACAATTTTTTTTGGCAAACATGGAGAACTCTCACATCTCAATAGAATTAACTTTTGACCTCCAGACCTCAGAGAGTCGGAGTTTCAAAAAATGCAGCTTTGCACAATGTGCACTGAATTACTACAGTTCTCATGTGCATATAACCAGGTAATTATGTATGCAAAAGTTTAAATTAAGGCCAGAACAGACAATGTACTTTAAAACACTCTGAGTTTTAAAAGTGTGTGTTGTTTTGTTGCAGTGAGTTAAGCTGAATGCAACAAAGAATTTACCAAATAAAAGCTCTTCCTCTTCCTTTGTGCAATGATTATATTGTCCAAAGTACAGTCCTTTGGCACCCCCAGTAATACACCCTTGCCTTTTGCATCTACTGAAGATCCACTGCAGAAGGAGGACTGCATTATGGCACAGTTGCAGGGCCTCCAGTGAAAAAGGATCTCATTTAAGAGGGCATTTGCAACTCTCCACTGGAGTCATCTGATGGTCTTGATAGTGCCTAGTTACTACATTTATCTAACCACATATTGACATTCTGGGTATATGGGAAAAAACCTGGGAAAAGCCAAAGTGATGATACACTTAAGCACAGCACCCTGCAGCTGTTCTGGAGGGATTAATTTTCAAAATATGGGGCGAGCCCTTAAAAACCTGTAATTCCTACTTTGAGAACTTGGACAGGCTAGTCTGCATGAAGGTTCAGGGTGTATGGTGCAGACATGAGGTCACCCTCCCAGGCTCATTAGACCCACGACTAAGCAAAGCTGTCACTTTTCAAACACCAAATGTGGGCAATTGCTATCAGCATTTCCATGCATGTTTTACTTTAAATAGTTGCTACTTGCTCATCCGTCCCTTAGCTGAAAATTACCTACATACCTAAATGCATACACTTGTTATGTGCTTGCATATATTTATTTTAAAATAGCTTATGCATATATAACACAGAGACACAAAAGTTCTCTGATGCTTGCTCCTGGAGGGGTAATAACACAGAAATATTTAAGATGATTCAACAGTGGACGGCTCAGCAGATGTCTCCAGCGTGGTGCAAGACATTACCGTCTGCTGACTCATCATAGCAGTTAATTCGTGCCTGGCTCATGTTCCCGTCATCTCAGCAGCAATTTAGTACTTGGTGAATTTTCTCTCATCAGGAGTAAATGTTATCACAGACTTGTGATTATGTGCTATTTGAAACTGGTAGAGCTGAAGCCATGTGTGATAATAAAAGGTAATTGTTTACCTTTAAAGTTGATATCTATGGCCTTCGCAGCACTCTGCAGGAAATTGGGCCAGTCCATGACTGCTCAGGCAGTCAGGCTGTGTCTGACACCCCTCTCCAGGGCGTGAAAATGAGGTGGGTGCACATGCAGAAGTTAAAACAAGCTAGTGGCACTTTTATAGACTTGTTTTCCCCTACTGAGTGAAGCTGAACACGCTCAAGAATTCAGTAAGGGAAAGGTTCCCCTTCTATTTAATGTAATGACATTGCTGGCTAAAGTGGAGTAATCGAATTTTCTTCCAGTGGAAGGACGAGTGATGCAATACCAGCTATGTACCCAAAAGCACACCTGAGCACAGGCCCAGGTGCCACAGACACCGTGGGAGGCAGGGGAGTGTGCCAGCATGGGGGTGCCCTGTGGCTCGAGGCCAGCCCTCAGCCACCTGCGCGGGGCCTGGCCACACTCCCTGCGAGCAGCGCCTGAACACCCGAGGCCACCGCGCCCTGGGACACGGCACAGCCAGCATCACCTCCCTGTCTGGGACTTGATGCATGCCAGCTGATGGACAACCTGTGGAAGACAGCATTTTGGGTGCTTCAGGGGCAATTTTTCCTTCAGGAGGCAGAAGCTGGGGTGCAATTTCATGCTATCCTTAGGAAGTAGATCCATCAGTGCCCAAACCTGGCTCTGCAGTTACTGGCCTGGCTGCAGGCAGACACAAACTGCATTTACCATGAATTGCCTGATCTAAGAAACAGAAAGAGGTGTAAATCAGAAGTACCAGTTCAAGGGATTTAGTGTTTATAATATATACTATTTACATGCTGTTAGCTTTCACAACTCATTTTCAGTGGATTATAACTACTCCTTAACAGAAGTGGCCAGAGAGATGAAGAGGTCTCAACGTTTTTGCCTGCTTTTCCTTTTTCCATCTTATCCTCCCAAACAATCCACATTGGAATTCATAAATAAAGACATATGCACATTTGGAGCATGTTCAGATCAATTATCCTACATCATTTTTTTTGGAGCTGGGGAGAAGGTATATTGCCTAAACGGTAATGCCTATGGATCTTTAATATTAATGTGATGCTCAAGAGATAATTACTTCTCATGAACCGGAATGAGTCTGGCCAAAAACGTTGAACACATCCAAAATCCAGCTGATTTGAGTGCAGCTAATTCTGGCTGAGTTTTTTTTTCCCCTTCTGGACACACTGCCAGATGTAATAGAAATAAACCCCCTTGAAACTGGCTGAGGATACGTATCATATTCTGATTGGTAACAGATTTGCAGATTATTGGACAGGGGAGGAGAATTTACTAAAAAACAAAAGTCAGTTAAAGTACCATCATGGTTCAAGTATAGCCCCTCCAAAAAGTAAGAGTCTTTCCCAAGAGGAATCCTCACATGGAAACATACCTTCTGCCCTGGCACAGGGTCCCAGAAAGAAGAGAAAGGAAACCATTTACTGCAACCCTGCCCATGGCCAAATGCAAGAAAACTCTTGTGCCAATAGGACTTCTGGAAAAAGAAGAAAAGATTAGGTTTGGATTGAACTAAAACCTAGGAGTGTCAGACCTGCAGCAGGATGCTTAGTGGGTAGCCTATAGAGAATGGCAAGGTTCAAAGCCTGAGTAAATAAAAGCTGCCTCCATCACTTTACAAAGGGAAAAGCATCTCTGTCTCTTGCGTAGGAAGGGTATGAGAGCCCTTGCATACCTGCTCTGCAAAGCAACACTGAGCCCGGCTGACACAAGCGCAGCAAGTTAATTCCTGCAGCCTGGAGAATTGCTCCTCTCCATGGGACTGCCTTCCAGAAAGCTGCCCAAAACAGGGCTGGTGAGTGAGGAAAGCAGCTCCTGGGCAGCCCAGCTCTGCCCTGGCTCCTCCGTCCCACTGTGGATGAGTCATGTACAGAGCTGGAAAGGAAATAAATGCAAACACATGGCAAACAAAATGGCTTTCACAGAAAAGAAAACACTGGGCTGCAGCTGCTGTGGGTGTGCAGCATGGAGCTGGCCCTTGTGGGATGGGCACCTCTCGGTGTGCAGCTTTGTGCAGACATCTGCCATGGCACAGGCAGCTACCAACATTTCCTGACTTGCTAAAGGTGTTTGCCAAGGTCAGGTTAAATACATAATTTCTTCATAACTGGGTTTTAAATGTTTAACTTACATGGTTCTGTTTGACATAAAAAAGCCTGGAAGAGGGAAAAATGGGCAGCAGAGCAAAGGAAAAAGCCAGCAACCCTGATACAGCAGGAGCGGAGGGACGTAAGGGGAAAAATCTATCTGGAAAGAACACATCTCTCTACTTCTAGTATTAAATGCAAATATACACTTAAACATATAGGTTATACTTTCAAATCTGGGAATATCATATATTTATCCTGTGCCACTTTTATTTCACTTCCTCATACAAGGACTGTTTAATGGTTTTTAACTGCGTTATCATGTCCTCACCTCTCCGTAGCACCTCCTTGCAAAGGCAGGTGAGAGATGAACTGTGGTATAGCAGATCCCTCCTGCAGGAGCCTCCTTTTCTTTGCTTTGGAAGAAGGATTTTAGCTGGGCTTTTTTAAGGCTGGTACTTTTCCTCAAGAAGTACCCCTGCAGTTGCTCTTGCTGATCTTTCTGCTCTACCAGGAGTGTAAAAGAACCTACAGAACACTCCTGTAATTTTTATTTTGGTGGTCTGGAACCATTTTCCCAATAAATTAAAGGCAAAAGACAACTATATTTTTAAGAAAAGGTCCCAAAATTTGATAATGGCAAAAAAAAAAAAAAAAAAGAAGGTACTCTCCTGGCAAACTTTGTCTACTCTTGCATCCAAGAGTATGTGGATGTGACTTTTTGCAAACCATGTGCCAGTACTGCTGTTCCCTAAAATGTTTAAGCACAGTCAACATGATGATTTTTACCAGTCTCCTCTACCAACACAGTCTGGACCTTGCTATGTGCTCTTAGGTCTTATTCTTTTTACCATCTGGGAGGATCTTTCCTCAAGCAAAGAAGATGGCCAGTTTGAACAACATAATGTATCTCCAAAGTCAAACAAAACACTCATGATTAAAGATGCTCACAGATAAGGGCCATGACTTTTTAAATGCCTGAGCGACAAAATAATTCAACCCATTAATATTTCTGCTACAAAAATGAGAGAATTTCAGTAGTTCTCACCAGAAACACTTTTCATGTATATCATGGATCTCAAGTTCTTATTTTCTGATGAATACCCACATGTCAGGTATAAAGGCGTAAGAGAACAGCCAGCCATGGCATGTTTTGTTACCATGAGGTGAAATGCTCCATTCAGCTTTTGCATAACTATCCAGCCATGATTCTAAGTATTCAATTCCACTTGTATGACTTCTTAAAATTCCCTGCAATATAATTATACTGATGGGAATGCAGAAAGATAATTGCTTTTAGAGAAAAGTTTCTCTTTTGTTTCATATTCATCTGGCTTCCATAAATAGAGCGGGAGACCTTGAACAGCAGCAATATGCATCCATGTGTCTCTCGCTATTTATTTACAAAGCTAGACCTTGACAAATCTAATTTGTTCAATAAAATTAAAAAGTATGCACAATAATTCAGTTAGACAAAAAAGCCTGGAAAGGAACATCACTGGGAGTGTGTCTCATCACTGGAAGTGATCAGCTGATTCCTGAAGAATTGGCAGGTGCTTTCCTTTTGGAAAGCAGCAGTGAGGTGGTACTTAGGAGAGGAAAAAAGTGAGCTAGGAATCACAGTAGTTCTTTATTCAGACAACAATTATACAAATTAGATCCATGAAAGCCAGAGAATGACTGTGCCTTGAACCCTGTCTGTGTGCATAGAACAATGGAGAAATTAATAATTAAATCTATTACATATGCTCAAATCTCAGCACAAAAGATACTTCACTACCTCAAACAATTCTGCATTTTCATTTGAATAAAGCTTTCACACATTTTTTCTCATTATATATGTATTATATTTTAAATTTAACAGCTCATTTTGTTGCCTTTATGCCTTGAATTAATAAGGCTACACTTTAATGCAGTAATGTTGAATAATAGCATTAGCATGCTTTATAGTCATTACTTGGATAGGGGCAAAAAAAATCCCAAGTTTCCCAGTGGTGAAATCAATTTGCCCATAACTTCCTGTCTCTCATAACCTCTGCTAGCATAGCTTGAAACTTTGTGCTGCTTTTCGTACCAGAAGACTTGTTTATATGTTCTGGCTTCAGCTGGGGCAGGATCTGAAGGTAACACTATTCCTTTAAGTTTGCACAAACAGTTCAGGAACAGACTGAAATCTTTTCAGCCAGTTAAAGCAATTAGCAGCCAGATACCCCGACCTAATGCTATTTCCTTTGTAAGAAATAATTTAGCCTCAGAAACACAGATGGCTCAGAGAGTTCTGCCCCAGAATTCTTTTCCTTCTGCCGGCCGGGGGGACGCAGACAAACGGCGGGGCCGGTGGGGGCGCGGAGCGGGGCGGCGGCTGCAGGACCAGCCCGCTGCGCCCCTTCCCAGCTGGAAAGAAGCGCTGGCTGCAGCATCTGAATGCCGAGGGTGGAGGGAATAGGATGTGGGGGAGAGAAACCACTGAGAGACTTCAGATGTGAAAATTACTGAGAGTTCCTCCAAAGTCCTCTTCCTAGATGGAGGCTGACTCCGGGCCCTCACAGCCTACAGCCCACGCAGGCCCTCCGACGGCTGCCAAGTCAAATAACACTAATTGAATTACAGATTGCAAGCAGAATTCGCTGTTCTTTTCAACTAAACCCAAGACTTTCCATTTCCATTTTGTTTGGGGAATTTAAGTGGTGTGCATATTCCTACTGCCAGCCAGGATATGGGGTTAGGAAAGGGGTGGCAATTGCTCACTGAGAGACCAAAAGCAGATCTGTAAACTTGAGAAACCAGAGAGGGTAAGTGAAGGAGCAGGCTGGAGAGTGACAGCGGCGGGAACGGGAGCCTCGGTGGAGGCTGGCGGCCCCTCACACCCCCTGGGTAGCGCAGCCCCACAGGGCTCCAGCGTGGGGAGTGCAGATGCTGCTGTGCCTCGCCACAGGCGCCCGCAAACCTCCTGCTCCCCAGCCAGGGGCACCCACACCCGCGCTCCCTGTGCCGCTGTGGGAGGCATCAGTGCGGTCATCCTGCGGGGGACACTGAGCCGCAGCATAGCACCCACCCATCCCCCAGAAACAGGAATGTGGGACAAGAGGTGCTGAGGCTGCTCCCTGAGCACCGCCGGGGAAACAACCCATCTCAGGGGGCACAACCACAGCTGCTGAGTGGTGCTTCCCGCAGCAGTACACAGGGAAGTGACTTTCAGCATCACAGCATAAAATTCCCCCACTTCCCCATAACTTTTGGAGTAAAATTTAAAAACTTCTGTAGGAAAATGAGATGCCCATATTTAACTTTAAAACTTTACATCATCCTATTATTTCCCCAGAAACCTGTAATACAGAAATGCATGCATGTGCCCTGTCAGTTTTTGCTTAGTTGCATGTCGCATTCAAAATCCCTAACTCTACTCAGTATTAAAGTACTTTGCAATTATTAGGATGGCTCCCTTTGTCTGGCAGCCTCTAAGGAGAAATGAACTCCAATTTTTGGAGTGAACAGAGATTCTGACAAACCCTCCTATTAGTCATTTAAAATGGGAAGACTCCGGTCCTCTTGAAAACCTCCCCAGGATTGCTCATTTCACTCCATCAGCTGCAATGCAATACACATTTCACACTGCAGCATCCTTTTCAGGGGCATTTCAGCTGAACAGAGATGTTAGATTGTCACGCTTATTTAAGCAGAAGGGTTATCACTGTTCCTTCGCACAATACTATATAGCTCAAAGGTGCTGTAAGACGCCCCAGAAATATGCCAAAAAGGTTTGTGAAAATAAACAGCGTCAATTTGCTCCTTTAAGTATCATCATGACAAATTTACCGGGAGGCTGGAGAGATAAAATGCAGCACTTTAAATACCTAAACTAATCAATAGAGAGAGCCAAGCATGCAATCCATTTTCTGAGAAGGGCAACCTTTTAAGGTTAATTCTTCATTCATATAAATACAATGCCAGGGTCATTATTTAACTTGAAGCAGCCCTTCATTAAACTATAATAATTGGGCTCAATTTAGCACCAAACCGAGGCACCCCAGGCAGCCGCCTTCCCGCGCAGGCGGGCGGCGCGGCAGGGCCGGGCGGGCCGCGCTGTGGCGGCGGGGCG
>WBMY01014824.1:1699097-1714513 GCA_013397315.1 Donacobius atricapilla | reverse complement strand
CCCGGCGCTGCCTCCCCGCGCCCGCAGGACCCCGCACGGGCACGGGCCCGGCTGCTGCCCCGCCGTGGGCGGCCGGGTGCGAAGTCCCTGCGCGCAGAGGGGGCCTGAGCACGGAGGCCAGCGCCACATCCTGCTCACACACTGCCCTCCAGGGCTCTCTGGCAGCGCAGGACTTCAGTCATTTGTTGGCCAGATCATTCCATATGTTAGTGCCAACAACAACAAAAAAAATCCTCTCTGACCTCGAGGAAGCCACTGGATCTTGCCATGCCTCATTTTCCCCTTTATAAACCAGAGCTAAATACTCCTTTTAACTGTATAATAGTACTGTAAAAATCCAGTACTGTTTCCATTGCGCTTATGTCTGAATATCCCTCCTTTTGCAACACATTATCTAATTGCAAAAAAAAAAAAAAAAAAGCTACTCCATCTACTACTCTATCCAGCTACTCCATCACCCTTCAAATATTGCTTAGAGAAGGAAACAAAGCCTCCTTGACTAAACAAGTAAGCTTTCCTCAAACCTTTCTCTCAAACATTGTCCACTGTGGTCTAAGTGACGCTGGGAAGCACTGGTATCATCACCATCTGCTGAGGTGCAGCATGCAAACAGGGACAGATACAACGGTCCCCATAGTCCTGGGACAGACACTGCTCTGGCAGCCACTGGCCTGCCACACAGTCAATGTTCATGTGCTGTCAACTTCACAAGGAGGAAAAGGATTAGCAGCACTTCTGGTCAAAGCAAAGGAGATAGCACGAGTTCAGAATGACTTTCCCGTGACCACACAGGAAATCTGCAGTGAGATGGAGGGTATGACCGGAGACGTGTGACCACTGCTCACGCTGGGCACGGCAAGGGGCCAGCCCTTCTGCAGTGGTGGAAAGGCACATGCACATGCTTCTGAGATATGGATACAGAGTGAGCTTAATGCCTTTCCTTGGCATAACCCATCTGCAATGTTGCTGCAACTGGTCTAAGAGGTGAATTAAAACTGAACTCACTCTCAGCACTTGCATTGGATTTCTTTGCTTTGGACTTCATTTCTCATAAGAAGAGCATTACTTAAATCTAGTGAACTGAATTTTTAAACGAAAATGAATTCTTATGCCTATTAAAAACAAACAAACAAACAACCCAAATATGAAACAGTTCTTTTTCCTTTTGTGAGAGTCATCTGCAATACGCAGCCGTGGAGGGTCTGTCCCCTATGTGTGCTGAGCACTGGTGCAGCCAGCAGCAGTTCCAGGCAGAAACTGATTTCACTGGTTTCCTAAAGGTAAGTGCATTAGCACAGACCCCTGCCTAAGACCACAGAGAAGTCGGCAAACACAGGAGACACGGGACATCTTCAACAAGAAGACCAAAGGCGGCAGCAGAACTGTGGGACTCTGCTGGCTTGGCAGGGTGGGGAGTGCTCAGAAGTGGGGGTAATGGCAGCATGTTCCTGGTGAGCACCACAGATGTCACGTGCCCTGGACACAAAGATCCTTCCATCCCCATAAAAACGGAAAAAAATTACATTGAAGGGCAGGAGGGAGAGGAGCACAGAGATATAGAAACAAATGGGTTCAAACAAAGTTTTATGAGGAGAGCTGGAGCGCACTCAGCCTGTAAAACGGCCCGTGGTAGTGTCAGGCCACCACTGGGCAAAGGTACTCCATGATGGTGTATAATCAGGTTTTATGAGAGGGATACCACTGTCAACAGGTGATTGAATAGCTTTTTGCATGATGGACCTTGCCAGGAATCAGGAGGGGGAAGGACAGAGATGGCCATTTACCGTGACATGCTTCTTCCACACAAGCCAAACTAATTGCAGACGTCAAAAGGAAAAGGCAATGCATGGCTTTCATCCACAGTGATAACGATCAGATAGGGCTCTTCCTGTCTTCTCCAGCAGCCCTTCCTCCAGCATAGCATGCAGAGGAGGAACAAAATACAGCTTTGAAGGTCAGGTAATGGCCTAATTAAAGCAGAATTCCAACTCCAACGCTGTGGCCCTGCCCTTTTAAAGCACAGCACCGGGTCAGGCTGTCAGTTGTGGTTTAGTGCAGTGGTGCTGTTAGCACACCCCTAGTAATATGCTCTTTGGCTCAACGTGGGTCATTTGACAAGGAGGTTTCTAAATAATTGCAGCAAGTGCAAAAAGACACATGTTAGTTTTATAGCAGTTATTGCCCTGTGATGGGTGTCTACCCCCAGCCCTGGGAGAGCTTTCAGAGGCCGTGAGAGCAGGTCTCCCCTTCAAAAACCAAAGCACACAGTGGCTAGCCAGGGATGGGGAGGACGCTACAGAGACCTCTGCCGCAGTGGTTTGGTAGAGTTTGGCAGAGTTTAACTCTGTTACTTGCCCAGAGCTCCAAAGAAGTGTGCAGTGGTCCTGCAAATATGGAAAGCCCTAGGAGCACTGCTCTCTAAAACAGGTGTGATGTTCTAGCCCCCAGCTTGCATAGGCATGTATTTATGGCCCACTGGTATTTCTTTGGAGTAGGGGGATGTAATATTCCTTTTGACAGTGTTACCGCATGGCAAGGGCACAGGTGCTCTTGGGCTTGTTTTTAGTTTAGACATAGGCCTGAATGTACAGTGAAAACTGGAAAGGTTTTTTGGCATGATCTCAATCCCATATCCTCATGCTTTCATTTCATATGACTAGTCCTTGCTAGCACAGGGAAAGATGCTTGCTTTTTCAAAATGAAGTAAAATAACCTCTTTTTGCCCTGTTAAATATTAATGGCGTTTGGGCAAGAGAGGCAACTGTTAGTCTAGGAACAAAAGTGCACAAGTTCTATATAATATGGTGCTTTCTGTGTCTCCCCAATTCCTTCCACCAGCTGCATACTTCACCACGAGGCTAGCTCAAGACAGGGCTTGAAACACCACTGTTCCCAACAGCTACAGATGTCCAAAAGGATCAAATCACCTTCTCTGATATTTTTCTCCTTATTTTTTTAAGTGGTTAATATAGCAGGCAAATTAAGAAGGTAATTGTGACATTTCTTTTCTCCAACCACACAAAACTTCAGAAGCAAGAATCAGACCTGGTGGGAGAAAAGAAGGCGCAAGTGCTGCTCTGTAATCCACTAAAGCTGCCAGCACAGACAGCTGTTCCTGTTCTGACTTTTTCAAATCAGTCAAAGAGGTTTGTTCCAGCTTTCAGAACGCAGTTTTATGTTGCTTTATTTCCCACTTCAGGGCCTAGGATTCATTCTGGAGTCCCAAATAACAACATCTTGTTCCCTGAAACAGCCAAAACCAGCAGGTTTGAGGGATTCGTAACTCATGCCAAGTGTTGCAAATACAGTGCTCCCCTGACACCCACACCTGTTCTTTGACCCTTCATGGTGCCTGAAACATGACAGGCAAGTACAAAAATTAAATTCTGTATTAAGACATAAATTATTACCTTATAATATTAAAATGCTAGAGGTTAGTTCACATTAATTGGGAACATTAGTCATGCCAAAGTAGAAAGTTATATGGGAAGAAGATGAACAAAAAGACATAGGAGCAGCCTGTGCAGGGCTCGGGAGGTCTGAATTCCTGACTTCTCCACAATATTCTTTCTCAGTTGTAGGCAATTCACATATACCAACATCACTGCTGTATTGGCAGACATGCTTGGCTTAGGAGTGCAGTGAAAAGCCCAATCTTGCTGTTACCTCAGCACAGATCAGTATCAAAACAGCTCAGCAGGCAGACCCACCAGGTGTAGGCCTTGTTCCTCCAAACTCTTCCAGGCTGCTGTACCTGACAGGTGGCCGAGAGGGGACTCCAGCGAGCCTTTCCCTCCTGGGCACAGGGCAGCCCTGCCAGGGCACCGGCTGGCCACGCTGGAGCTGGGCAAGGGGGGCAGCTGCACACACGCAGCAGCAGCAGCGATCACAAGATGCAGCTTCTCAAGACAGGTAAACCCCACCAGAGTTTCAGTGCCTTACTTTTGACACAGGACAACAGTACCAGATTTTCTAACCAAAGCACCGTAAAGGATAAGGGGACTTGATTTGATAATATCCAGTAATAAGCAGATATTCGGGCAGCCACATGGCAATACCTCTGACCAACACAGGCTTCCTTTGGATCTGCAGCACTACTGCTTTATGTGCCAATAAAAGCATTTCTGTGCAATAATACTAACACAGCTCTTTATCTAATTGATCCACAAAGAACAAGCATCTATACTGCCCCAAAATAGGTAAAGAAAGTGCTTACCTGATACAGGGACTTTTCTCTGCTGGACAGATGATGATGGCAACAGGTGCCCAGAGATGAGTGAAAAGATGAGACGTGCCAGATGCAGCGATTCACCCCTGGCACCTGTATTTGTCTACTTGCTTTGCACGTGCAGGGTGAAACATCTGTCTCTGAAGAACTGTGGGGAAGTTACTTAAACTTCTCAGTTAGACTCTGTGTCATCTAAAAGACTGGAAAATTGTAATTCCTAAAACTTGACACCAATATCCCACAACTAACTTTTCTCCTCCTCACCTTTCATCAGACAAGTCTTCAGCCAGCAGTCAGTTTTTGCCATCTCTTGGATATTATTCACAGGAATTTGAGACATTAACAAATGCTAATAAATCTCATTATGTGATGCATTTATTCAGAGTTGATGCATCAGCAGATGAAGCCTAGAAACCAATCTGCAGGACCCTAAGAAACACTCCTAATCTGAAGGGACATTCGGAGAATGGAATCCTATCAATTTTGAAGTGATGTGGGTAAGGATTTGTCCTAGCTTTAGGCAGGGCAAAAATACGGCTTTGTTTTTAATTTACATTGCTTAAACTTTGTTTCTCAACAATCCTTTGAGATTCTGTTGACGGCCTGGTTTTTGTGGTGGCAACATCACCAGGTATTTATTCCTTGAGGGTTCCCCCTGCCCCACATGATTTGGGAAGAACAGCAGTATGGGTTTTTTTGATTTATATGGAAAGAGTAAACCGCCCTGGGCAAAAAAGTCTACAGTCAGCAGAAGCAGCACTTTGTCTTCAAAGACTTAGACACAAGGCTCCCAAATGATTAATGTTTCTAACTCACATTTTTCTTGCAGATGTGATTACAGAAGAGAATATGAAGTGGAAATGATTTTTAAAAAAATTGTTAGAAGTGTATATATGTATTTTCATAACAAGGCACGAAACTACAGAAACCTATTTTCTGTGTGGTTTTAAGAGAATAAAGTCAACAATTACAAACTCAGATGCCAAAGTATTGCGATGTTAATACCTTGTCACAAAACTAGGTATTCTGATTTCCTATTAAGTTATAACACTTGCTCAACCTGAAAAAAAACAACTCATGAACAATTTATTATGTAACTACATATTAACATAAATAGCTAAAGTTAGACTCCACACTTGAAAAATTGACAAATACTGTCAAGTACCACAACATTTAGTTTGCATTGCTGTTAGCTATGGAGTATCACAGACTTCAAGAAATTTTAGAACATCTGGTATGGCTGTGGTACCCAGGTCACCATCTCCTAGTCTTCTGCAGTACCTTTTGGAAACTAGACAGGAAGACTTCCAGTCTTCAATCATCACTTGAATTTGGATAAACAAAATGAGATTGGCATGGGAGAGAGTCTATTTGGGATTTTAAACACATCTTTTTCATGCATATGATAAAGGACAAGAAAGAGTTTAGATTACCACACACAAGCCAGTCATGAAATGATGAAATTAATTTGAACAGTCATCTGTGAACACCTATAATAAACCACGATGACATCAGGGTTTCTCCCTCCTCTCTCAATCACAAGGTACACGAACGCCTTGGAAAACTTGTCAAAAAAGCAACAAGCTTTAACATCAGGATTTTTCATTGCAGAAAGCTCTTTTAAACTTGTTTCCTAGGTACTTGAACTGAGTACAGCCCCAGCTGTACTGAGATGCTGACAGACACAAGGAAGCTACGTTCTGAAAGCACTTTCACAAATCTGCCTGTGCCTCTGACTACTTACAAGGTTTTCAGCCTTGTCTTCAAAAGCTGCCTTTGGCCTTAAAATTCACTCTTTATTCTTCTCAAACATTCCTGGTTGGGCAAGCTGGGGAGGAGGGAGTATAGAACCATAGACATAAGCTTACTACAAAGCTTTGCTCAATAAAATCGGTTGATTGCAGCCTGATTCTCATCTTGTCGGGCACTTTTCCTGCACAAAGTTTAAAAAAAGGAAAAAAAATCCCCCCAAGTTAACTATTCTTGCCAGATACACGAGGAGAATGTATCCAAACTGTCCTATGCGCTGTCAGCAGCACACACGAGCTAATGCAGCACAACACGAGTGCTGCCCCCGCACGCAGGACAGGGACCTCCATTGCCACCAGGCTCTCAAAGGTGACCCTGAGTAAACACCAAGTTTGATAAACTCCAAACTGCAGTGTGAGCTCACATCCCACAACAATACCTGCAAGATAAGACTTGTCCTTTCAAAAGCTTGTGAAGGGACAAAACCTAGCACACTATCTCATACAGCCAGCTGAGAAAAGGGAGAGACTGAACACAGATGTCATATATGCATACATATTTTTCCACACTCTTGGGGCATAAAAAAATAAAAGGACACTGACAAAGAATGTTTGCTGGTGTGGGGAGGGCACTGACATGTTCCTGTTTTGCTCTGTTTTAAGGGGGAAACTCCCTGTTTGCCTTATTAAAAAAAACACTGGAAAACCTTGTTGAAAAGTTTTGTGGAAAACATTTACAGCCATTTTTGCTGAAAGTAAAACTCAGTTTTCCAACCATCTCTCTGAAGCAGCCTTTAGTATTAACAGATGTCTTGTTGGAATCTGCCTGAGCCAGTGAACTCATTCTGAATGGACACAAAAAAAAGTGCAGAATTTTTGCTCCACATAATCTGAATGTTAAGTTGCTTTCTTCAAGACTTCATGGATTTGACTTCTACCATGCAATTATTATTTTATCTTCAAGAAGCAAAGACCTCAAATGCAGAGCACATGAGCCTCCCAGTCAATGTGATTTGTTTTTCCAGATCTATAACTTAGCTCTAAGTAGTACTGGAGCAAAGTGCGGGAAGTAGGTATTTGGTCTGGGTTATAAATAGGAGACATTTCATTTGGTGGTGTACAGGCCTTGCTTATAATAGCAGCAGCCTTGATGGCTGCAGCTTTGAGTTCATTAATTCAGTCAGGAGAAGGTACTGAAGATCCAAAGCAGATAATTAGGCCAGAGATAGCCATCATAGCTGTTAATTTAAGCAATTACTGCAATATATATGGTTTATATTTCTGCCTGTACTTTCCTCTGTTTTTACAGACTGTCTCCACAGATATAAATACGCCCCTCCTTCCATATCGACTGCTTTACGTGATGTTTGCCTGTGTTTACACCCATTGTTACACACTGCTGTGAGGCAGTCTTGACAAAGCCAGCCCGTAACTCCACAAGTCTCTAGCATTCCTTCTCCTCTTGCCAATTCTCCAAGTCATACAACATTTTTAAAGTTATTAAATTCTAAATAAAGGAGATTAAGGATTCCAAATTCTATTCTGTGCTAAAAACAGCCATCAATAATTGTCAAGACAATAATAGTGCCTTTAGGCCCTCTAGGCCATTATTCTCTACATTAGCTTTTCTCTTTTTTTGGTAAAGAGACGGTTTATAATATTTTCCAGTAACTGCTGCATTAAACTGAGAGTTCTGGTACAGTTAGAGCATTCAAATTATCATGGCAAATTAGGTACATTTCTCTTTCAAAACAGAACAAGGTTTTTCATTATTAATACTGAAACTGTTTGAAATAACACATGCATGTAATACAGCACAGTAGTGAATAATTTCTTAAAACACCAGAGAAATGCAATACCTGTACACTTGAACTATAACCACAATTCCCATGAATCACCATTTTTAACCTATTTCGTTCCCAGATCTTAATTTTTTTTCAATAGGAAGATTATTCTCTGTGCAGTTATTTTGACAGTCATATTTATTACGAAGGTTTAATGTCTGTGTGCAGCAAATGTGAGAATGGATTCAGGATCAGCCTTGTAAGTGTGCAAAAAATGGGCAGAGAATGCTTATCACAGTATTTTCCATTTTTATGAGGATGCAGTTGGTTATTATGACAAGGTGAAAGGTCTCAAAGCCTTCATTTTGAGGACACAGGTGTTCTTTGTAGAGGTTGTTTTTTTTTTTTTAATAAAGAGTATTATTAGTCCTTTAAATTAGCTCTTATTGAAAGTTACCACATCTGTGTTATGTGGTAATGAAGCTGGGGGAGGAGGTCATAGCAGGGGACTTGTGCTTGAAGAAAACATCTGGGTATTGCTTTGACATTCACTAGCAACTTCTTTTATTTTATTAAAAAGTAAGGAAATTATACTGAAATCAATTGCAAGATGCAAACAATAAATAAAATGAAAATACAGGATCTGAAAAAACAAAATTGGTTGGAACAAAAACCACCTTTCCCTTCTCTTGCTCCCCTCTCATGAGTTCCAACTGTTGAGATTAATTACGTGGGCAAATGGCAGCATCAGTTAAAAAAATATTTCAACCAATACTTACCACATACACTAGTCACTCTGTCTTTCAGAGGAAGAGCTACTGTCATTTTAAATAAAGCTTTTTTTTGTAGTGCAACTGTTTTGGGCTGTCATTCTATTTACTACATCATTTCAGAGACAGGTATAGTGACCTTATGAAGTCCTCTGTATAGGCATTTTTTTCCTCCACTTCCCCCGGCTGATAAAAGCAGAGAGACTTTGTTTCCTGTGCACAATTACACCTATCACTTCCATTCACAGGAGCAAGGAAAAGTCTGTTTTCAACAAAAGGGGGATTTAAAAGCTACCAAAATCCTCAAGTGGAAGTTGCATAATGGTTTTTAATCGTCAAGGCTGATAACAGATGATGTTCAGCTCCATAGCACACACAGCCAGGGATATTTATAGGGCAGCGGTTATAGTATGCCTCAGAAATCCTAAATAGCAGTATACCCATGCTCACTGTATTTTCTTGTTCAAAGTCCTTGCTTACTAATGCAAATGACATTTCTAGTCCACTCAAGTTCTTACACCACTCTCAGCACTGCAGTTACTGAAGGTGCTCCCACACCACAGCAATTGGCTGGTCATTTGTTTCCTCAGGCAGGGAAGCACAAAGGTATCAATCCACTGTTTTAATGCCAGTTTTCTGTTCTTACAAATCTTGGCTTTAATATTAAGAACTTTTCGTTGACACCTTCAGCAAAATGTATACCCCCTGCAAACTTAAAACATATCTGGTCACAAAGCCCATGCAAGTTCTAAGGGCCTCTAAATACATTTGGTTATAGCTGTATGAAATTATTGCAGACGAGCTACACTCCAGCTTGTCTCGCCCCTCCAAAATCACAACAGCTGCCAACAAAGTTCACAATACTGTATAACAACACGCTCCAGAAAAAAAGCATTCAATGTGAATGTGACATGCAAATATTAAGACAGGACACCAGACTTCTTTTCTTTCCCCTTCCCAATGGGTGTTTTATTTTGTAGCATTTGTATTAGGTAATCAACTGAAACACTTAAACAACAGAATGCTGGCAGCACAGTGAGGAAAAATGGAGATAATTTCTCAAACAGCCTTGACAAAATTGTTTCAAGTTGGAATAGTATTGCACAAATGAATCAATTTACGGAGGGTGAGTGGGAGCAAGTATCTTCAACATGGATTGTGGGGAAAAAAGGCACTATTTAGCTGTGTGTGTGTTTAAAAAGAAAAAGATCATGAAGCACAATCCATGTTTTTCAAAATTACATTCAGTACTGCTTTAGAAATGCTCACAAACCTGTCTCTTTTGCAGAAGCTATGGAAAGCTGCTGATGTAAGTATCAGACAGTACAAGTGTACAAACATTTATAATTATGCTCCAGAAAAGTCTCAGAGAGAGAGGCTCTTTCTATAAATACTGCTGCAAAGGTTACACAGTTGCATAGGCTTACAGTAAAGGAAGCATCCATCCAACTAATCAGCCTTAAACTTTCTTTAAATTTAATCTCTAGTAGTCATAAAATATGCTCTATATTGAAGAGCTAGATTGGCAGTGCACTTGAATCAGGCTTTTCCATTGACTGCTTAAGCAGCACAGTTCCGACAGTATCATCCACACACCTTTATGTCACATACACCTTTAGCAATGCCAGGTACGCTTAATGGAAAATTTTAACAGAAGTGTCAAAGAAAATAACTGATTTTTTTCCCAGTATAAGACAGAGTTACTCTGAGATCATCACTAAGCAAAAGTTTATTCCTGTAATGTAAAAATAGCTAGGTATCTTCAGAAAAACTAAATACCCAAAAAAGGCATTTCAAATGACCAGGATGGGCTGGTTCTCCATCTCCTACATTATATAGCTATAAAATTTAATGTATGTTTGAAAATGAAGCCATGATCAGCATACCAGTAGAAGAGAGACTGCTAGAAAATCCACCCAGAACAAGCAGGAATGTGCACAGAGGGCATTCTGCACCTTACCCTTGGGTCTGCTCATGGATGCACTAACAAAATAAAAGTGAAATTGTTGTGTGGCTGCAGAATTATTAAGGGAAGGAGCTAAAACCACTGTTGCTTCCCACCAGCACTGCCCAGAGTATCACAAGTGCCCCAGGCACACTGTGGGTACAGCTGTGTAGTCACCAGCACAGCAGGACCTCATGCCTTGTGCTGACATCAGGAGTTTCAACAAGGCTAGAGTTTTGCACAAAATCTGAGCAGTACGTTTGTACAGAAAGTACAGAGCAGTGTAATAAAATCTACTCTCAACTATATGTAGATATATGAGCATTTCAGCACCTTTCAAATGAACTTAGCCCTGCAAAAAGCCATCTCACTCCTCCACAGAGAGTACAGTGACTTCAGTTATAAGATCTGTGCTCAGGAGGCTTCATAGTAGCTTACTGATCATACAACCTGCAAAAACAAAAATTCACATATTGCTGCTTTTCTCTCTGAGTCATTAAAGGAAAATGCATGAGATAAATCATATTTATATACTGTAAAATATTTTTAATGGCAACAACTTCGATTGTTTCTGTTTCCAAACAGAAGACAAAGAGAACAGATTATTAAAAATCTGTAAAGCTCCTTTTCCTAAACTGTCTTTTAGGAAATCCAAGTTGATTGTTCTAAATTCAAATTATTCTAAGTTCTCAGTTGTCTTTAATGGTTACACTAGATATAAATGCAGACAGTCTTGGTTCCTTCTGTGTTCTACAGATGATCACACTTTCTGAGTACATCTGGAATGAGTACTGCTCCAATTGTTGCTAGCATTTCTAAAAAATATTCCTAAAATTCTTGTTTGTCTCAACCTTGACAGTTCACAGCAAAGAACAGGAAGTGATATCTGATTAAATAAAATGTGTTATCTTACATGAACTATGAAAAATATATTGCTCTTTTAAAAGTAAAAAAAAAAAATTGCTTTTTTCTATTGGTTTTGTTATTGGAGACTCGTAATTTAGAAATTCTAAACCCAGGAAGGAAAACAAAGAAACATTACTTTCAAAACTGCTTACAGAATAGATGTTTCTGTAGACCCTACTGAATCAGTAGAAGTTTTGCCTATTGCATTATTGTCAATAGAGAAGCATTTGTCTACATACCAATTTCATTACTTAGATGAATATTTTGCATTTTCATTTAGCAAGCTCTTCAGCTCTCTTAGAGGTGCTCTGTTGAAAATTCCGAAGGAGATTCAAGAAGGTAAACTAATCTTCTCTCTGAAGGAAAACAACATAGTAAAAAAAATTCTAAGGTAGAACTATAACTGAGCGGAAATCTTTCCTGGAATTATAAATATTTATTTTCCTTAAAAAAAAAAAAAAAAAGTGACTGCTTTTCAATTAAAACTTTCAGATCTCCATTAACTACATTTTGTGTATGACTCCTCAGGTCCTTTCACTGGCTAGGAAACATGTCTTCATGTGTGACCTAACACATCCTATATCCAAACATGTTGGCATTATTATTGATGTCAACAGAAAGAACTAGAACAGGAAATCTTATGCATGGATCACGCTATATAAATGGTAACTTATGAGAAGGAACTTCCCTGATTATTTGGGAAGAACAAAGAGAGATCTATTTTTAAAATCAGAAGGGAAAAATATAAGAAAACAAAGAAACTGCAAGATGTGCTTGATAGTCTCTCGTTATCCTCTCTGTAACTGGGCCATTGCTTTTGGCTGCAGACATGCAGTTCACAGACCATTTTCCATTTCCTTTGTTTTCATTACAAGAACAAGCTAGTTAAAGAAACTCCACTCAGTAATTTTAAACTAAACCTTCAACATCATACCTTAGGAATTCAAACCTTTCCCACCACTTCTTTCTTTGTCTCCTCAGTGCCTTCCCAATCAAATCCTGTGAAAAGCACTTTTAAGAAAAGGCAGGTGGAAGCCGTGTAAATAGTCGTATCTTTAAGAAAATTCAATAGGAAAAATTCTTGCAGTGCTCCACGGCCATTTGCTATAATGCAGTGGCCCCAAACATCTGTTCTCAAATTTCCATTTAATTCATCTGCCAGGTGTTTCACATTGTTAATAATGGCAACTCACAAATTTACAACAGTCACGTAAGGCAGTTCTAGAAATACAATTATGTCAATCAAGTTCACTGCACCTTTCCCAACCAGACTGCACACGACATTGTTCTTCTTGTTCTCTTACCCTAATAAAAGGATGAAGACTACATTTCTGTAAAACAGAAAACATTCTGGTATTGAAGTCAGAGAGGTCACTGAAGTGCGTTTCAGCAATGTCCAACAGTAAACTCAACCAGGAAGTAGATGTGATGTTTTTCACTTCACACGTAACTGAATCAGTGCAAAAACCCCCACTTTACACTAGTTACTTTAAACCTTTTGGTCCAAATACATAAAATAAGCAGTATTTACAGCATTTTACTCCTTTTGTAAATGCAATGCTTTAAAACACATTATAAAGCACCTCAGTAAAAATATTCTACAGATAAAAGTATTGAAGTAGTAGGAAAACCCTAGCAATACCACAGCTCACTAATAGAGTCATAATATGGATTCACCAATATCTCAGTTTACAATTATTACAAAGAATCCATGGAGAAACTTACTGAATTTACCATTTTTATACCACTGTGTAAGGATCAACTAGAACTGCAGACAATACCAAATTTCTTTGTAGTTTTCCCAACCTCAGTCAGTGGTGGTGGTGATTAAAAAAAACAAAAATAAAAACCCCACCGCTCTGATTCTTTAACTTTTTACAATATTAATGTGAAAATGACATTTTAACACTAATGAGTAGTTGTAATTTTTTTAATAAAACCACATATATAAATATGGGCAATTCCAGCAGCAGCAGCACTTCGCAGCGGAACGTGATTAACCATCCCAATCAATATCATGTGACATGATTCACAAAAACAAAGCACAGAAGTCAACCAGTTATTAGGACTACTCATACTGTATACAACCAAAATTTCCATGTTGAAAGCTGGGGAAAATGTTTTCCTCTTCACAGAAGTATAAATGAAAATAAAATGCTCTGAAAATTAAAAGGAGTATCAACAGAAGTGTTTTTTTGATTATTTATATTTTCAAATAGAACTGCTGTGTATTAATTGCTCTGAATTACAGTGTAGATTTCTTCAGGTTAAGGATATTGACTCCCACTGAAAGTACCGGTTTGATAAAAGAAATGAAGCCTTTGCTTCTGGATTACCAACACAGCTATATCCAATGCCCTGGAGGTGATCCACAACCCACTTTTCTTGTATAAAGAAATGTCTTGGAGATCTACAAGCAATCTAGTTTCCATGGCTGAGGACTAAGATGATGACGTGACCAAAGATTTAGGTCCATAAATCTAACAGTATAGCATTCTTAGTTTGATTTAGGGTAAATCTTTTCATAGAAAAAGTTTTGAGCCAGAATATACAATTCTCCATCTTTTTCTCGAACTGCATGTGCTCTGACAAACTGAAATTGCTCCAGTGCAAATTCATAGAACTCGTTCTCCATTTTCCAGATTTCAGACTGCTGTAGCTTGGCAATAGTTTCTTTTGTGGGAAGTTTTTTCTCAGTTGTTTTCCTAAGATGCGACTTCTTTCCTAAATGCAAAATGAAAGCATTAACTTCACTTTCAAGTTCATGTGCTCAAAAAATGTTTACAGTCCTCTGTTATTTACAGAGTTTTTATACTGTCAGTGTGTTGATAAACTGCATTAGAAGGAGCACGCTTTAATCCAGAATTTATTAAGACAACATGCAGAGTTGGAAAACCGCAGCCTCTCTCACTAAATGTTTATGAATTTTACATCCATTCTTTCAATTCTTCCTGTTTGCTCTAATAAATGAACACTCATTTAAGGAATAAGATTACTCTATATAATCTACCTGGAGCAAAACTGGTCTTCCAAAATTAATTATTTAGATGTTAATCTGGTACCAAATGTTAAGAATTTTAGAAACTGCAGGAGAGAGTTCTTTCATAGAATCATAGAAATATTTAGGTTGGAAAAGACATTTAAAGTCATCAAGTCCAACCACTCCAAGTCCCAAGTCCCAGTCAGCCATGTCCCTGAGTGCCACACCTACCCATCTTTTAAATACCTCCACCACTTCTTCACATCTTTTAAATACCTCAAGGGAAGATTATGTTCAACTCAGATTACCAAACCCCCCCCTGTTCTGGTCTAGCTCTCCATAGAAGAGAAAAAAAATTCCTTTTTCATGTGATTTCAATTGTCTATTTCTAATCAAAATCTAATTCTCCTAATAGCATTTAAACCATTATTCTCCCATCTAAATAGGATACTATAGTCTCATCATAAATGATACATAAGCCACATCCCTGTTGCAGAGTTTCTGAGACAAAGATGACCAAAATGATGGCCAGATTTTCCCCAAGGAGTGCTGTTGCTTTGTAATTAACTTGTTAATATTACATATCTAGGCTCTGTACATCAGATCCTTTTTCCTCCTCTATTTGCAGATAGAAGCCCTGCTAAGATAGATCTTTTCTTCATCATAAATTGTATGGCCAGCTCCTAGAAACTGAGCTACTTGTTGTAGTTAGGAGCCCAGGAAGATAAACATCTACTTGTGTCTCTGCATCCCTCAGGCTTTATTGCTCAGCCAACCAGGCTGCACTGAGCACAGTTAATTCCAGCAGGGCTTCGGAGGAAATGGAAGTCTGCCACATCATCCACTTTACAAAACTGAAGCCACTGCAAAACCTTAAAAAATGCTCTGCTACAAACACATCACAATGTTACATGCAGTAATGCAGTATACCTACACACCTGCTTTTACCTCAGACTTCAATATTTACAGTTTGTGTAAGGCAGAAAAATACTTGGACTAGCACCACACCCAAAAGAGAGAGAGAGAGAGAGAAAGAGGAATGGGGAGGGGAGGGG
>WBMY01014824.1:1563127-1699063 GCA_013397315.1 Donacobius atricapilla | reverse complement strand
GAGGGGAGGGGAGGGGAGGAAAAAGAAAAAAGAACTGAGAATCTTCCAAAATGAGTTTGTTTCTATAGGAGCATCATCCAGCTGAGAGACAAACCTGGCAGATTCAAAACTATTCATCTAGATCTAAAGAATTCACTCTAAAAAAGGCAGTAAGTGGATGAAAAATCCATGCAAATAAACTATTTAAATACCTGTCCGGTACAGTTCTGTGGCACCCCTGAAGAACCGGGGCAAAGCTGCCTCCAGTAACATGATAAAGTCTTCCAGCTCTTCAGTAACTCCCACTAGGAAGTATTCATTAATCAGATTGTATTTGGCTTGTTCCAAAGCCCATCTGCTTCCCACATTCCTAAAATGACAGAGAACAATTATAGCAAGTTCTGATGTCAGCCAACAATCCTTGGTCCCTAGATGGAGATTACTTCACAACAGGACATTTGTACAGGAAAGGCAAGACTTATTCCAAGTTATAACCATCCCTAACTTCATTTCCCTTTCCAGTTTCTCTCGTGCGTTCTTACCTAAAAATGTGACTCCTCTACTTTTATAAAAGAGTCTCAACAAAAATAACCCAGGGGGTGTGTGTGTATGCTTAATGCCTCCATTCAAGCAATTTTTCGAGGATTTACATTGTCTCAATATTAATACTCTGTCCCCACTTTCACATTAGATACCAGAAATCTGGCAAGAACACACCTTCCCTTTTGCACCTTCTTTCTTTCTCTGCATCTCTGTATGGCCAGAGAGTAGGTAAAGTCTGAACAACAGGCACTGAAAGAGGAGCTCCCAAGTAGGCATTTACTTTGCTTGTGTTTGAATGAACAATACCTTTGATAAATAATTGCCCTTGATATCACTCAGAATCTTTCAAATAATCTATGGGGTTTGGGGATTTTTTTTTTTTTGCTAAACATTTTTTTAAAGTCTTTGCCATTATTATAAAATATGTTGCATTGACAGATGGACACTATTTGCTTTTGTTTCAGTTTTTGCTAAGTAGCCTTGACTCCTGGATATCTGGTGAATGTTTAAAAAGATAAATTTTTCCTGATCTCAATTATTGTGTATTCCCCAGGAACTTTAGGAGCTTGAACTAAAATATCTCCATTCCAAAAGAAGGATACTGTAGTCTGACATAAGAGAAAAATGTCAAGACTCTAAATCTACAAAAATGATTTTTAAAATTGAAAACGTATGTTTTCCCTCATAGCACTGCTGATACAGTATTGTAACATACTACTAGTTTAAAGAACTGCAAAACTGTTTCAATAAATCCATCTTCAACAGAAAACACATTACTCAAGTATCCACTGCTTCACTCTGCCCAGTCCCTCACACTTTTATCAACTGGACTACAGACTAGAATTTGTTAAAGTTTAGATTTCAGCACTGATGTACTTGAACAAGCTACATTTATCTCCCTACCAGCATTCTGAGCTGTGGCCACAGAAGAATGGAATTTGAAGCCAAAGTTTCTCTGGAGCACAGTCGGAACCTCCAGCTGCCACACATTCATCAAAGGTCTGGAACAAAGACAAAACTGAGCTGAACTTTAAAATCTCATATATGTAACAAACATGTCAAACTGGTTAGCCGCTAAATGTAGTGGGGACAGAACACATATATGATGTTCTAGGAAAAAAGGATTTTCAAGCTTTGCTTTCACAGTGTAATTAGTATGATCTATTGTCTGAACTAAATAGAACTTGGACAGTCTTTTATGGTTACAACTAATGAACAATAGCTCTCACCTGATCCATTGATATACCTTTAAAATAACTTTAGCAAAGGCTATTTGTCAAAAATAGCAAAAATAGTCAGTAAGCGTTGGAATAATTTTTTCCCCTATAAAAGAAGTCACTACAGATACAGCATCAAATGCCATCAGGAATTGTGTGATCCTGCAACAGCTGGATCTTTATAACACAGACCATTGTGCATTTTGTGGTTTAGATTAAACAAGGTTCTATTACATTTGAATTATGACAAATAACTGCCTTTTCAGAGGCCAATTTTGTTTGGGCAATCAGAACTGAAGAGAAGTTGTTCATGGCATAAGAGAATATTTCATACAATACTCCTCTTGATGTAGACATACAGCTATAGTAATGGAGTTTCAACTGCAGTTACAACAGGAACTCCATTAGCACTGGAAGGAATTTGTAAATGCTTTACTGTGTCACCGTAAAGGAAGAATTTATATTTCTAATCAAGCTATAAGGCCTGTATCTAAGCTATATTAAAAAAAAAATAGAAGATCACATAGACAACTTTTTAAACTGCTTCTTCAATATAATTGCAAATTTCTGTTCAAAGCAACTATGCAAAAACACAGTTCTGTAATTATTTGTGGTTAAGAACAAGGACAACATAATTTGCTTCTATTTTGAGGAGACACTTATGAGATAATCTGAAAAAAATTATTGATACTATGCCAAAGCAGGGAGTAAACTGTGGTGCCTTGGTTCACACTTAGAATAGCTTGTACATCTTGCACATCATAGATAATAATGCAGCTCAAGTAGGAAAACAAGACTTTGACATGCTTTCCCTAGCACAGTTCTCTAGGGAAACTGTGCACTGATCTATTGTTAAATGCAGCTCCTCAATTATGAATGTTTATACGAAAAATGAACTGGCATCTGTGCAAAGAAAGATTTCTTTCCTTATACCTGCAGGTTATTTTACAGTTAATAAGCAAAAGGAAGCAACCCATTTTCTAAGTAAGCTGAAATAGGACAGACTTCCTTCCACAGTTCCTCTTATGCACCTACCTTGCCTGCACCATCCAGAGATTTTATTTTAAGAAACCCTTGCCTCTGCAGGATCTGCATTTGGAGTCGAGCTATCTATGACTGGAAGCACAGGAGGGCTACAGAAAACAACCTAGTTAAGAATCCTTCTATATAAATGCCGTGGTATGGACTAGGAGGGGACAAGAGTATAAAGTACATTGAGATTCCTTTCCACTAATAAAGGAACAATTGACTTCCAACAGAAGTAGTTTCTAACTTTCCCTCCTTTTCATTTGAAGAGTTTTTCAGGAATCTACTGTAACACATACTAGAATCAAAACACTGCAAATGGCTCAATCCATTTTTGACCTTACTGAATTTTATAACTAATATATGCGAAACTTACATCACGTATACATGGCCAGTTCCCCAGGGATACTTTGGAAAAACAGTACTATGTGATTTAAATGAAAGAAGCCAGAAGTTTGATATAGTAAATCAATTGCACTTCAAACGAACTTGAAATGCTTGTAGAACATGTTAAAACTGCATAGCAACTAAGTCTCTCAGACCTAAATGAAACGGTATCATAGTGACAAAATGCAAAAAGCATCTTCAATAGAAAAACATAAAATTAACAATGCAATACATTGCAAACATTATAAACAGGAATGCATTTGACCTTTTTCCTAGCAAATCAAAGCTTATAGTGCAGTCTACCAAGCAGCAACACTAAGGATTTTTGGCATGTTTCCCAGCGACTACGTAACCAGGTTGTTTGGATTATAATTCAAAATTAAAATACACACTATTAAATTTCACTCTTTTTAGTAAGTTTTATGTCCCAGAACTGCTCAGACTTGGCTGCATGCTCAGCTTTCCAAGCAGGAAGGAGGAAGACCGGCTACAAAAAATGAG
The DNA here is from genome assembly GCA_013397315.1 of Donacobius atricapilla. Lineage (NCBI taxonomy): Eukaryota > Metazoa > Chordata > Aves > Passeriformes > Mimidae > Donacobius > Donacobius atricapilla. Next base: position 1,695,410 of record WBMY01014824.1, on the reverse strand, counting down.
ATTCTATCTCTCTTTTTAAAAATGCCTTTATGATATCATATCACATCACCTGTTCATATGTTTAACTAGTTCTATAAAGATAATTTTTAAGCTCAATTTCAATTTATTCTTGAAGCTTTCCTCTTCCTATGCTGCTGTGCTGCAGGATGCCTGGACAAACTGAAATGCAGTAGCTGAAGATGGCGCTAAACCCTAAATAACAGAGGAGCACTTAGTTCCCACTGGAAAGAAAAGAGGAATGGTTTGCTCCCAATATTTAAAAAGCACTATTTGGATGGGGGAAGCGCATGAAATGATTACTCACATTTATTAGTTGTTATGGTGTTTATAGACTAAGCTGTATTTAGTGTGACTTTTGCTTATTTTTTCAATGTCTCTTGGTACCCACACAGCACTACACTAAATTGTCAACACTGTATAAATTGTTTGGCTCCGTAAAGTACAAAAATTCATTACATTTTATAGGATTACACACTGTTCTAGCTACAATTTTGTAAACCATACTCATATATTCAGTACCCTGCTTTTCTTCCTAATATAAGAAAAATCCAAACCACATGGCCAAGAAAGTCAAACTGCAAACCATGAACGTGGATGTATGGATTCTTTCTGGAACAAATCCATTATGGAGCCTGAATGATGTTGCCAACCTGAAACTGTATTAGTAGTCAATGTCTGAATGTGCTAACCTTGTCTACAGCCACCTAAGACACAAAGAGGAAGTACAGAAATTTATGTATCATACTTGACAGTTTCCAAAAAGACATTGCAATGTTTACATTAAAAAAAAAATAGAATAAATTGGGTTGCTAATTTTATGAAAATTAACAACAAAGCCAAAGCATCAGCAGTTCTACAGTTTTTGCTGAAAAAATGTGTCTCAGTCTTCAACAAGAAGAGATGCAGTCTTTTTACATAGGAGGATAAGCCTACTTTGGTAATTATAATTCTGGATACCTAATAACAATTTCAAAGAAGATTTAACAAATTGCAACCTACAGTGAATTTATAAGGGTACCAAGAACCTACTAATGTCATGCTCTGCTCCAGTATGGACTGGAAATGGAGAATGTAACTTACTAAGTCACCATTACCACCAAGGCTGATAAAAGAATGATTTGGCTTTTATCAGCGCATTGTTAAAACTGTTCTGACATTAATTTTAGTAAGTTCAGCATATATTACTGGGTGTACTTTACCTTTTTATCCCCCTGTTTTCGCCTCCGTAGCCCCGGTCTGTAATCATCTCCAAAGCGCAGAAAGTAATAATAAGAAACGAGGCGTTCTATAGGATCCCTTATGACATTTATGTAAATTGGTTTCTTTTTAACACCAAATCTAAAGTAAAAGAGGGAAAAAAACATTTTTCAAAGGACAAATTAAAGCTTATCATCTAATACGCTAAAGTCTGTCTTTATTGCTACAACTGAAATCTATACACAAAATACATGATACTGAGAAGAAGTTCAATGATCACTTCTTTTCATCTTCATATCCAGTGCATTACATAGATGTGAAAGAAGGTTCAATTTCAGTCTGCCTAAGGTTATGATTTTAAGGGTTTATTATTAAAGAAACAAACAAAACAGACATATTGTCACACTGATAAATATTAAAAATGTTTACACAACTATCTTGACTCTAGAAATGCCTCACCTAGTTTAGCAGCCACATACATGTTTATAATAAGTACAAGGAAGTTTGATATTGAGTTCCTGACCTTGTGAACTGGGCTTTGCAATGCTATGAGTAGTTTTCCTGGCAAGTCTCCAGTTGTCAGAGACATTAACAGCAGGAAGACAGAGCTCAGAGCCCATCCATTGCCTGGGCTGAATGCATACAGCTATGCTTATTAAATATAAGATAGTATCTGTAACCATATTAACTTCTCTATCTAAAGAGATTAAATTTTTCCATAGACATTTACTCTAAGCAAATTTTGATGTACTCCAGTACAAACAGAAGCCTGATGAAATGAGGTGGTAAGCTCATACGACACAGGAGAAAAATTTAAACCACCAAACTGTTTTGTGCAAATGCTACCATTCAGTGATTTAAGTTAGCTTTTACAACAAATTTCTCAGTTTAATTTTCTTTTCCATTTGAGACATGGTGTGGCAAATAATTATGGTATCCAAACATTAAAAAGTTTATATCACAATGGATATTGCAAGTGGGTCAAGTGCTCTGAAGTAAAGCTAGAAGCTGGAAAAAAAAGTTCTCTTCTGTTCCTATGCAAACTGGAAAAGTGTTCTGCATCGAAAGAGGGCCATTCATGCCTCCTCAGTCGGCTAAAACAGAGCACCCATAGTTTTAAGATGCAGTACCATGATTTTTAAAGGGGCAAATTTTACTATCAGATACTGTGCATATGAGGAATGTTAAGTTGAAAGGCTGAAGAACAGAAATGTAGCAAAAGCAGCAGAAAGGAGAAAGTTAGAAAAAAAAAAACACTAACAGGCACTGCTTTTGCCAAAAACCAGCACTACAGACAGGGAAATTGTTAAAGGCTACAGAAAGAGCAATTGATTCTTCAAAGCTGCCAGCAGAGTACCAATGAGTCAGACTGGGGCACTCCAAGGCCGCACTGCTGACATCTGTCTGCATGCCAGCTCTGACCTCCCAGAGTCTGCAGCGTAGAGCGTGTGAATGCCGCACCATTCTGATAAAAAGTCCAGGTTTGAACTGCACCCTCCTGAAGGTCCACTGAAGTGATGGGACATGCACGTGTCCCCTTCCACAGACTATGGCAAATGCCGAGGAAGCTGTAACAAACCATTTCCATAGAGCAGCAGACTCAACCAACGAACAGCACATATCTGTGGGCCAAATGAAGATACCCCAGTCCTTAGATATGCTTGTGCTGGATTGTTACAATCACCTGCATTTGCACAGGAGCTTGCAGAACTAGTTTCAGTTACAGTAACATAAGTTATTACTGTAACTTTATTAATAATGATAATGGATTGGTAGTTGCATTGTCAAAGAACTTTTTTTCCCAACTATTTACCAGAGAAAATAGGGAATAAGAGTGGATAAGAAATTTTAAAAGACAAAAACGAAAAGGGAAAAAAATTAAACTTTTATTACCATAATTTCTACATGGATGGATTGCAATAACCTGTCCTCAATACTGTGAGTTATTGATGGAATCCAGTACTTTAATTTTCAGCATGTTTTATGAGGTACTTCTGATACTTGACAGTGGACCTAAGTCTGATGTCCATGTATACGAAAGCATTGACTCTTCTGAAATATTTTACACTTCTCAACTACAAGAATGTTCATTACAAGAACATACCTCACAGCCTTAAAGGTGTGGGCCTTGCCAAGCACAACCAGCGTATTCAAGATATTATTTTAATAATGAAAACCCAAAGTATGAGAAAGCAAGCTGTTGTGGGGAAAAAAAAAATCACTCAGGTGAAAGGATAACAAACAACAAAGACAAGGATAACACAGTCCTGAAAGGAAGATGCAGATGAAAGAAATCTGTGAAATTGCTTAGATGCTTTCTAGATGTAAAATATTTTAATTTTATGAGTTCCAGTATCTGAAAATATTTTCAGCTTTATGAACTAATGTAAAATAACATTCAGCTTTGCTGCACCAGAAAGCTGTTACTCAGTTCAAGTGTTTATTAATGTTGAAGCATTTTAATTTTAAAGAGGCAGAAAGGAAACTAAAGAATTTTGATATATTTCATTTGATTCACTAATTTGTAAGTAGCTTTTTTTGCCTGTCACTTTTTGTAAACTTGGTGCCACTGGTAATTTTCAGCTACTGCTGTAGCTTTTTGCATTTTTTGATATCGTACTGTATTGGGAATCTGCACAGGTCTCACTTTCCCATCTCATTCTTTGTAATAAAAAGTTCAAATTAAAAATCAGTGTACATGACAGAATGAGTAATTAAAATGACTAAACAAAAGAAATTATTACAATACACAAAAGAATTTAAATAAATACTTTAATGCACAGAAACATAAAAACACTGAGAAGAGACCGTCAGCAAGCGGTAAAAGTAGTGGTTACTATCATTTGTGCAGTCAAATGTAATGAGATCTGAAAATACCACTTTCAATTTTAAATAATTTTCTGCATGCTCCAAGTGCAAGATGAAGCACTGCCTAGTAAGCATCTTAAGCAAAACTGACTTATCAGTTCAAGGGAGGTTTCATAAGACTGAGCTGCTGAGGATCACAGCTTTAGATCCAGAAGTAAAAATAAGACAAGAAAAGAAACATATGAAAGTGGGCATAAAGATATGATCCTGAACCTTTGGAATCAGTGGGTGCATTTTAACGATATTTTATTTGATTTAGTTTTAGAAGTAGCAGTATTTATATCTACAAGAATTATTTCAATGCTTTTTATAGTAAGTCAAACTATTATAGACTGGAAAACGACTTCAAAATATAACTTTTCGTATTTCAATAAAGTGTAAAGGGATACTAAGGTAGAGAAGAATTACATAACTTAAGAGGCAGGTGGTGGGTGTTACTCTTTATATGACGCATTTTGAGAACAGGTGTGTTAAACTTCCCCAAATGGGAGGCCAATCCTGAAACAGAACTGCCACTGTTTCAGAGAAAAGCCATCATTTTTAGCAAAACAAGCTTGGAATTTAGACAAGGAATACTAGCCCCAGTACATAAAGGTTTTTTTCCTTTTGTGAATGAGACCCGGCTACACTCGGCGCTGCAGGAGGGCAGAGCGGCCGGTGAAGGCGAGGCCGAAGGGCCGCGCGGGAGGGCCCGCGGCGGTGGCGCCTCCCGGCCGCGGGCGCCAGAGGGCGCTGGCGGCCCGGCCCCGCGGGCGCCGCCGCCGAACGTACTTGGCGAAGTCCAGGTACGACACATGGCCATGGTAAAATCCCGGCTTCATCTCCCTCCAGGATGTCACATTCTTCACAAATCGAACCTGCGGAAGTGGGCAACAGAAAGGGTTTCTGTACGGCTCATTACATTTCCCCATACACAGTGTTTCCTGGCTTTTAATCTTATAATGCATTCAATTAAAAAGTCTATTTTGAATATTATCAAAAAATTTGTGCCACCTAAGATAGACTTTTCTGCAGCATACAGGTGACTGATTTTAGATCATCAGAATTTAATGATCAGAAACTAAACAAAAGCAGAATACAGCAATCAGAAGGGCAGTTCAAGGAAAGCTACCACAAAAACATCAGCAAGACAAACATTTCTATTTTTGTCAGTCCATTTTATTTGTAATTGGAAAGGAATGCAGAATTCTTTCAGTAGAAATAGAAGTACATATTTTATAGATTTGTCTGTGTTCAGACCCTCAAATAAAAGTGTACCAGAGTTACAGCATGTTCCCAGACCTATTTTACTGGGACATAAGAAATGAATCTGGTGGTTCATTTGCTCCTCCATCCCAAAATGCAATGCACAAGCAATCCAGAAACGTTATAAATGCATACGATGTAAATCAGACCTATAGCTTGCTATTTTGAATAGTCATCTTAAGCCTAACACTTTGCAACTTTCATGCTAAAGTATTTAGTAGCCTTTGAACGAGGGCTGATAGAGCCGTTATTGGCGAACTTCACAAAAAGAGAAACAGCCTTTACATTTCAAAGAACAAAATAAGACACATGCCCCAAACCAGAGAGTGTGATCAAATTAAGTGGGACATGCAAATCCTGATAGAGCTTGGCTTTACTAGATGAACAGGATATTTTAACATCAAAGCATGTAACTGAAAGTTATTTCAAAACTAGTGAATTGTATAATAAAGAGAGGATGATAAATTTGTACTGCCTGAGCTGTCTGACAAAGATATGCCATTTCTGAGGTTGTGAATTAAAAGATAGTGTTCTCTACACATCTGCAGTATCTTTTCTGTTACACAGAGAAACAGATAACCACAAAGATTCTGAGGTGAGACAAGAGAGACAAAAAAGGACAAGTGGATTGAGAGTGTCCTAAAGCATAATATTTACTATTTATTATAACCTACCAGTTGAAGATTTGAAGAGGTGAGACTGGCCTGCTGCTGTTTCTTCTATTGTACAAAACTTCAATTTAAGAGGTTGGTAACCTGTACTTATTTCTTTTAACACTGGCTCTCAGACTCTCAGATAACAGAAATTTATATTATTTTTTAATAACAGGCAACATTAATTTTTTCAGTGTACAAATTTCACAGTCTGTGGCATTACAGAATTTAAAGCATATATTGCACAGACATTAGGTGGCAACTCTAGCTGAAAAGCACTGCACAATGTTACACAACGATGTTTCATAAACTGCATTGGCTTTCTGTCCGGTTTTGTCCATAGCACAGAACTTCATAATATGGGACTTTGAATCCAGTTGAACTACCTTACTGCTACTGAAATAAACCACACTTCCACTGACTGTATCTTTCCAAGATTAATGACACCATATTTTCAGTGGAGAGCCTCAGCTATAAATATTTCCTTACCTGGCAAAGATATTTCCTAAATACAAAATATAAATCACCTTTCCTTCCTTCACCCACAAACCCCAAAATGTCATGGTTGGTTGATATAACTCTGCAAGTAAACCAGTTATGCTGTTTAGGCTGTGCACTGCAGCCCACATATTAGAGTGTACGTTTCTGTTTCCATGAATGAGCTTTTTGAAATCTTACATCATCTAGATTTCCGCTTCTAATAGACTAGGACTAGATATAAGGTGATGTTAAGCACAAAATCCCAAGGTTTTTGTTTTAGATCCCCATGCCAGCATCTGGCATCAAACCATAGATGTTTCAGGAACAGTTACAAAAATCCTTTCTTGCCTTTGTCTTATAGTGTTATTGTCTGCTATGGAAATAATTTTTATGAACATAGGATGCATAGTCTAGCCTCTAACACCAGCCAAGTTAAGAGAAGGCTAGGAAGGTTTTATAACACACCTGTGACATTTACATCTGTCTTAAGATGGACCTGCAACATGCTGAGCACCCAAGAACTATAGTTTTTAACACCTATTACTAACCTGCAGGCAAGAGATTTCTTTTCTTTCTCCCACAATTTGCAGCATTCCAAAAGCCAGAATTGTTCCAGGTCACAGACAGCCTAATGAGTCTGGATTCACACATTTTAGGTCAAAGATGAATATTGCTCACTGCTTCATACTGTTAAATATGATCAATTTTACCTTCCTTTTCAGGGCTTAGCAGATACTGGAGCTTTCAAGAGTCAGAGCAAGCTTCTCCAGCTGAGCCCAATTGAATAAAATTTGAGGTGACTTTAGAAGTTCAGATAGACGTGAACGGAATTCCTGTGAAGTTGTTTCATGGTGCTTTTATATAATCAGCTACAAAGTTGCTTCACAGCCTTTAGTAAGTGGAAATCAGCTGAGGTTCACTGAATTAAAAAGCCAGATCAAACCTACTCTAGGGGCATAAGATGTCCTGAAAGGTAAGTTAAACACATTCAGTTTCTAGGACAGAAGGAATTTAAAACAAGTCCCAGTGAGCCAAAAGAAGGGAAAACCCAACCAGCACGCCTGGTCTGAGAAAAAGCCATGTGTGCAAACTAAAGTGATGCTCTAAGTTTTTATCTCTGTCCATTAACTGCACCATCAGTCCCTTTTCTCTACAGCATGACCACACTCACATGAACTCATGCACACTCACAGTCACACTCCCAATCACACAAACACACTCTTGCACACAGGCACACACATGCAGATGCATGCACACACACATGCGTGTGTGTGTGCCGCATGTGTGCAAGTGTGTGTGAGTGCGAGTCTATCTGATGGTGTGTGTGTACATGTGACTCTGCCTGTGTATCTGTGTCTGAGTGTGCAAGAGTGTATGTATCAGTGTGCAAGAACGTGTCTGAGTGTGCCTGAGTTAGCTCTGAGTCAGAGGGTCAGGAATGCTGGAAACAGGCAAGCAGCACACCTTGGTCTGCATGCCATGAACAACCACAAGCAAGCTCAAGGCAAGGACAGTTGAGAAGCGAATTTGTGAGACGGTGAAAAGATTGAGTTCACCAGTACAGCCACAGTACAACCAGGATACCTGCCTTGCACTAATAGTTCATTCTCAGAAGGAAAAACACAACTGGCACACGTGCAGCACTCATACTCAGTAGACGATCTAACTCCAAAAGAAGAATTCTTAAATGTTCACGAGTACGACAGTACTTCCACTTCTAACAGAGTTGCTGCAGCCTTTTCACTTGTTCCACTTCTGACAGCCACTGAAACCTGCAGTAGCAGAGGAAATAAGTACCACTAAAGCCACTGTGATTGTGCTATCCTCTGAGGGACCAACTGTTTTAGAATGCACGTGGAAGCAAGATAAGGTATTTTCATGCTGCTCTTTTGAGAAAAATTGAGAGAGAAACTGAAGGAGAAAAAAACTCAAGAAATAAAAACCAGCAAGCTGAGGGATTGGAACACCAGATAATTGTAGCATTCGTAACAGGATAGAGAATGTTCTCACACCCACTTTTAAAATAGTATATCAAGAATACATGCTGTAATGCAGAACGGTCATTTAATTTTACATGATTTAGATGAAAACTTCACCACTTAACAAAACCAGTAAAGTTTCTGTGGCTGGTATGCCATTCTGATAGCCACAAACAGGCATTCCTGTATGGACAAAGTGTCACTGTTGAAACATACAAGCAGCAAATAAAACTCACCCAAACAACTACTCCGACTTAATTAAGAAAAGCAAGTGTTTCTACTACAAACCACACAGGTCAGAAATGCAGTATGGCCAACGTGGCACTCAGCTGCCTGCAAAGGAAAGGCCCAGCCTGGGGAAAGAGGGGAGCTCCCAGGATCCTGCTGCCAGAGATGCTGCAAAGGAAAGGAAGGCTGCTGCGACAAGTTACACCTGAAACTAAAATGGGTGTTAGGAACTCTTATCAGATTCTCTCAGATCAGATATAGACTATATCTGGAGTGGATTTTAAATGTAATTTTTTTCCACATTGCATTCAAGAAGTAAAGGTTTCACATATGGGCACAGAAGTTAAAATCTGTTGCAGCATAACAGTAGTTTGGAAAAAGTACAGCAGAAAAACTGCACAAAAGAAAGCTCATTAATTTATGAATTTCTGCCAGGCCCAAGGCAATCTTCACCTTGCTTAGGGAGATTTGCTTTAACAAACAGTATCACTAATAGAACAATTTTGTCTCTAGGATATGTTTATGTATTTTACTACTGGCACATATACACACCTAATGCACCCAAATGAGCTATGCTGGTGAAGGTGGCACATGAATATCATGCTAACCTGAGCCCACACAGAGTAAACATCATCAGCTGCCACTCAGCACCGCTGCCATCTCTAGAATTATGCACTGTGACTTACAACGGCAAGTTGTTATCACCATGTATTAAAGAAGAATAATTATTTCTGCATCTTTGAACAACTATGCAATATATGAAGTTCTTCGTTGTCAGCATCTCCCAGTTCACGGCCACCAAAGAAGCACAGTATCAAGTCTCTAATTAAACTACATCATTTACCACTTTGGACAAGAGCACCGTATCAAATGAAGGTAGGACTGACAGTATTGTGTACATGCTCAGCACAGACAGATTTTCATTTTTCAATAGATTATTATTAGAGGGAAGATGAAGAGTTTCTTTTCTATAAAACTAAGCCAGCAAAGAACAAATTTTATTTGAATTAAGTTCAAACAGAAGTAGAAACTTAAGGCAGCCTGTTCAATTTATACCTATTGAATGACTAGCTCTCCTATCCTTTAGGACAGACCTTCATTTCAGAAGACACCTTGACAGAAACAGAATTTGGTGGCAAGTGCAGCACTAGGTATGACTGACTTGAGGATGATTTTTAATTAACAGACATAGGTTTATTAAATCTTTTGAAAAATCACTCTGCTCTTAGTGCACAGATCTTTAGTACTTGTTGTACGACCATATCGCCTTCATATGTAGAAAACAATTTTACAGGAGGAAATACTCAATAGTAACACAACCCCACCATCACAAAACCGATTCCAGTATCACCCAAGCCCATTATTTGCTCTGCACAGAGCTCCCTACCTCAACCTTTCTCCCAAAGAGAGAACTGGAAGTGGAGGGCCTTTAGCATCTGCTTCTCCCTGCCCCAGTCCAGCTGTGCTGAGCTGCTTCGGCCTGCAGACATGCACTCAGAGGAGCTGGAGGGCTCAGTGCTGACATGCTGCAATGCAGAGCAGCTCCTGCCTCTGCTGCATATCAACTTAAATGATCAGCATACAACCGGCAGCAGAGAGTTGGAAACATTTGTTTTACAGGCAGGGATGATGACAGTGATGTTTCAGATCTCTACCCTGGATTTTCTGCAAGTGCACTCATGACAGCCAAGGAAATATTAAAGAAAATAAATCAATAAACATACTTCCTCACCCCAGCCTAACACAGCACTGAACCCTGATCATCTTTTTAAAATACTTTTTTAAGTACAGTAGCCATGATTATTTCTAGTCTGGTACAACACCAATTTTAGTGAGAATTTTTAATGGATGCTAAGTGACCCATCCTTTGCAGTGCAAGCTATTTACAAGCACTTTTCTGTATGTTTTTTATCACCTGTGAGACCTAACCAGCCCCAGTACCAAAGACACAAGTCTAGCCCTGACAGCATGGCACAGTGCCTGCACGACTCAGAGAGAAAATTGCCTAAGACTGCATTCACTGCAGATGGAGACAACAGGCAAGTTGTATTACCCAGCCAAAACAGTTATAACAACAAAGGTCATTTCTACCCCAGTCATGCCCCTTTTTAGCTTTGTTTTTTTCCAATAAACAAGACATCAACTCCAGCAGCCAAGCAAAAACCTAAACCTATTAAGAAACAATATTAATTCTCTATGAAGAAAATATGAAAACATTAGAATTCATTTAGACTGGAAAATGTGACAAAAATGCCAAATACATCAGATCACCCAAGTTTACAATAACAAACTTTTTTCCTGTGCTCTTCCCTTGTTTCATAAAGACATCCCATATTCAGCAGCTTACCTGATCTTGTAGAGACATAACAGGATTATTTTTGGTTGTATTGATGTGTAGAACATGGTATTTGTTCTTCGCACAGAGATCATAGGCAATATTTGTGAAGGATGTGCTGGCAGTCTTGGGTACTCTGTTGTAAATAATCACCACATCATCTTCTTCATCCAGTGTCACATCTTGTCGGGGACCATCTACTGTATGACGTTGCTCTATTTCTCTGACTTCATGCCTTGCAATAGCCCTTTCTGTTAAGGAAGAAAAATACAAAATTTCAATGTGAGTGCCACCAGTTCTGAAGTTCAAACCTTAGAACACAATCTGGTGAAAAGCAGTAACTCCTCAGCGATGAAGGAAACACTTGCTGTACTATGTATTTCTGACATATCTGAACAAAACGTCATCAATAAAAATGAATGAAAGATAGTCCATCACAGAGCAGAAAGAACCTAGAAAACAATATGCTTAGGGAACACAGACTATACTCCATGACTCACACTGATGTCACTGTCTTTAGAGTCATCATGTCCAAAGGCAAGTCTATAATGCACTATGAAAATGGCGACATCCATGAAATATCCCACATAACTTCTACAATACCCCTAGATAAAAATTATAATGGAAGAAATAAATCAAACAATTGAAGAATGTAAGTTTTCCAGAAATAGTAGAAATACTAACACCAGAGACCATAGTCAACTGACTGTGCAGAAGCACTGTCATTCAAATGAAACTAGTGAGTTTTTATTTTAACTGATACAAGCCCCAAGAGTAAAGCATTACAATAAGTGGGGTTGTAAAAATTCAATTAGTTTTATTAATTTGAAGTTTGACAAGAAGAGAAGCAAGAGGTGCATACAAAACAGGTAACATTAAGGTGAGTGATCTCTGAGTACTGAAATGCATCAAATACATCAAAAAGAAACAAACATGGAAAGGCAAGCTATGAGCAGCACATTTTAGCAGAGTGACTGGAGTACTTTGCAAATAACTCTTCTTCTATACAAAGGGCAATAGAGTAATTGAACATTGCTTCAAGTGATAAAAACTTATTTGGAAAATAAAACTCAGAGTATTATAGCTTTCTCTTTTTTTATGCTGCAGAATATTAAACGCCCCATGCTGATTGAGACTCACGTTTTTTTTCTGTTCCAGATAAGTATGTACTTTAATACAATTTGTAATACAGATGTCAAAGCACCTTTTCTCATTCATTTATGGGGATACTGCCTTTAATAATGTATTCAAAGAAATCTGCATTTGTCAACAGTGTAAGCTGAAGTTGATATCACAAGAGTAACCTGTAATTCTCTGTATTATGCTCTTTTACGGAGTATAGCTCTTTATGGATGACATGCTTTTAACAGCAGTAGCAGCTCTTGACCTTTACTTCCCTTGGTTCTTCAGCCCAGCTCCTTCTATTCTCTTTCACCAAATCTCTTTTAAAGCAGAATCATCAAACTGTGAATAGCCTAACCTGTAATTCCACATAAACTGTCTTAAACCACAAACTTCCATCTGTCTGAAATGCTTCAAAGCTTAAACTCACTCACTCTCTCATATGCTCGTATCTCACACCCCATAACTAAGTTACATCAGTATGAAAATGTTTGTAGGAAATGCTTATTGAGTATATCTCAATTTTCCACATGACATCTGTTGCTCCCCACTACATCAATCAGTTTTTGCTCCTTCTTTTCTCATTTGCTACCTCTCCTATCAATGCTGGCCAATGTCCTATTTTGGAAAGAGATGAGGCAAGAGACTCAGGTTTCATCTCTGAAGATGGCCACAAAAAATGGGGCTGGCAACTCTCCCTGCCAGTAATAGATTAGAGGATGCATTTGGTAGGGAACATAGTTAACCACAGGGCTGCCCAAGGCTACATGGATACTGAATACCACCTAGAGAGGCTGAAATGAAACACATTTAATTGGTATTTTCTATACCAGAGTAGTAAAATTAAGCTAGATTTGAATCATGGCTACGTAGAACCCCAGGGCTGATGAGGCTGGCTGGCACAGAGCTTCCTCTTTTACATACAAGAGAGAAACATTTGTGAGAAAGAGACATGATTTGCAAGAGGACTGATGAGAAGTATTCCTCTAACGAGGTATTTTAAACCTTGATGATTCAGAAATTAGTGTGATAAGGGCACTTTAAAGACCATGCATGAGATATAAAAGCTGCATGATTGGATGCAATTAGCAGAAAGGCTATTGCATCCAACCACTTTCAGCTTCCCATGGCGAGGGGGAAAGCAAGAACTCAGGTAAGGAGCAGAACCTTCACAAGCCTTTAGTATGAAGACAGTCCTATTATGAAAAAAAAAAGGAGACTTTAAATTTCAAACTAAAACAAAAACTGATCTTTAGATGAAGCACTGAAATCACCTTTTTAAAATAATTGCAATAGTTAAAAAAAAAAAGGCTGAAGTGAAGGATATAAACTGCTAAAGTGCAAGGCAAGTCGAAGGGAAAAGCAGAGGAAGCATCTGGAAGTGTCTAACCTGGCCAGCCATTCTAAGGGCCTATTTCATTCCAGTCTATGAGTAATACAGTAATGAAAATTCCAAGTGTTGTAAAAGTGCACATTTTTTCCCCAGCCACAAATAGTTGGTAGTTTTTCCCATGAAGTCAGGAAGCTCTTCTGATACTTACTGAAAAGTCAGTTTAACTCTTAAAAATATGCATATCAATTATATTTATTGATAAGGTTAGCAAATTTATTATTTGGAGAGAGGAGGATGTCCAGTAATGGTAACATGCAACTGAGCACAGTCTTTGGGATACCTATGTAATCAGAAGTTAGAGAATTTGAGGAGTTGATGGGCATTTGATTAACTACTTCATTTGCTCTTCTGTAAAATTGAAATAATCTTGAAAGTAGAAGCCCTGTAATGGCTGAAAAATGAACAATACTTATATGTTTTTAGAAATATGGCAGAAAATGCAATGTATGCTTTAAAGACATTTTACATGTGGAAGATAGGGAGGAGTATTTACCAAATATATCATGTTTACCAAAAATCTCCTTCAATGACAGCAAATATAACTTTGATGACAAGAACCTGTCTACATGAGGTTGGTCTGGTTTCACTGGAAACAATTTAAAAAAATTTCAAAAATCGGGATGGGTAATTTCTTTCCTCTCAGAGATCCAGTGAATAAAATGCCCTACAGTCTCATTGCTTTCACTGCATTCTATTTAAACTTGGTGTTGAAGGAAAAACTCCAACGCAAAATTATTAAGAACCAAATGCTTAAAAAGGGTTAAGATCATACACTCTAAATTTCACATTACATAACTACACCTATTTAAAAAGATGATGCAGCATTTAAATAAGTGATACCTTTGAATACAAGACAGGTTTTCATAAAACTATAATACAGGATAATTTAAAGGTATAAGATACTCTGTCTCACACTTTTTTATTATTGCTTGTTTAATTTCACTGTATCACACAATATAATTTCTATACTCTTGGGATAAACTCTGTTCTGTCATCTGCAGTTGTCCTGCAAGCAAACTTTCATCTACTTCAAGGACAGTTGGCACATAGGCAGCACCAATACGCACAGTGTAGTTACCGTTGCTGAACTGATTATTTGGCAGCAGGCGAATTACTTGCAGAAAGTCCTTAGCAGGCTGAAGTAGCTCCACTGTAAACGGTAGAAGTTTGCTTTCTCACCTGTTTGTCTACATGTTCTTCTAAATCCCCCTTCATCCTATTCCTGTAACTCGGCCTCTTGGCATGACTTAACGTTTCTCGAGCCATCCTCTTGTTGCAATAAACCACAAAATTCCATGGCTAGCAACAAATTGGTTTGCTAGTCACATGCTACCAGAAAATAACACATAATTGGCAAGAAGGTCCTTCTTCAGCAGTAACACTAACAGCAACATTTCATCCTTTCCCCATCTCATCAAGGTCACTGCTCTTTCAAGTCAAAGCAGTTTCTCAACAAGCTCAAAAGTTACTAACAAGAAACATTTTGAGTGAAATGGACAGGCCAAGGATCTCAACTGATAAAATCACCTGTAAAAATGCAGTGGACCCATACATAATTCTAAAAAATATTTGAAAACACAGCTGAACCATATTTACATAATTGCAGAAACAAATCACACAAATGAACAATATTTAAGTAATTATAGAAACAAATGACTGGGATCATAAGCAGTTATTAGTCTACATTCCTTGCACATTCAAACAGATAAATGTCTTAGGTAAAACAAGCTTATTAGCATTTACTTCAAATCCAAGTGTTAACTGCATAACTGCATACAAAATCTTCCCAAAGAAAATAGTGTGTCATGGATTTTAACAACTTAAAGATTAACAAAACCAAACATTTCAAATTCCTCACATTTTTCACAGAAGCATAAGAACCTCCCGGGATTTCTGAACAAAGGAATCTATCAAAATCAGAAATTCTTCTTTACCCTCTAACTTAGCACTTACCACTCTTGATGAAAGACACATTTAGAGCCTTGCTGGCTGTCAAATCAAGTTCAAGTAACTGGGAGAATAATTCAGAGCATACTGCTCTACTTTCCCAAACTATATTCTTTGTCCTCTACATCTATTTCCCTTTGGTATGTATCTACAGATATTAATTAGGTTCTCCCTTCAATGTATCTTATATGCCTGCCATGCTTCATTGTGAAAGCTCTCACTCAGAGGAGGAAAGACACAGTCTTAAAATAAATTTTAGCTCAGCAGCTTTCCAAGTGTTGCCCAACAGATGAAAACCACGTGCATCCAAACTTCAGTCCCACTGGCTCGATGAGAGGGAACCGGACAGCTCGCCTTGCCAGCAGCACCCCTGAGCAGGCTGCTGCTACATACCTACACCGGTGGATGCCACGTTAAACCAAGAAGCAGGTTTCTTCGAGACGGGAAGGACCCCGAAGGCAGCTGACTCCGTGTCTGGGCTCTTTCCCCGGTGCTCCCAGGCCAATTAGGCAAGCAGCTGGTAGCCTGAGGCACTGAGCAGCTCAAGCTGTTTCCCTGCCCACAAGCTGCATTAAACACGATGGGCATAAATGACACTGAACCCGAGCAGGACTGCAAACCTGCTCATTATGGACTCCATTCTCCTCTGATGAAGGATGAAAACTGAACAACAGCGTAAAACTGAATCATAATTCTGTAGCAAAGTTAATGTTCTGAATCATTTTCAACACCCACCACATACACACAGCCTTCATCCCTCACTGAAACGTGGCCTCCCCCGGGAGCTGCTCAGCAGCACGACTTACAGCCACGTGGAGATAACCAGGACTTTAGGGATGGAGAGAGGAGAAAGACTCAATGGTGCTATGACAATTTATGGCCATGGAGGACTTGTGTCACTATACCCAATTAAATCTGAAGAAAAATTTAGATTGAATTAATAGAAAGTGCCTAAAAGTTAGATTTGTGCAAGGTGTGAGTATTAACATACCGATTTTTTAAAAGACTTTTATAAATAACCACTCTATTCAGCTCTAGTTTTATGTCCTACTAAGAGCAGAACCACCATGGGTTCTCTAAAAACTTCATGAATTAAAGACCAACATGTATTTGTGGGCAAAAATAATCGAAGAGATTTCTAAGAAACAAAAATGCAATTTCATTTAATTTTTTTCAGTCACACAGCAAGAACCCTGGTACCCAGGCAGCAGCCCACTGCCCCTAGACAGAGGGTAGATGGTCCCATTGCACTGCCAGCCCCTCACACACACTACCACCCACCACTTCACAGCTTCAGGAATTTTGGTTAATAATGATACCATTCAGGGAATGACACTTGTGGAAAGCACTGCTACTGCCTTATGCAGCAGCCATAACTTATTCTGGTTAAGAGAGCAACACCTTTCGCTTTCCTCTTCTCTTAGATATTTATTTGTGTAGTTCAGAACAACTTTCCCAATTAAAAACATCTTAACCCTTAAGGTATTTTAGTTGTTTGCATTTTAGACAAAAAAACACTGTTGGTCTCATTTGCAAGTCTAGCTATCTTAATCAGCCTATGAAATACCTGCTAAAACCTTCAACATTTACCTTTAATAAGACTTCAAATTCAGGATAGCCTTAGCACTTATGTGCTCTGAACCCAGTTCTGACATGTAGCAAGCAAAGATCACATGCAAAGCACAAACCAGAATGGAAACAGCACAAGGCTCAAAATAATACCAAGAAAGTAATATAAAGATTTTTAAGTCAGGTCAAAACCCCATGTTTTCTTCCCCTTCTAAGAATTCAGTTGCCTTAGTGGAAAGAAATTCTATTGACTAATTTTAGACATTTTATCCCAGCTTGTTTCTTTTCCAGTAATGCAGGAAAAGAAATAACTATAAAAGGTATTTTGTAATAAACCCCAGTAGTTTAGTGACCAAGTAGATTTCACTAATATTGCCAAAACATTTTCTTTCATAGTGGTTAATGCACTTTCAGAACAGAAGGAAAAGACAGTCCTGCACTTCAGAACTGTCAAGACAGAAGATAATTGTTTTCAAACTCCAAACTTTAAACTCCAACAAATGCTCACTGGAACTAGTTAAAAGAAAAAAATAACCCCCCTCAGAAATCCCCATACAGACAACCAAGCAGGCACTGAGACTGTTAACTGAAATCGAATGCAGCAGCTGCCTGAAAATTGGAAGTAGCAATTCTAAAAAGCCTGCTAGAGTTCCACTGGCATTTGGTATCTCTCCCTTTATTTCAAGACAGCATTTTTTCCAGGGCTTTATTTTGAACATGTAAGTAGAAGCATTCTGATTAGTGAATAGTACTGTTAAGGCTTTGATTTTAAACTAAAAGACAAAACGTTTACTCTTCACAATGAAATCACCATCCCACATGTACATCCAACCTGGTCTGAACATCAGAGCCTACATTTCTCATTTTTCTGCAAATTCTGTTACGGAAGAGAGATTAGAGTCTAACCAAGCACTTGCTTGCTTTATTTTTTCTTCTTAAGACTACAGTTAACATACAGCCTTATATACTTTTCTTCCAGCATTTCATTGTGCAAAGTATCTTAAATAAAGACTATATTGTGTCTCTTTTTGGATTTAAGACCAGGAATACCAGGCATGTACTATTAAGTCAACCTGTGTCTTAGTAATACATAGGACAGGTAAGGGCCTATGTCTCAAATTCTCCCAGGAATGGCAAAACTAGACAAAATCCCAGGGAAGTTAGATACCAGATGAACTGCATATATAAATCAAAGTTTAGGTACCCCAACAAGCATGGTTATTCCCAGAAATAATAAGGCTTATAGCAAATACTTTGGTAAAACAGCATCCAAGAAAACAGAACAAAACAGAAGACTTAATTCCACCAAATAAGAAAATTTCAAATATTTGTAAATGCTTTAGAAAAAAAGGTGTGTACTTAAAACACATATTCAGCTCTAACTAGAGCATCACCGCTATGACTCCTGAATACTGCACAAAATGCCAACTATAAAGTTAGGTAAAGATCTACAGAAGGAGAATGTTCAGGCACCATGATGTATTAGTACATTTAAAAATAAGCATATGTCAAGCAGTTCCATAAGCTTTCCAACTTCAGACTTACCTGTTTTGCTTGACCCAAGTATTGACTTCAAGTTGATGAATTAGCATGAGAGCAAACACAACAGTCACCATTCATCTTTGTTTTCTCCCAGTCACTTGCACTTTCTTGTTTTGTTAGGACAAGTAGACAGCTGTAAAAAGAAGGATGTAATCCTTCACGTAAAAGGTTTGTGGCTTTTCAGAAAAGCCACAAAACTGTCAGTAAACTGTTATGGAGCACTGGGACTATGACAAGAACAAAGAAAAATAAGTTGCAAACCAGGGATTTATTCTCTAAATAAAAAACCTCAGCTGAGTATATAACAGCAGGGTTTGCTCTTATTAATAGTGCCTTAATATCTTAGTGCAGGTCTCCAGTGTTAGCAAGAAAAGTTAATTGACCTGTTTTCTACACACATACAGTTGTCACAAGCATTCCACTATACAAATATGCATGTCACTCCTTCAAGAAAAATCCAACTCAAATAGGGAAGCAAAACAAGATCAATATAGAGTGTCTGACTCTATTTAGTAAGGCAGCCTGGAGATTGGTGCTTTATTTATATATATTTGTTATTTATACTATTACATGAGCTTTCTGCAGTCACAGAATCATTTACTTTTAAAGTGTATTGACTAGCAAAAAAGCAAAAGGAATCACTAAGCTATCTTTTAAAATCATTGAAAGACTGATATGTAAGGACAGCACTGTATTCCAGTAAGTCGCCATCAGATTTAATAAAACTAATTGCTAAGATATACTGTTATTTGCAACATATTGCACTATATCACTGCTTATCTTCACACTTCTGGGCTAAACTAACCTAATCTGGAAAACAAGCTATTGCCATCTGGTCTAACAGCCAAAAAAAGGAAGACAGCGAACAGCACTGCCTTCTGATCAGTACGGCAGCTGACGTGGTTAAGGGAGAAGAGCTAAATATTTTACTAGGAATCTTCGGAAGTTAGAGTACCAAGAATAACCCTACAAGAACTCTGTGTAGCACCAACAGATAGAGTGTGGTATTTGCTTAATTGACATTGGCTATGTATAGATTAGGCATTTACAGTGATAAACATGATTTCTAACCTTAATGTTGTTATAGGACTTTGTGAAAAACAGAAATTTTGAAAGAAGTTTTAAAAAACCAGAAATGAGCCTGCATGCTGCATGAGTCCCACGGTTGTTAAGTCATTACAAAATTAATTTTAATTACATTTTCAAAATACTGATTAGATCAGCTCTTGGTTATATTTTTTGTTTTCTTTATGGAAACCATTTATCTTGGTCTTAGCTTCATTTAAGAACTTCAATTTAATTCTATACCCTGGTTGCTTTATACATAAATCAGAAGTAAGTTTTACTTTTCCCTCAAAAATGTGAATTGTTAATCAAGATATTTGCTACTTCATGTAGCTAAAATATCAACATAGATAAAAAATACTGCTTTATCTTTTTTTCCAATCTAAAGTTTGCAGCCTAAAGACCTCATCTGCAATGGAGATCAAAAAGATAAGCATGAATAAAGATAAGCTCTAACAACATATAGACCACTTAAAAATTACATTTCATGAACATCAAAGCCATTTTAAGTAAGTGAAAGTACAAAAGCCCCTCTATTTTTAATTAAATGCCGGAATTACAACAAACACTAAATTAAAACTTTTTAATTATCTCTGGAAAACTCCTTCCCCTCTTCACACCTAAGTCCAAGCTCTTCTCAGGCAGAACTAGGAATACAGGCAGTATCAACCTGGTTCCTTTATTAATAAAATAAACACCTGCTTTAAGGGGAGCCCTTCCCGTTTGACTTTCAGAGGATTCAAAGGTGTAGAGGCCGAGTGGACTCAAGGAGTCCATAGAGGGAACATCACGAAGTCCTCTCAACACATATCCCGCCCTGGCCCTACTCTGGAAGTTTAGCTGGACTTTCATGAGAGAAGCCGATATGAAATCCTCAATATGAGTTTGAAACCATACATTATAGAAAATTTGTGACACAACTAGCAGCTAATGCAAACCTTCCACAACCATCTTTTCCATGCTAAGAAACAGTGGCAATCGTATTTCAAATACCGGCATATCAACATCACCACCATAAATCTCTTTGCAGCAGACATTGATTAGCAAAATCAAAGTTACATCAGCAAGAGCTTGACCTCATTTCATGTCAGTGTGATATGGAGCTCCTTGTGCTTGGTAGACACAGAAACAGTCCAAGCTAGTGATGTACAGTAAGGTGGTTTTGTACAAAAGCTTCCCTCTGGTAGGAGAGCCAGCTGGCTCATTGAAAGCCTCTTGGTGTTAATCCTGATTTAGGTTGGATTAAGCTTTTTAATTAAAAAGAATTCTTTTTCTACATGCATGAGAAATATTCTGGTCTTCTCCCAAATCTTTTTTCAAACAAGAAGGACTATTTGATGAAAATTTGTCCAGAATGTAAGGGCAAACAATTCCTTCAACTGCATATCAGATAGCTGTTATAAAAAGCTAAAAAATTCCAGCCCCTTGTTCAGTACTTCGGTCCCACAGCAGTAAGGGATAGAACAGATTTGTATTCACCAATCTCTACCAACGCTTCCTGACCACAATACAGCATAATTATTCATTATCAGAAGATATACCATCACTGAACTTACCAAAAGTCAGAACTGCAGAATGTTATGCTGGGTAAGGCAATGCCACTGAACTAAAAGTCAAAGAGTTCCCCCAGGAAGAAAAAGAGGAATCAAGATTCTCTTTTGGTATTTCCAATTCATTGAAATACTCATTTTATGGTAAGAAAGTTGATTTAGCTTTACATCCTGTTTTGTTAGCAGTCAGAATTGCAGAGTGTGCAAAGAGTTGACTGGTCTTGTGAAAAAACAAAACCACCCCAAACCAAACACTAGGAACACCCACATATTTGGTCAGATTATCTTTTTCAGACATTAAGACTTTCAGTTGTCAGATCTGATTTTATACAAGCAAAGTAATCTGCTTCCAACAATAGTCAATAGGCTAAAATCCTGCATTAACCCATTTCTAATAAGGCTGAAACCTGCAGAGCTCTGTAAGGCAATAATCCTTTTGCTGCCATTGAGAGTGGAAGTGTTTTGAACTGTCAATACCAAGGCACTGATGATATTTTAACTTGATTTTAAAGAAACATTACACTGTCAGCACAGCTATGAATAGCAATGCTAAAACACTGTTTGGAGAAAAGGTTTGTGGAAACTTCTCAGCCCGAGTTCCCAAAGTTGCTGTGACACTGAGGAGTCTGTGCCCTCAGCGGAGATGCAGGTATTGGTCTGAACTCAGCTTTCCCCAGAGAAGTTGTACAGCCATAACACTTCCTGTCTAAGCCAGTATGAAAACTACTGAGTTAATCTAAAACATTTCCTCCCTGCTCTTCACATCTCCATTCATGAACCCGAATTCTCCTGAGGTGCTTTTGGTTTAAGTCTCCAGTGACCCTCAATGGTTTTTGTATATACAGTTTAAATTTCCCTTGCTGTTGCATTAAGTCTCCACCCTCAAATTCCATAAGCCTCAATTACTATTTCTGCATATATGAATAGTAAGGTTCAAAAGTTCATTTTTATGTTAACGAGCTGCAACTATGTAAGGATATATAGATATATATACACACACACACATACACACACATATATATATATATAGATAGATAGATTTGTTGGTAATTCAAATTAAGCATGTACAAAAAAACACACAAGTCTTCCCTTCTGCTATATGAAATGGAACTTACTACTTCAGAACTTTAAAGCAGAAAGATATTTTAATCCAAGCCATTTCTAGGGGGAGGGGCTACAAAAGCACTACTATAAACTTCTGTGGGAAGATATACTGATTGATACAGTTTTTTATAAGAAATGCATTATTTATGTGGGATGCTTCAAAGCAAAAAATACCACTGGTGAATTCTGATGACACATCACCTTGTGATACATGTTAAATAGCGAAGATGCTCTTCAGACTGAGTGAGCAGAGGAAAACCTGAAAAAGGACTTCTTTATCATGATATGAACTCTCTGGCCACACTGTTACATGAGGAGTAAAATAACACAAAATAAAGTTAAAAAATAAACAAATGGAAATAAAATAATTGAACTTTGACTCATGATACTCTGCAAATTTAATTGCAGTGGTTAAAAGGGAATGACCCATGTGACAACATATGGTAGAACAGAAGACATCATATGGTAGGAACAATTCATACACAAGTTTGGGCAGAAAAGACAGAGGGAAAGTCAAGAGGCAATAGTCCTCTGTAGTATGACGTGGTGCAAAGGAAGCTCCATGATGAGTAAACACTGAAAATGTGCATACTCTCATGCTTCAACTCTTCAATTACTGTTCTATGTCTACTTCATCATTTTTATCTTCTTTTCCAATTCACAGTTTATCCTTAAAAAGGTGGAAACACTATGGCTGTATTTAAGTTGTAAACACCAACCTCCCTTGCTCATTTTAAAATAATGTCTGAAGTCTTATTATTTCTACATTCCTAGATTAAAGTAACTTATCTTAGTTTCCAAACAGCCACCACAAAATATTTTCACACCTCTTCTGACACCTAGTTCATACCAACTTATCTTCTTCTCAGGAAGGCAAGGATATCTTGGGCTGACATCAGCATGCATAATTAAAATTGACTCGGTAAAAATTCTCACTACGTTTCATACATCACACTATCAATGAGAAAATGGGACACTTTTCATCAAAAGGAAATCCTGTATCTAAACTGTTGTAGATCAGGACTTCACATCTCTGTACACTACTAGCCTATGTCCAACTGAAAAGATTGGAGAACTCTCAAGCAAGATACAGGGCTGTATCGCAGTAATCTGTATTGCTGTTCTTTTCAGCAAAACTATGTCAAATTTAAAAGAGTTTATTCTGTCCTCCCTTCCATGTTCCCAAACGTGAACATATTATCCCAATGGTAATTTGGTTAAAGTAGCAGCCATGTATTCCAGAGGCTATGGAAAAGGCCCCCCTCTCTGTAGTCAATGTAACAAGACTGAAACTACAACAGATAGTAGAAATTTCACTCGACTTTGCATGTGGCACTTAAAAAGAATCAGCAATTTCAGTAATTTTGTGTATTTCATGAACCCTTTTAAAATATTCTTCAGCTGAGGTACAATTTCTGTAATACATTGACTTCTAAAAACTGTATTTATAATTGTACAGAGTAAGTTTTATTTCAAAATACAACATTGCCTGTTGAACAAAAAAGCACTGTTCTGCTTTTGTGCCTTCTGGCTGCTCGGAGGGGGTAAAGGATTTGGTTTAGGTATTGTGAGATTTTGTTTTTAGATCGCCTCTCAACAGGGCAGACGCAAAGGAGTTCCACGCTGCCCCTCTCCAGGAGGAGAAGGTGCCGGTGCAGGAGGGCAGGGCAGCTGTCCCTGGCATGGGCAGGCTGCCGAGCCGCGCTGTCGCTGTCGCTGCGCGGGGCTGACTGACACAGGTGCGGCGGCGCTGTCCGGCCCAGCGAGCCGTGCCAGCCACACTGCGCATCTCTGCACATCTGCTGAGGCTAGAAGCATTTGAGAACAAGTCCTGCTTTCAGCCCCGATACGAACTCATCCAGTATATTCATCAAAAATGCAGTTGAATCCAATGGCTTTAATTTTCCAAAATGATAGAGACACACTACCTCGTGACTAGAGATGTGACTAGTTCCAACTTCTGAACTTGAGATGGGAGCACTCCCAGTTCTCTGTGAAGGGTCACCCTGTGCAAAGCAACGGCCACAGGAGGCAAACCATAGGAAATCAGCTTACCCATGGAGAACAGTTCTGAATTGGTAACAACTGAGCTGCAAAACCCCACAGAAATTCACATTCATGCCACTAAAACAATTACAACAAAGTGTCTTGGTGAAAGGAAATTCACCATGGATATCAAACATGTTTTTTCAGGAAGCGAGAGTTCTTGATAATAATTATTTAGGCTACTACAAAGCTAAACCTCACTAGGCTGAGCACAGTTCTGCCTCACAGAGGTACCTTTAGCCTCCAGGAAGGTTTGGAACCCTCTCAGGATATTTGGAAGTCACAGACAGCATCCTGGCTCATTTAACACACAATACCGCTGTCCTTAAAGCAGTCCTACAGTGATATATATTAAAATGATTTGTCATGTTAATTTTATTATTCAGATTATCATTACAGGTGAAAGCAGGAAACTCTCAGGCAGTACAGGTATTTTAAGGTAGCTTGATTGCAAAGTTTATAAAGAAGAGCAACAATAATTTACCATTTATCACAGAATAGTTTGGGTTGGAAGGGGCCTTTAAAGGTCATCTAGTCCAACTCCCCTGCAATGATTTACAGTCAGTTGTGCAAAAATCAAGACTGATGTGATGAAGAGCATGAATAACACAGGTAAGGTTTTTTTATTCGCTGTCTTCTCACCAAGTCCTTCTTCCCAGCTGGGAAGGGTGGAAATCTTCACTGTACAACATACACTGACACACAACTTTCAAAAGCTAGAGTTTTAACAGTTTTATCAATTAGTCTAAATCACCTGAGTTCTCGGAACTAAAATTATATCTGTTACAATAGACACTCTTTAATCTAGTCCTCACTAGCTGAGAAACACTGCAGAGGTCACAGAAGTATGTGACTAAGAAACATTTCAGCAATTTTCCTGTTTCTGTGCTTACATGAATCTAAGGATGCATTTTATTTTCTTATCATAGTAGTACAACAATGCAAATCTTTCTTTAAAAAAATACTATCACTAGAAAGATGAGGCATTATCTTTGCTAATTTGTGAAAATTTTTGCATCCAGGAAGCTGTCCTTAAAATGAGCTCTGTGCCTTGAAAATTATATAAAGTACTCATTTAAGAAAATAATTAGTATGTATAACAATCACTTGAAAGCTTATCTCCTGCTATAGGACATTTCCATTGGGCAGCAATCTGGACTGCATTATAAGACACTATTATACATGAACAGATGGAAGGCATAAACTGATATTTAGCTGCAGATTTCCTGTCAGAAACTTATATAAAAAGAAAAGAAGGAAATATGCTTAACATTTTCCATCAGCCAACATCAAATCACTGAAAAAAACAGAGGCATCCATGTAATGCCAATGAAACAGCAACCTATTTTAATCCATATTTTTTCAAGTCCCTTACATATCAGATAATCTTATTTATGCCCATGTTTTTATTCTTAGGCGCACAATATAGGCTCAAAATCAATAAACTACCCACAAAAGAACACACACATTTCAGTTACAGTTAAAAATTAAGACCTCTCAGGTTTGAATTCTTATTTGGCCAAAAATCAGTGGAAGCCACTGAAGCGCTACAGAGCTTCACAGGTTTGTCAGAACTGATTATTGTATCACAGGCCAAAAATGTATTAAACTTTCCTATTATAAGATGTAATGAACTGTCTTGGCCAGAAACACATTGTTTATATCATTCAGATATGAAAGAAACTCAAGTTGCAAAAATTAGGGTAATAACACCAAATTAGTAGGAAAATAAACTGCTCCCTTTGTTTAAAGGCAAAGTAATATCAGCTACTGCAATCAATACAACTATTTTGAAATACAGTATTGTCTTGGATTGCACCAAATCAGAACCTTCTGCTTCACTGCCAGAACTTAAAAAGAAAACTAAATATTAATGCTATCAAAACACAATACAGAGATCATCAGTGGCTGAACATGCCACCCAAGAGGAATGGGGAGTATGGGAGGTAAGGTACAGATGTCATCTGGGTCATGGGAGCTGTATTTCACAATTGAGAAAATTGATAACTTCAGCTACCTGAAAATTTCAAAATCTCCAAAATATTATTTCATAAAACTTCAGAACATATTGAGGACCACACGAATGTTTCCTTTTGTATGTAAGTCAATAGTAGCATAAATTTTTAGTCTGCACATAGACTGAATTTGCTATTTTCTTTATGGATTAACCAATGAAAGCTTGTAATGTTGTAATTCTATACATTCAGCTTCTTTAATTTCGTTTTTCTTTCTGCATAAACACAATACAAGCAAAGGAGCATACAGACTGCCTTCTGTTTCAATGGTCTTAGAGACAAATCAACCTTCAAGATCACCAATGACCTCCAAAAGGATCTGAATATTGGAGGGCCTTACTATTAATTAATAGTAAGGCCCTCCAGTATTACTCCAATGTTACTCCAGACTAACAACAGTTAGGGCTTCAGGCACAACCAAGACAACATACTTAATTCCCCATTTCATGTGGTGAATTCATGAGGTCAAACTGCATTAAACATGGGGAGGAAGGAAAAGAATTGGAAAGAAAAAATATGTAACTTGACTATCAATTAGAGTACATTGTGTTATGCCACACTCCACTAATGAGCCAACACTGAATCTAGAATTTATTTGTACGTAAGTTCACATACAGTTGCATAAAGGTTCAAAATGTGTTATTATTTACTGAGAGCTGGGAATAGTCTACACAAAGTAAACCTGGCAGCTCACAGCTATCTCAAACTTACCCTTGGAAGGGCACCAGAATTCTGCAATATTTGCCTGGACACAGATAATAAGCCTAGTCATTCATAATTAACAATGTTCTCCTTTTATTTTACATTATGCAGCTGAATAAGAACTTGTCTGTTAACCCAAACTGGAGAGAAGGAGTCTGAAGGTTTACTGAAAACCACCATTAAAACACAACCACAGTTCTAACAAGTGAAGTTAAAACAAAAATAGCCATTAAAAAATACTAAAAAGGTGGGAAACCATCTTAGGGAGTAAAAAAATATACCCTTGTAAGCTACAATGAAAGAACACCAGGCACTCTTGATGGCTAACCAGATGACTGGAGGTAAAGAAGTAGTGCTACTTCCAAACAAATAACAACAACAAAAATCCAGCAGTTTCAAAAGCTTTTAAAAGTTTTTTTAGGTAGCTTTTAATAGACTTGAAAGGGAACACTCTGGGGCCAGAAAGCAGGGAGCAGCCTGAGGATCCCATCTTCCAACCATTAGGCTTATGCAATCTACAGTCTCAGCCTTTTTTCTATGTCTGCTTTATCAAAGAATAAACACAAATATTTGTTTATAAAGCCCCAGGAATTTGAGGGGGAATGGACATGTGGCTTTCTCTCTCAGAGGAAGGATAGTCTTCATCTATCTTTTTATATGTAAGGCAGTTGAGATAATGTTAGGTCTTGTCCTAATGGATTTTGTTTTAGTATCTTCCAGCTCAGAGGTAATATAACATGACATACAAAAGGCTCGTGAACAGGCTGAGAACACTGGGGACATCACTTCAGCTCCCCTTAAACTCCCTCCAAGCACAAACTTCTGCTCTACAGAACATACCTATTATTATAAAATTACTCAAGGTATTTCTTTGTCCATTTATTACAGACTGAATAGGAACCAAGAATACAGAGCTGCTGGTCTACTCAGAGAAAGTCTACTAGCATGCAGCAGTACATCCAAGTGAGGAGCCAGAGGATCACTTGGTACTTATGCTGGCAGACACAAAATAACAGTAAACAAGGTTTTTTTTTATTGTAGACCTGTAAACTAAAGGGGAAGAATATATCATCCAATTCCTTTTTTCTCAAAGTTGCGCCACTGGGAAGACAGAGCACTTACTTCTTGTAGGGGAAAAAGGACTTAATTGTAGTACACCCTAAAACAAAGCCTGAACAAAAAAACCCCACCCACAGTAACTCCCTGCCACCAACACCAAGAACTGCTGATCAGTACATGATTATGCCAAGTACTTTGTAACGAAGTTCATAGTTGCGAGTTTTCAGCTGCAATGGCCCTACTTGCGTTCTGTTCACAGCTATCAGTGTCTTCTCAAACACACCTTGTCACTTCTCACTGGTGTCATTTTAAGCACCAAGCCGGCAGCTGTTCAGTTTCCAGAGTCAAATCTCCCCAGTACTTCCTAAGCCCTCTGAAGCTCCTACTCCTCTGTCTTAAACACATCCAAATGTTATCATGCCCACTGTCACCCTGATTTTTCAGCCGTGTGTCTCACAGTTCATAGCTCTTAGGTTTATTCTCACACATGGGTGTTATAAACAGAAGCAATGTTTTTCTTAATTCAAGGTAGTTTACATTCTTGTTTTAGAGATACGGACAGCTGATGGACAGTTGTCTTGACCAATGGGATGTGGAGAGGTGTCAGCTTTCTCCCCCAATCCCTGGCCTTTGTAGAAATACTATAAAAGTGGAGTCAGATTTTAGTAATAAACAGTTCATGCCTTCTCACCAAAGCGTGTGTGTGTGTTGGTGTGTCCAACAACAACATCCCACATATAAGTTGCTGTTGCCTAGTTTCCATTAACAACTAAAAATAAAATAACAGGTAAAAAGCTAAACACTTAGGGATGGAAACACTATTATTCTGATCTAAGAGAATTCACATTTATCAACTGATGCAGAAACAGTCTCCAGATTAAGACAATGGCAGCTGAAAGACAGTTCCCCCAGGTCAATCACACCTACAGAAAATAAACAAAAATTATGTTTTTGTTTCAGTTAAAAGTTTTGTTCTACTTTGCATTTCACAAATTCTATCCATTAGCCAAAATCTGCTACCTCAACTTTAGTTTGTTAAAGTTTATTCTGCTTTAAAACCCAGCAGGAAAATTAAAGCCCTTCAAGCTGTTCCCTAGCCCCTGCCTCCTTTCACTAGTGGAGGAAACACTGGGAGAGATTGTAAGATGGAACCACAATTTACTGAAAAATTGCACTAACTACAACAATATGAATGAAAGTGTACAAAAGAGTGTTTTACCCCCAGAAGGGGATTCACCACAGAACAAGCAAAAACGCCTCCTGAAGACAGCACCCAGCGTGGTCTCCCAAAGGCAAAATGCTGACTGGCCTGCGCTGGGCCCGCAGTACATGGGAAGACAAAGGCTTCACTTCCCCCACCGCCAGAAGAGTGGGGAAACAGGGCCCGGCAGAAGGCGGTGGGACGAGGCAGGGCCCCGCAGCAGGCTGGCTGACACCTCCCCGGGCCCGGCTCCGGCTCCGGCCCCGGGCAGCGGGAGCGGGACACTGGCGCCTCCCGCGGCCCCAGCGGCTGCGCCCGGGTCGGTCTCCTGCCCGCTCCTCCGGGGGCCGGCCACACGCTGGGCTCGCCGCCCTTGTCTTTCAGCGCCCAACCACGAAACCTGCACTCAGCGGGCAGGAAAAGGAGCCATCAGGTGCGGAGAGGGCCCTGGTCCGCCAGGCTGCCCCCATGCCCGCACACCGCCCCTCCAGGCCGGCCTTTCCGCCGCCCGCTGACACCGCAGCCGCGCCGTTACGGGCTGGTACGGAATTAAACAGCGCGAGAAACTCCAGCCCTTTCTCTGTAATCACTGTTATGTTTCACAAGGTACGTACTTCTGGTAATCCATATACGCTTCCTGAAAAAATTTCACTTTCATCCTGAAAAAGCTGTGAATACTAGACAAACAGAAATCATTTGGAAGTATTTATTCTTAAGCTCTCTTATATATGTCCAAGTCTAGACAATCACTACGCTAAATGAAACTATTTGGGTTTGTTTCCATTGTGTTTGTTTTCTGCTCCATGTTGTATTTTTAGAGATTTATCTCTCAATGCAAGTTAGTCATATGCACTTTTATACCTATGTTTTTCTATAGAAAGAAAAAGAGAATGAAAACTTCTTCTACAGAATAAAACATTGATATAGCAACATGCAGATGACTAATATACAGACTAGGTGCTTGAAACGGCTTCTATTTCAATCATCATTTCCCTATTCAACTATTCTGTAAAATGAAAACAACCCTTGATTGACAAAAAAAAAAAAATTTTTTTTTCAAGTTCCAGACATGTAATATTCTGCTGCTTGTACTGGTGGTCTATAATTATGCAACATGGATATGGCATACTTATGCAAATGAAACTTATGCTAAGGGATCAACTTCTCCATCCTGGAAGTGCAGAGAACCAGTAGAGTATCTTATAGCACCAAAATCAAAAGCTCCTTTGAGTGGAAAAAAATTTGTCAGTAAAATAATTAAATATGCTCATGTATATTTGAAAAAATGTGTTCAAGACACTAGAATTCTGATTTCAAAGTGAAAATAATCACTCTTCTGTCTCTCGCAACAAGAGCCCACTGTCGATACCTATTCTGGAAGCAACTATTGTATATGTCAGCTTGCAATGCTCTTCCCAGCACTGAATGAATGCAAAGGTTCACAATAGTGAACTGTTAATTCATGTCCTTTCAAAAAGAATCTGGACAAATAAAACATTGCTGTTCCTTTTCAAAACAAAGCACACCATCATATTCTCATTATGTAACTTCAGCTAATATGTACACCAAACTGTCTGTAAAATCGAATGCAGTAATATCTTGATGAAGCTGGTCATTAAACTTGTGCTTTACTACTAGAGTGTCTGCTTCCTTGGAAGTATTTATAGTACAGGTGGAAACAGATGTCTGCTGCTTTTGTTTAGCTTTCCTAAAATTCCAGATGCCAGTGCAACATTTGTCAACTCCTTTGGCCTCTCAATTACTGTACAGAAGAGCTCAGGTAGACACAGCAGAGCCTGAGAAGCACCATCCCTTAGCAGGAACGAGGAATGGGCCATGTGTCTGCTCCTCCTCAGCCCTACCAACCATCTTTGCCTCCTGTCACAAACCCATCTCCAGCAGCGGCTCCAGCCAGTATGGTAAACCACCAACAGGTGACAGAGTTTTCACTGAAGACACAGCAAAGAGCTGAAGGAAACCAAGGACTGATGCACATTTTCAATGGCCATATCGAAATACAGCAAAATTCAGCTCCCAGGGACAAAGATTGATTCTCAGTTTGATCCTCTTATGATTTTTGCTTCATCTGGAAAGCAGTGCTAGAGATTCTGGGAGAAAGGCATTTTGTCTAAATTCTCTGATATTATGGAAATGTCATAGTCATTTCAACTAAGAAGGAAAGGTTGGAATGATAAAAGCAGACCACTATTTGTTTTGCATAAAGGCAATTGAAAGAAAAATTGGTATTTTCTCAGTAAATTCAGGGGCTTTAATCAAACCATTCACTTTCAGGAATAAAATCACTATATATAGATGAATATTACAAAGAGAAAGCAAGTTCTCATTGTTTTGCTATTACTGGTATCAGTCCATTTTTTTCCCCACTGTTGTCCTACAGCCGTACACACAGACATGCTATTTATGCAAAAATAAATGAATTGTGCAGAATAAAGGGTGCAATCTGATGGTCTGTGTTTTAACACTAGTAACAGATGGCTTACGTCAGTGAGAAGCTGATAGAAAACTGCTTTCTACCTGTGTGAACCAAGTTCAGGGACAGAATTGCTTCATAGAGTCTGCATATAATTTTTATGACAATTGAACACTGGGAGACAGTTAAGAGTACTGCATTAACTGAGCCCTGGTTCTAAGACCACAGGAATGGCACTGAAATTTCAAAGCAGGCCCAGCAGTAGCTTTATGGGCATGGTTAGTGCTAAGGGATGAAAAACGCTGCCATACAAGCAGGAAAGTGATGCTTTTAGGGTTTTTTTTCAGTCTTACTTCTTTTTCCTATAGTCTCATCTTTCTCACATTTCCATTCTACTTCCCTGTGCTCTGCCACATCATCTTTTGGCCAAAACATTCCATGGAAGCCAATAAACATTTCTCCTACCACAAAATCTCCTCCTGATTCCAGAAAGGTGAATGCTAGCTTTTGGGTTGTCAATTAATAAAACAATGAAATACACCACACTCTTGCAATACAAAGAGAAAAAATCCAACCTAAATAAAAAAAACCTAACCTACCATAAAAAAAATCCCACCAAAATTACATTGCCAATACAGGTTGCCTGTGACTGACATTTTCTTTTTAATTAAGAGTGTCACAAATTATTTTCTTTTGCCTCTTTTCATAATTTTTATACAAAATACCATTACAAGGAACAGAGGCAGCAAACAAATGAGGTCTGGCATCACGCTGTCTAAAAATAACTATTCTACCTCTATATGTATTTCTCTTTCTCTCAGCTTTAAGCTGACTAGGTTTCTACTTTAACAACAAAAAAAAAGAAATCAAAAAAACCCCACAAAACAAAACAAACAAACCCCCAAAACCCACCCCACCCCTCCAAAAAAAAAACCCAAACAAAACCCAACCAACCAAACAAAAACCAAAAACAAATACAAAAACCAAACCTGCTTCCTTTAGGACGCATCTTCAAAGATCTTCATAAGCACCTGTTACTTTTTGGTTCCAAAGAAAAAGTGGTACCAAACCAGCAGAAGAGAGTTATTACTCCATGAACTGCTAAAAATGGAAAGTGATCCTCTAAATTAAAAAGGCTGAGAAAGATTAGGGAAAGTTCAGGTAAGATTTATGTCTAGAGAGCTAGTAATAGAAATGAGTTATAAAATATCAATCTATAAAACATCATAAAAGAACATTTAATATAGAACTCAGAGTAGGGAGAGTTAACATCAGTTTTCACCATGACAGCAGCTTGTAGCTTAAACTAGTTGTTAAATTTGTGTTACAGACATGCACACAGTAAAAATTAAATTTAAGTCCTGCCCTTTTCCAAATGTTAAGAACAAGTACTTGATTAACATTATGTAAATGCATTCCTATTTTGATCATGACCAAGCAGAAAATGTTCATTAAGATGCAAACACAATATGTTGAGAAACTGTCAGTCCACTTCTTTTGCAAATTATTCATTACGAGTCAGGCACTACATTAACACAAATTTCTATGACAATAAATACACAGATCTGAAGCTTAATGCAGGATGAAATTATGGGAACACTCACATTTTGAATGTTTTTAAATGTGTAACTTTAATACACTGCTACATTAAGTTTCATGACTAGTGATGGCCTGATTTATATTTTGTGAAACAGCATATTTGATAAGATAGAACTTTTTGGCTGTTCCCCATTTAGTCAAGAGTTTGTAAAACATTCTGATAAAAACTCCTGCATATTTACATTTTTACACAATAAACAGTAACACTACTACTGCTAGAGTTTAGTCCAATGTTTGCACTGGAAAACAGAAATCAAAATTAGTGAATATACTTATAAAGATTAAATAGACAATGTGCTTTTTCATTGCTTTTAATAAACATTAAAAGAAGAGAATGCCAGTTGCAGAACAGGTATTTCAAAGTAACAGAAAAGTAAGTACAGGTTCTTGTTTGAAGTTTGTTCTTGTAAAAATCTTCATAGGTGTGATCAGAGAAGCCATTTACCACATCAAAGGAATCTACACAAACACTTTTAAAGCAGCTCCACAAGGATGGCACTAAGTTTTCATGTTTGGTCAATATAAAGCAGTGGTTCCTTCCCTGCTCCTTCCTCCAGCTACCCTCCCAGATTCCACAACTGGAGGAATAATCAGAGGGAATGTACTCGATTAGAACTTTACTCTCTGCAAAACAAACCTGAGGTTCTGATAGCTCACAGGGCTTGATTAGGCCTTTCACCATCTTCGTAGCCTTCCTCTGACCTCTTTCGAACAACATTTTCTTATATTGTGGCACCCAACTGTGCTACTAAAAACATCTTTCCAAGCCTACAGTGATTCTTTTTTCCCCTTTTGGAGTATCACAAAAGACTGGAATATTGCAACAGAGCTGTTTTAAACTCCCTGGAATCTGGTCTTGTTCTTTCTCTTTCACTTCAGTGAATTACAACACACTTTAATTACCAAACTGAGAAATTAGTGCAACTATTTGCTAAATTAATATTCTTCTCAAAGTCTGAAGTCCTAGCAAGGAGAATGTTTTTACTGTTGAACAGAGACTTTTTCACAGAACTACAGAAAAAGAGTAACATTGCTGATACCAAGAAAGTGTCATTGCATTTACCTATAGCTTTTGGATTCTAACCTGGTGCACTCCTAAAAGAAAGTATTTTCTGTGTGAAAGATTTTTAAAAGTAAAGAAAAAGAAAGAAATATTTCTGAAAAGTACCTAACTAGTACACACCAGTCCTTAATGTAATCATTGCAATGTGAACACCTAGATTGTTTTGTCCACAGTGGTGCTTTCCTGAAGTTTGAAGAAACTTTGAAGTTTCCAGCAATGACCACAATGTCCACATCCACCATGAAACCTGCATGCCTCCAGAATTTATGGATTTAAACTCTCAAAACTCCTTTGAGACTGGAAAATTAATCTGCCTGTTTTATAAACAAGGAAGCATAGCACAAAGAAATCATTTGCCCATGCATGCACACATGTAGCCCCCAGCCAGAATTTAAAGCCAGTTGGCATAAATCCTGGGCTCGGACCTCAATCACAGTATCAGTGTCACAGTTCTCTGCAGCCCTGACTGACACAAAAGAACAGCTGATATTTCAAGAAGGGTGTCCTGCAATCCTATTCAAGTTTATTTCTCAGAAGAAAGACTGCAGCTGCACACCAGAATGCACATTTTATTTTCTACATTCTTCACCAGAATGTTTTGTCAAATAGCTAGATAGGATGTATTTTGCTGCAGCATCACCTTAGGCCCTACTCTGCTATTAATGCAGTTGTCTAATACGCATTAAATCACCTGTTTGGGCACTTGAGGCTACCTGAGGTAGCTGTATTGAAAGGACATTCTGTGTTAGGTTTGACTGTTGCATACTGCAGAGGGACAAGATAGCAATGAATTATCTATTCACTGTAGATAATTCAATTACATCATTGCATTAAGTACAATACCTTATCAAAATCTGTTTAGTCACCAGTGTCCTTTGAGAATGACAACAGACACACAACTATCAGGAAAATAAAAATCAGCTGTTAAAAAGTTTACCTTTCCCTACTCATTTCTCTGGTGTGTATAAAATTACACAAAAATTATATACTTGGGGTAAAAAAAACAGGTGAGCAAGGATCCAGTCCCTGCAGTATCAGGTCTGACAAGAAATGACACTTTCCAAACTAAATACAATTTAAGAGAATTGTGTTCAGTTAAACTTAACTGTAGTAATTTAGCCCCTTGAGAAAAAAGGACAGCTGGCTTTCAGAGTATATTAGCATGGGACCAAGCTGCCAGTACCTGCCTAAAGACACAGAAAAGGTTGTTGCATATATGTTCATGAAGGGTGCTCCTCCAAGCACAAATTTTATTCAACGAAATTTTAAATTTTAATTATGAGGCTTACCCACCATCTCGTAGTTTGCCCTGAGAGTAAGGCCCAAGGTATTACTGATACCATTCTATGCTGCAATTAGACATTATCCATTTATTGCAATCATGTGAGAATTCATCCTCATATTTTAATTCCACCAACATGGTTTCCACGTGGAAAAATGGAGTAGCAGACTACATAGTTGTGACCATACACACACCAAATTCATGTACTTTGATGTATTTTTCTGAGTGCCCCTTGAGACTGGCCAGCTCTGCAAGGTCTGGCACCATGTGATGTTCGTTGCTCTTCATCAGTTGTGAATTAATAGAGTAGGTGAAAGAAGCTCCAGCAGATCCATTTAAGATACATGTTTCCTCTTTCCTCCAAGACAAGTACTAATTATATAATGACTTTTGTAGGTATTTTTAATTAGGAAGTATATGACTGCTAGAGACGAACATTCTCTTTAACATTAAATCTATTTAGCTTTTTAAAAAATTATTTATTTCCCTGAAAGAAGTCCTTGTCAGGTGAAAATCGCCAAAATTGCAAAGGAAAATGTCAGCAGTGTTAGCCTCAAAAACAGACACAGTGCTAAGTAAGAACCTAGCTATATTCCTCAGCCTGTTTTGTGGACAGCAACTATTTTGAAGAGTTGGGTTTGCTGGCCTTTATAAGCATTCATTTTGTTAGACTTGCGCTCATTATTGCTTGGGTTTTCCACTTTGATACTTGATAAAACTGATCTTAAAAACAATGCAGTCAGTTCTTTGTGCTTTTGGAGATGAAAACAATTCTTTGCATCTTGCAGTGTCCATCACTGATAATATGACCTGTTCTTTCTATTACACATACATTTTGATTTTTCTTCATGGGGGCATTGAATAAAATCATATTCTGAACATTAGATACATTTTTTAAAAATACCCTCACATACCATTATACATTCCCCCCTCACAGAATTAAGAACTGAATTAAGACCTTAAATAAAAATTTTTAAATGTGTCGAATATTGACCACACGTTATCATCAACCAGAAGGTTTCTCCTGCTGATTAGAATAAGGAACCATCAATCTGTAATCTCATCTATCCAATGAATTATACAATACTAACTAATCAGACTTTCATAAAATGAAATCATAGACGTTTAGGTTCTGGAAATACACAATCTCTCTCAAACAACGTATTTCATCACTCAAGATATTCCAGGGCCTAGCAACAGGAAGATAACCCCCTCCTGTTCCCCAGTCACCACAGGAATGTTCCTGTTCCACATTCACTACAATGCCTTTGAAGCTGTGTAACCCTTCAGCTTTCTCAATTACTGCTCTAAAAACTTGATCATCTAAATCACTGCTTTGAAACTACATGCCCCTAAGTAGATTTTTATCCTAACACCTAATATTTAGAGGAATGTACCAGTTTATGACCAGTTTCCCCATTTTCAGGTTTTTCTGCAATCCAATAGGGAAACATTTACAAGTAGGAATCAACAGGCCCACAGCAGACCCAATCAATGAGATCAAGAATTATAATTTATCTGCCTGAGAATCACCTTCTATACATGGCAGTCTGCACATAATTATTCAATTATTGTTTAAAACAAATACAGCATTACTGGAATGAATGCCATCAATCAGAAGGCAGCCTCTGCCTATACAAATCAGCCCCACTCAACTTCTAAGTATTATAGACAAATTATTTACATAAATTTTTTATTAAGAATTTAATGGTATTATAATGCACCATACCAACAAATCAGCACAACTAATATAGTTGGAAATACCACTATAAACTCTACTGAATTTCTCTGGCAGCAAAAAGAAGCTGAGCTGGTAATGTCAATGTAAAAACCAGGCCTTAGATCACCAGTACTCTCATGAGAAAATATTGTTATGACTAGTTTACTGTACATTTTCAAGTAACAGAAAATACCCCAAGGAGAACAGCAAGCATTTTAGTGCAGCCCTATTGATGCACTGAAGAGCCTGTCAATGTATTCTGGAATTTCATTAAAGTTTACAGTAAAACAAAAGGTCTCTCCTCATCTCCTTTTGTGCAAGAGCCACCTAATTTAACTTTATAATCCAAAACTCTATTAAGAATTTAAGTGTTACTCCACAGCAAATATGATCCAAATGTTTTTATTCATATATTCTTCCCTCACATCAATAGAAACAAACATATTTCCATTTATATTCGATAATAGAATTTTAAAACTTTTTTCCACTTTTTCTAGGCAAATCAGTTAAGAATGTGTCAGCAGGAAAAGCTGGCATTCTAGTCACAGAAAACAATGAGAGAAAGCTGCAATAGGAGTCAGGAGTAAGAGGCCACTCATCTCTTTGCAGCAAATATCCAGAGTATCTCTTTCATAGATCTGTTCAAATCCAATCACTTCGCAGTGGCCAAGCAGCTCCTTACCAGGGATTTCCTGTTCCACTGCAATAGAATGATATTTATAGCCATAAACTGGAGTTGCTTCTTTCTTCCTTGTTTTCCGTTACATTTTAGGGGTTTTTTTTTCCCAGAAAAATGATTTCTTTCAATAGTTGCTCTGTTTCCCATATTGTTTCTTACCAATAGATGCAACAGAACTGTTTCATTACAAAATGGGATGGGGAACTTTTTTCAAAATATTTTCTCTGGAGACTGGGGGAATCAGTTCATATGATTTTAAAAACAATAGTCATTAATGTGATATCTAAAGAAAATGCAGAGAAATAATGATAAAAATGTAGCAAGCTTCAGCCAAGGGAAGGTACAGGTCAGGGACATTCCCATTACCAACATATTAAAGGTGAAGATTAAATCAAAGGCACGGTGCTACAAAGGCAGACACTATTTGCATCAGGCTATTTTCAGAATTTCTGTATCTTCATTCTCATAACCAAATGTTGAGGGCCATTCTTTGCTATCATTACCCTAAATAGATGGAAACTGAGTAACATTTGACTGCAGGCACAGAGGAAAACGCGAGTTAAGTAAAGTACACATTAAAACATCTTCAGGATAGCAAGGGCCAGTAATGAATAACAAAATACATTTACTATCCAGATGAACATACAGCACTCGGCAGCATCCTTTTACAGGTCAATGGGTTTTCTATAGAGCCAGTGTGGAGAAATATTTCTAAAGTACCTCCTCAAATACGCTTGTCTAAATCTGTATGTCCAACTGCACCAGCAGGCTGTCAGGCCATAAATAAAGCAGACTATTTGGCAAGCTATTTATGTATTTCCTCAGACACTCTTTATACTGATGTATTTCCTTTTAAAGTGCTACAGCTGGAAAGGTATTTCAGGTTGTATATGTAAGGAAGTACTACTCAAAGTAGCAACAGTTAAACCGGCCATTCTCTTCTACTGGCAATCACAGGATTCATAGACCTTAAAGAATTTTGACGCCTGAGAAAAGACTGACACCTGGTTTGAGGGTCTCGGCAGTGGGGTAGGGTGGGAAGAGTGTGTGGTGGTGAAAACAAGTGTGCATAAAGAACCCATGAATGTAATTTTAAGTAATGCAGCAGCATCAGATACAATCCCTATGCTCTTCTATTTTTATTGTTGTTAAACTGAAGGCCTTTTTATTAGCAAGTGCAGAACTTCAAGTATTTTCAGAGGCTTAAAAAACAGTATGGTTCTAATCATAAGTAACTGCAAGAGACTACCAGCTGCATGATGCAAAAAAAAAAAACAACTAAGGAAACTGTGTTCAAACTAGAAAAATGCAAGATAGAAGAGATCTCAATAAGTAAGGAGGCTAAAAAAATTATGAATCCACAGAGATAGTTCAGGTCCATGTATCAAGACTTAGAAACAGTAAGATTCAGGCTCTCATGAACTGAGTAGGCTGCTAGTATGCCCAGATATATTTCAATATATGCTCCATAAAGTCAGTCTTCAGGTATATGAAATGTCAGATAATCAAATACGAAGCACTTCCAAAAGAAAACTTTTAAATAATGCAAAATACAGGCATGTTAGTCTGGCAAGCCCAATTACAAGCAGTTTCACTTGAAAATGCTGATTAGAGCAAAATGTCAGGCATAAAGTACATAAAGAAAAAGTGTGCTATAGTAATCAAGTCTAAAGATGACAAAGATGGATGCCTGCAGTTTCATTCAAATCCTTAAAGAAAAGCTGCAATCACTTGGCCAGCTGGAGACAAATATATATTCCTGGCTATCCTGGCTATCAGAAGAACAAGCAGTAAATCTCTCACAACTCAGACTGCAGCACACCATCCCAATTGAAGGCCTTAGGCCTCCAATTAGGCAGCCCAAGTTAATTCCTAAAACCACTGCACCTTTTCCCCAAAACGATCACTGTC
Source organism: Donacobius atricapilla (assembly GCA_013397315.1). NCBI lineage: Eukaryota > Metazoa > Chordata > Aves > Passeriformes > Mimidae > Donacobius > Donacobius atricapilla. The sequence goes on along the minus strand of WBMY01014824.1, from coordinate 1,655,425 downwards.
CTTAGTGCACCTGAAGTGCACGTCAGCCAGCTTTCCAGCTCCCTGTCTTTAGATACTGGGAACAGAAAGAACGTTCATGCAATAGCTAGACAAGAAAGCTTCAGCAGAGCATCTCTACTGACTTCCCACACAACACTTACCAAGGAAGATGCAGCCGTGATAATGCAGCAAAACGCACAAAACCATTCCCCACGTGAGCAAACAGGGACTATGGAATAACCCTCATCTAACGTTGAAGTGAAAACATTGTAGATCAATGAAGGCTTTTTCCTGAGTCCTGAACTGCAATCTTCCAGCTTTCATGAGGTCTTGAGTCCAGTGACTAACTATGTGACAATTTCAGACAAAGACAGAAATAAACATCAACCCTTGGTACTTTTCTATCCCCTCTACCTACCTACCACTCTTTACTCTTCACTAGAACTCCTATACCATACACACCTTATACCATGTTCTCCGTAATTCAATTCTACAGGGTGGAGAAAAGAATCTGATTTTACAGAACATATATGCTTAAAATACTTTCAGGGTATATTTTTTTATCTTCTTCCTGCTTCCCCTACTGTAAGATCAACTTTTTAATTTCCTGTTCCAATGTTTGGCAGCAATACTTCAGTACCCAGCTTCTATGTCCAAGTATCTATTTTCAGAGAAATAAAGGGGTGAAACAGAAAAAAACAACCACAAATATACAGATATTTATGCAATATCCACATTCTCCACAGCTCTTTCAGTCCTCACATCTCTGAGCACCAGTTCTGGCATATGGTAAAACAAGTCTGATTCAGTTTACCTCTGTATCCCACAAAGATTATACAGATTTGGAACAAGCACCAAGGGAAGGAGAGGAGTAGTGGGGTCTATCTAAGTCAGCATTGCTGCCAGAAATAATAAATGTCAAAGAACATCCCTAAGACATCTAGAACATTGAGGAATGAATAAATAATAGGTCTGGATTTTAGCCTGCTTTTCAGAAAAGCAGTATTCTTCTCTAACCCTCTTCTCCCTCACTCTAACATTAAATACAACTTACTGGATACCTAGAAACAGAATATAGCAAAGTTAAGATGTCTTAGCAAAACTAATTAAAAACAAATCAAACGAAACACAACAAACTGCCCTCATGCCCCCCCAAAAAAATCAAAAAACCTAAGCCATGACTTGAAACAAAATTCTTGTGCATTTCAGTGTAATATAACATAACTTTATGGAAAAAACCTTACTAGAACCTGAAAACTATTTCATTACATGACGAACATTTTAATGGAAAACAAAGCAAATTTCATTTCTGTATTTCAAGATGTTTGTAGCATTACTTCCTAAAATTAGAAAAACTAAACCAGTAACATACAGTTAAAGGAATTTTGCAAGCTACACTTACAGAAAAAAGCTTTGCTCAGTTTTCCAGAAAGGGAGGAGAGCCCAGTTAGACAATACATTCACCACTATGCCCCAGGAGTTTAATTCTTAAGACCTCTGTATCTAAGTGAGATAAACATCTAATCCTGTCCTAGCTGACTGCTAATGGCTCAGTTCCCAATTCAGCAAGATAATTAAGCACATGAGCATTTCCACTCACTTGTACAAGATCAATCACATTTTAAATGATTTGTTACTGGAAATCTAAAATTTCTGGACTTCCTTTTTCACTTTTTTCAGAGGTACAACTTTTTTTGTTAAATCTTGTATGATGGAGATATTCACATATCCTGTGCATCAAATAATAGTTTCACAGTCCAAAAAGTCCTGGCTAGGAGTCTCAGACTGAGAAAAAAGTCAAAGGCATGAAGAGCAGCGATGTGTGTCCTTGCTTAAAGAAGACTGCACCTTTTCAGTACTCATCCACCCCTTCTGAGCATGGCTATTGATCTTATGTACTTAGTCACTACCCTTCTCAGGGCAGAGCTTGAGAAATCAGAGCAGTAAAGCTACAACTGTCTTGTGATTTACTCCACTCAGCAGGCTTGGTATTCTGCTTTTAATGGTAGAGCTTCGCAGGGACATCTACTGACATATACAAAGCCTTACTCTTACTCTTACTCTGTGTGAAAACTGAAAATTCAAAATAGCAGTACAGTTCAAAGTAAAGAGCATCTGGTTAATTTATAAGGCACTTGTGATACCTACATATCTATTACTTCCTCTCCTCCGCCTCCACATGATTACACCTCATTGAAATAGCAAAAACACTTTCATGACAAGGTTCTAGCTCTTTTGGCTAGTTGCCCACATAAGAACATCTATCCCCATTACTGTAACTGCAGCTAGAATGTACTCCCTATCCTATACAAACACATTAAATATACCAGAGTCTGTAGGAAGCAGTATTGTAGCCAGTAATACTTCGTACTTCTTAACAGAGCTATGTCATGCACAACTAAGAAAATTACACTGAGATTTAAACTATACTTATATAATCTACCTGACAAGTACCTTTTTGTCATACTACTACTCCCAAGATTTAAGCTGTTTTCTTCTGTTTATTCTGTAATAAAATAGTAAATAGTTTTTCTACCACACACCAGAAGTAACTTTCAGATCTTAAACTCCTTTTGTCACCTTTTTTGCTCAAAGCTTTCCTACATCACTTGCTACAGTAAAGGAATGTTAGTAATAATTAGTTTGAATAATCAAAGTAACACCAATGGAAAAAATATTTTACATTAAGGAATTTTTTTATATTCTTCTGGTTACTCTCATGTGGGGTAACCTACAACAGGCAGTGCACCCCACCTGGAGTGCTGTGTTCAGCTCTGGGATCCCCAGCACAGGAGAAGCATCAATCTGTTGGAGCAAATCCAGAGGAGGCCGTCAAAATGATTAGTGGGATGGAACAGCTCTGCTATGAGAAAAGGCTGAGAATGGGGATTGTTCAGTCTGGAGAAGAAAAGGCTTCAGGGTGACCTAACTGCGGCTGTCCGGCACCTGAAGGGGCCTACAGCAAAGATGGACAGAGACTTTTTACAAGGACAAGTAGTGACAGAACAAAGGGGAATGGCTTCAAACTGAGAGTAGGTTTAGATTAGATATTAGCAAGAAATTCTTTCCTGTGAGGGCAGTAAGGCACTAGAAAAGGTTGCCCAGAGAAGAAGTGGATGTTCCATCACTGGAAGTGTTCAAGGCCAGGCTGGATGGGGCTCTGAGCAACCTGGTCTAGAAGGTGTCCCCTAGAATTGGATGATCTTTGAGGTCCCTTCTGATGCAAACCATTCTGTGATTCTATGATTATATAACTCTGTGACATCTAAGACAATAGAGAATCTAGACAAACCATCAGAAACAGATCAAATCTCCATGAAAATACCTGCACAATCTGAAAAGGTTATTATGGAAATGTGTCCTGAACTGAATTAATTATAAAATATATTTCTTACAATTTCTGAAGTCAAAAAGCCACCCAAAACTAACAGAACGCATCACAGTAAGCAAGAAACTCAGTTTCATATTCACCCAGACTCCCATTTACTAAATTGCATCAAGGGAGAAAATATAATCACAGTGAATTGATTATGCAATTATGATATGATTATGCTGCGTTTTCCCTCTTGGTACAATTTGGTAAATGTATGTTTATGCAAATGTTAAGCAATATTCTGCAGGTAATGCAAGTTACACTTACGTTTTAGTGGGAGTATCACCAAAAAGCAAGAGTCATGAGTGCACACTAATGCCTTACTATAGAAGATTATTTCAAATATACATGATTTTGAGAGTGAAGACACTGTCTAGATCATTACTATGACATCTTATAAATTAAAATAAGTAAAAACTTACTGTGTATGGTACATATTTTATTAGCCAGAAATGTAATAAAAAAGGAAGACCACAAAAGTGGACATGAGAGGATGAGTTGGGTTGGTTTATTTGGTAGTAACAAATACATAAAATTTGTTTTGTTAATAAGTTGGTCTGGTGTACATGCAGATTTAAATGCCTGTGTTACTCACCTCTTTGCTTCTAAAGCCACAGCTTTGTAAAGTCCTAAACCAGAAATTAAAAAGATATGACATCAAGTCAGACACCAGAGAATAGCATGAAATCTGAAAAGCACACTTCATATTTTCAATTTCTACTCTGAAAGGAAAGGGAAATAATCTGGCAGAGAATTTTCAGGATAACTATTTTGCAATATCCTCCTTTCCAGCTACTATTAATAGGAATTTGTTCTTTGCTCACAAGTACTTCCTTCCCCTACTAATTAAAACCACATTCTAGACTAGTCAAGGAAGGCTTTAGCACTCCTCAGATGAACTGTGCTCACCTTCACCCCTTCCTCCTGTTTCTTCCTTGGACAGTCCTTATTTAAACTGATACAACATAATCCCAGAGCTATGAATCCTTACACTTTTTATGAAGGGGATCCTCTGTCACAGCACAACGTTACACGTAGAACAATTAGTTTCAGTGGTTTAACGAATATCACAGAATCACAAAGGTCTGGGTTGGAAGGGACCTTAACAGTTTCTCAGGTACTAGCCCTGGCCAAGGACAGGGACAGCTTCCACTAGACCACACCACTCAAAGCTTCATCCAGTGTGGTTTCAAAGCAGTAGTAGTTTTGAGTCTTTGCCCACAAAGTTGAAAGCTTCATTCAGTGTTCTCCACCAGGACAAAAATTCACATGGCATAAGATTATGGTCAAGTTAGTGCATTATTCAGATGGTGATCACCACTAGAAAACAACTCACAAAGCATGAAGTTGATCTTTATTGATCCAGGCCATTGTTAGAAACCTCACAATTTATCACTGCATTAAATATTTCATCATTCAAGCTTAGCAACAGGAAGTCCCAGGCTAATCTTGCCAAGATCAAATTGCTATTTAAAATCAGCATTAGATAATATAAGTATTCTAAGATATTTCAAAGTATCTGTCCCATTCAGACTTCCAAATTCCAAAACAGAACTGGCAAGTTTATACTGACTATACCAGACAATAATGAAGCAGTTAACCTACATCTGTGTAAAGGATTCTTTTTAGCAAAAAGCCAAAGATTACAACATTTACTGTTCCAGACAGCTTACATCAACATGAAGCATTCACCATTTAAGTCTGTGTTTTAGTAGTTTATTTTTCAATGGTTCACTGAACCTTGACTTGCTTTAAAACTAATGAATCAGATTATCACCAGATTTCTGCTCAGGTCTGAAGCTTGATGGACTTTACTGGAAGAATTCTCGTAAATATAAAGTTCCAAAAAAATTCTGTTCCTAGCACTAACATACCAAGCACCACGACCCCACTATAATGTAGTGGTTGGCAGAACTACATCAATACCAGCAGCTTGATGTGTGTAAGTCAGTTCTAAATAAGATTCTGTTGCAACTACTTAGATAACCAATAAATATGTTTGCATTACAATTTAAAACCACTGAAGAGAAAGCTTTTGTATGCTATTCATCTTTCAGTTTATAATGTAGAATACAGGTCTGGAATGCAGATATCCTGCATTTTTAAACCTCTAATGAACAAAAATATAGCTTGAATTGAAGTATTCTGTCCAGACTTCACTAATGCTGATTAGAAAGATAGAGATTCTAAATTGTAAAATGATTCCTCACGTTAAATAACACCCTGAATGACGATGTGGAAAGTTTAACAGCTGTTTGGAAAAATCACTTTTTGGAATGTCTGAAAGCACTGGTAATTGAGCACTGGAGTTGTTAAACAGTTTTATTTCCATAAATATAAAAACCCAACAACCCCCAACCATCCCCTCCCCCTCCAAAAGGCCCTGTTAAAATACTAGAAGGATACGGAAGTCTTAGAGCTACAGAGTCCTGGGATGTATAAAGACTTCTTTTCCCAAGGGAGACAATCTGATACGCTGGAGTAGTAGTTTGTAGAGAAGCACCTCAGAAAAGGGAAAATGCTGCACATACAGAACGTCAGGGATAGAAGGTTCAACCCAACACAGTAACTCGGGTGTATCTATGCTTTCAGTACTTCAATCCAATGCTAACAGTTTTGTCAATGGCAATAAATTCTCTCTTAGCAACCCCTCTCGCTTGTGAATTAGTCTGGGGAAGATAGGATTTGTCTCTTACTAATCAATGTTTCACCATTTGACAGAGACCTTTAAATTCTATGTTTAAAGATTACTTTCAATGGATGTTTATCAATTATACATTCTTTGCTAGAATAAAAGATAAGATATTCTCAAAAGACTTTTGAGCTGCAAAATAGAGCCTGGGAAACCAATCATGAAAAGTCCACTTTGAAATCTAGCAAAACTGAAAATGAAAAACAGAAAAAGATATGTTCTTTTCTACCAGTATCTGCAGAATTGTGACAGATGATGGAGCCTGCACAATCTACAACCCTGCATTGCTCAGAAAACCTGCAACTTTGCTGTGATGTGGTCTTATATACTTCATAGGAATTGAGGAATTTCACCTGACTTGGAGGTAAAGAAAAATTGAAGTGAAAGAGGATATTTTCCAGTGTACTGCTTCTGAAAACAGTATTTAAGAATTTTGCTTCCGTGACATTTATGTTCAACCTGTGAAACATTTGTAGCACTTAAGGAACCAGAAGAAAAATGTTTCATTTGGGTGGCACTTTTTCCAAGAGTGCCATCTACAAATTCGATTTCCAAACCTGATGCATAAGCAAAGACTTCAATGACAGAAGTTAAAGTATATTTGGTTTTTTCAAGCAATAACAAAAAATTTGACCATAAACCCACTTGTCAGGAAATACAGCTCCATTTTTATATATATATCCTCAAAAACAATGCCACTTAAAAAGCCAGCCTAGAACTTTCTATGGCAATCTTCACCTATTATGTATTGAATGAAGAGGGTGTCCTCATTGCCAACACAATGCACTGGACTTAAGAACAGGGTTAAGTGGCACTGTCCACAAACATTTTTCAAGTTGTGGAAAGCAGAAGAAAATCTGTTGCCAGGCTTTGCTACTATTTTAATGATTTTCCTGGTTTTTGTAGAGCTTTATTTATGAATTCATATTATATTTGGAAATTCCTGACTAGTGAAACCTAGTCAGACACTTTACATGCCCATGCCCTGACTGTGAAGTCCTTCTTTACCTCCATCTCCAATCCCCTCAAATAAGCAGTCAGTGATGGAAGTGCCTGGATGTATCTGAGTGCCCAATCTGACTCTGTACTGTGCTGTTCCTTCTGCTGGGACGCTCCTTCTGATCCAGCCTGCAGTTCACGTCAAACCTTGAGGAGCAGCAAACGGCTCCATGAGCTGGCACCAAGTCCCTTCACCATCTGTGCCAAGCAGCTCCACCCTTGGTAGATTGGAAGGTCAGGCCCAAGAGGCAGAGAATCAGTTAAACCAAGACAGCAAAACTCATCTGGGAATACACATCAGAGCTCTTTTATGAAGGACAGGCACTGGATTTCCACTTAGCTCCCATCCACTGTGCTAACATTGACTGCCAGCCCCCACCAGCTCAGCTCTCACATGGATTTATAACAGCACATTTGGAAAGGCTAAGTCCTATCACCAGGGGATTAAATTTTCTTGAATTAGTATTCCAGAAATATGATGATCAAACTCCATTACTGCCACTAAGATACATTAATATAGAGAAGCCAGAGCAGAAAAATGGAACAGTTCTATTATTATACAGGCTGTCCCAGTAGAAAAGGTTTGAACTATTCAAATCAAACTAATGGCAACCAGTCACAGTAATGGGTTTATTGAAAGTTCAAATACATATTAAGAGGTTTCATGAATTAAAAGTGTTACTTTTTAATTGGAGGCGTGGGGGCCTATGTGGTATCCTATAGCATCATTATTATCCCTTTTTAAGTAATAGAGCTTTTATCTAGTTTTAAACTATAAAACAGGTATTATAAACATATTTTGATTAAATTGGAAACCAGCCAAAAAATGACTGGAAATATTTGCTTCAGTAGGGTAAAATAAAGCTCCTCTGCTGGATAGCCTGGATGAAGGAAAATGACTTGGAGACAGATTTGCTTAATCCAAATTTTATTTATCTCTGTGTCTGGATATTCAAAATAGGGTAAATAGTAACTAATCTCATAAAATTTCTGTTCCGGTATCAATCCAAAATCTGAATTAAATGGTAGTTAAGCACAATGAAAACACCAGTGCAACCATGTGGTAATACAGAACTTGCTATAGTTAGGATACGGGTTCACTTACTTTCAATATCTTTACTTTGATCAAGATTCACTTTTCCTATTTCGTGACATGAACAATTAGCATCAGAGAAAAGAAAATTAAATTTCCACCTGACATGACCAAAATATAGTGGCACTAGAGCTGAAAAGTTGAGTAGCCAAATTTTTCCAGTAATCAACATCAGAGAGTCTTTGCACAGAAAGTCTGCTTATGAGTATGCACACAAACAATTCCCATCAGAAAAAGCCACAGGTCAAAGCCCTCATCATCGCACGCCCACAAAATTAAAGACAGAAATCCTCCCATTTTCCATTTAAAACTGCTCTTTGCCAAGGTTGCATTACTTCTTACTTTGCTATTCCCATCTGCAACATGTCAGACATCTCAATTAGATATCACAAAAACACTCTACTCCCATCAGTGTGTTTTGTAGGCAGAAGCTGGGAACAAGTGACACTCTTAAGTTCCAAGTGGATACAAACATAAATAGCACCTCCCTGTAGATCTATATGTGGATCCCAAAGCATCCGAGGAGTCAGGTTCCCAGACTCTGAACTTTTGCTGTGCATGACTGCTGTCTTTATGAAAAGAACTCTTTGGCTCAGCTACAGTTGTCATGGAGACAGTAACTTTGATTTTTAAATCTTTAGTATATGTGATATTTCGGCCATATGTTGCATGCATTTAAGTTCTCTACCTATTCCTACTCTTTAAAACTGTGAGCAGTAAGAGAAACTGAATGATGTCAACATTAAAGTAAAATACAAGCAATGTATATCTCATTGTGGAGAAACATGCTTGCAATCCAGAATAACCACAAAGTTAAGATACTATGAGCATACTTGGTTGATGTTTTTCCTCCAGACCAAACAGTTCCATTTATGACAAGATTTCACCTGAAAAATAAAGGCTCTGTTTTTCTGATAAAGCTATGAGACGGGCTTAATCTTGCTCATTAACACAGCAAACTGCTCGTTGTGCATTAGTCCAGCAGTAGCAATAGCTGTGAAGCTCCAATTCCAATCACACCAGGGCACTGCTGGGCAGACATCAGCCTCTCCAACATCCCAACTGGTTTGCCTGTGTCTCTCTAAACTCAGACCAGCATGGTCCTTCACCACACCTTAGGAGGCACAGAAAATGCAGTCGCAGCCTCACAGTGGTGATTGCTACAGCAAACATCAGATATACCTGCTCTTGTAAAAAACACCCACAATACCCAGTGACAAAGGATTGAGCTATGGTCTGGACCTCAGAAAAACAAAAAACATAAAGATTGCAAAATACTGCTTAACTTTAACAAAACAGCTACATAAATAAAGTAGTGCAACTGCTCTCATATTTGGCATTACAACAGTGATTGTCTGTGTTTCCATATTTTCAGCTTTACAAAGAAATGAATACAAGTATAAGCTGCTCTACTTCTCCATCATTCAACCAATTTACATAGGCAACCAGAGGGACAAAATATCCACTTTTATCTCTCAGGGTGCTCAGTACAGAATCACAACTTCAGTCCAAGCAAAGAGCACTCCAAAAGTATTTCTCAGTAAAAAAGAGAGCACTCTATCACAGGGTTGGTAATTATTTTCTCAGCTGCATTCAATCTCTTGATTTCAAAGCTAGGAGCATAGATACCTCACCAATAATTCTAAAAGTTTACAACTGAAGCAACAATAGAAAGCAACTTGCTTTGCCATGGGAACAATTTTTAAAATTTAAGAGAGCTCACTTCTCAAATATAAATATAATTTTAAATATAAGTATAAAGCAGCTGCTACAATACATAACTTGTTTTCAATGTAGAGATACTACCACAAGGGTTTCCAATCTCTAATGTGAGACAATACCAGCTATGGAACAGAAATACAAGCTACAAATGACTCCATCTCCAGCTTAAGCTCACCACAAAAAGAAATCAAAACAATGAGGCAGGAAAGTAATTTGCTCTCCTCTCAAGAATAAATTACATTTCAAATATTTAGTGTAGTCAAACATCAGAAGTATGACTGGTCAATTATAAAATCTAAAAAGCCTGAATACCTTCTCAAGGAAAAATAAGGAAACAGTTTTCCTTATGGCAGTATGACGAAAGAAAGCAAAACGTGAGAGATAGAAGTGTGAGCGGCCTTCTCTTCCACTGTACAATTGCAAGAAATAAAGAAACATGTTATCTTAACATGTTATTTATTCCACTGGGACACCAAGAATGTAGTTCAACACTCCTAAAACATGTTCTATCATGTTTCATATTGCTTTAACACTGGGAATCATGCAGTGTTTCAAAGAAATACTACATTCACACACATTTAAACACACTCCAAATGCTACTTAGACCTTTAAAATTAAGATCTGGGTTTTTTCCTGATTTGCCTTCTATAAAGAAATCCTTCTGAATGCCTGAGTATCATGTGGACAAATCTGAAAAAGCTCAAAAATAAAAGCAGTACAGTTGAACAGCTATGGCTCCATGCCAGCTAAACTACAGTTTGGACTGAAACTAGAAACTCCACTTTAAATACATTCACAGTATTTGATAGATGGTAGATGCTAGATTTTCCTACCAGTAAAATAAAACATTGAAAACTACAACTGTCAACTCTTCAAAGAGTTTGGAGGTTTTAGCTATACTATTATCTCCATATTATAAAAGCTCTGTATCTGGATTACAAATTAAGTTGTTACTATCTAGCAAATAAATTGAAGGCAAATATTTGTTGGCATTTTTAGTTTGGAGATAATATGATAAATTCCCTGCTTTCAATTTCATATAATGCTGCTATTATCAGAGTTCTATCTGCTCTTTGATTTCAGTAAAAATTGGGAAATGTCAGAACATGGCATCTTGCTGACACAACCAGTCACTTCAGCTGTATCTGCAGCTGCACAAGCAATCTCCAACAGCATCCACTGAGGGGTCAGGAGGGCAAAACAGAGGAAAAACGATGAAGTGCATGGCAGGGAGGAGCCTGCTACTGAAACACTCCACACTATTTTTGTCCACATTTTAAAGTGGTTGGTGGAAAACTGTGAGGGTGCAGAAGTGCCATAAAAATGATTCAAGAATCAGAAAGGTACGTTACAATGAGAGGCTTAGGGAATTCCGCGTGTTTAGTTTTTCAGAGAGGTTGAGAAGTGAGATGATTACAGGATGTAAGTACCTTCACAGGGGAAAATACTGCAGGCTGGTGAGGAGGGAGTATAGAGAACACAGTAAGATCCAGTAGCTGTAACACAAGACCAACCATATCCAGATTTTAAGAAACTGTGGCTTTATTTGGAAATACTGAAAGGTTCCAAATGAACAAGGAAAATGCTCCCTTTCTTGATGTCATTTTCAAATGCCTTCCTAGAAGAAATGAATTGACAAAACTTTTCCTAGATCTGGCTTGAAATTAAAGTGACTAATGATAAACAAGTCTTTAATTGCCTTCTGAAGGGGTAAAAGCTATAAATGCACACAATATTGAAGAGTTGTCAGGCATACCCTGAAAAGGATGAATGGGGATGCATTAAGGGACACGTGATATTTAAGGGAAGTGTCCTGGTGTATACATTACCTAAAGGGTTTTACTGGTTCAGACCGAGGCTCTAATTTCCTGTTTCTGACAAAGGCCAACTGACATCTGGAGAAGACAAGAACAGGTCAAGCACAAGGTTATATGCTCCTGATATACTTAACATCACCCACCTACTTGCAACCTAGTAGATTAATGAATTTTCAGATGAATGATTTTTCTACCCCTAGCTCTTCTAAGCATTTCAATGATCATTTCATGCTGCAGCATTGTGTTCTACAGTTCACCAGTTTGTTTCAGCATTTCTGAGGCTATCAAGCAATAGTTAATTTTGTCTGTTTCCTACTACTTGTACAATAGGGGTTCCTTTCGCACTTGATCCATACTTACAGGCTCCTACCATTCCTTTCCTGACATTTTCCCAAATCTTGAGCCTTGGTCTACTTAATCATTCCCCATATAGGGAGATGCTTTGTTTCTTTAATTATTCTCAGCAGTCACAGATCTCTTCCAAGTCTGCTATAACCTTTTCCATGATGAAGGGCAAGAAAGGCCAACACAGCAGAACCGCTGCATCCAATAGAAAACAAAATATTTTCATGTGGTTCATCATTTGTGTTTAACACGCATTTTTGACTGTTGTTGAGAACTGATCAGCTGTTTCCACAGAGATAACGTCTGTAACCCCTAGAACTCCTGCCTCAGTGAGCATAGCCAATTCAGAATTTAACACATGTAAGCTCGGGATTTTCTCTTAATACACGTAGATATGACAAATTTCATCTGCCATTACCCAGTCACCAGGTATTGTGAGATTCTTCCCCTGAAAAGCTCATTATCATCACACAATGCACAATAATCTCTAAACAAACAAGAAAGTAGATATCAAAAGTTCCAACTATGAATTAAAGTTCAGTAAAATAGACAAGTTACAATTCTAATCACAGTCTTCAAAAGGTTCAGATTTTTTCCTAGCTAGTTAACAACCTAGAAAGACCTCTAAAAAACATTACAAAGCTCATTCAACCCCCTCTCTAAAGCATTAGAAGGAGCAGAAATCAGATGTAAATGAGGAGATACCTGCAAAGGTCACACACTGCGGTTAATTTTCAAAAGCCCACACAGCCCCAACACTCAGTGACTTAAACTCTGCTATTCAAAATACATGAGAACTGTTCCCAAACAATAGCAATTTTTGTTTGTTTGTTCTTTTAAACGGACTTCTTCAGAATTTAGGTTTAAACGTGCACATACACTTGCATAAAACGCAAAAGCATTCCCTGGGTACCACTGTATCCAGTGTGACTATACCAGAAATTTAAGAAATCTAATTGCAGAAGGATACTCCAAATAATCGGTTTCACTATTAACAACCATCTACTCCTTACAAGACACCGAATTCCCCAGATTTACATTAACCCTACCATGTGGCTTTATTGAAGACTGGTCAAGCAAGTGGGTTTTTTTACAGTTGAAACTACAGCTAGGAAAACTTTTAGTATGTGATGTTAATATGTTGAGACCATACAGTTTTAGTCAGCATGGCAGCAACGCTGTCCTTCCTCAGTGAAAGTGCTGTGAAACCATACAATAACAATTTATTTTGAGATGAACACAGCAACAGTACAAAGGCAATGGGAAAGGGGAGGAATAACAAATTCACTATCCAGTTCCTATCTCATTTCAGTAAATCTGTGCCTAACTTGCCTTTATAATTTGTATGCAACAATTCATCTGTTTAGTGTTTTGTGTTCTCCTGATAACACCACTTCCTGCAAAAATTTATGATACACAAGAGTGCATCATCCTGAACTCATTTTGTTCCCAACCATTTGTGAAATTATTAACCAACTGGTTTTCGTGTGCACTGGATAAGAACAACCATTTTGCACATTTAAAGTTTTCAAAACTTCAAACAGAGTTTTTTTATAATGGGTTTTCTGTTTGTTTGTTTAATTGGAGGCCCATTTTCCTGGCATAAATTTCACTACAGTAGAATTTAAAAACACGGTTCAAGCAGACATGACTACAATTATATTATTTGTTGATTTAATGTTCAATTTATATTGTGTAGTTTCCAAAATTGAAAAATCTGTTCAGAGACTGTAAATTTAACAGGCTCTAAATTACTTGGACCTAGAGAGTTCCTATTCTTCCCTAAAGCCAAGCTTGCAGAGATTCTTGGCATCTTTCAGTTGTCTATCCTCACCCTGCAGGTTGTTATGTCTAAAAATACAGTAATTGTATTACTGCATATACGATGCTGTACGTTTGAGTGCCCAGGCTAAATTAGCTTAAGACGGTATTTGTAACTGAAACTCATTTCCTCTGAGGGATTACAAACACTTTGCCAAGTTCTGAAGCAACAGGTTTAAGACAGTGGAGATAAAAGGACAAGTGAGAATGAAAGCATCAAAAATTCTACACTGTTTTCTGACCTTCTGTACTTCCTTTGTTTTCAGAACCAGACTTCATAAAAAAATCACCCCAAGCCTTTGTCTATGTTTTCTTATGAAATTTTTCACCCCTTTTTTTCAGAGAGAGGGAGAAGTTCTCTCATTAATTTTAACTTCTGACTTTATTAAACTTACAACATTTTTAGAGTAGCAGTAAGGCTTTGGAACAGCCCCAACATGGTTATCATGGGGAATAATTAATAAACAGCAGCTTTTAGTTTCATCATCTAGCAAAGGGAGCTGGAGAGAAGGAGGAACTGTCTCTTGTTCTGAGATGATAAGTTTCTTATATTGAGAAACTTAAAGTTGTGCTAACAAGAAGTGTGTTCATTAGTTGGCCTGTGAAAGGTGGAGCACCAGACCAAAAGGAAACCACAAAAATTTGTACTCATTCATAGAGGATTATCCAGTATCTTTCCTCTCCCATCACTTTATTCTGAAGCAAGTTGGCAGTATGCTTCCATGAATCATGTCTGTAAAGGTCTGCCATCCATTCACACAGATGTCAGTGAAGCATTCCACTTGCAGCATCTCCTAAGGGGTTTTTAGTGAAGTCCCTCCCTGACTGGTCCACAAATTCCAGTAACAGAAATACTGCAGCAAGTTTTCCACTAAAACATAAGGCCATATATTGTCATTAGAAAAGGAACACTGTTAAAATATGATCCATTTCACTTCTGTGGTTTCAGATCAATATAGCAAGTCTTCAACAAAGAAATAAGACTCCTTGTAAGACTACATTTCATATTTGCAGACATGGTGGGGATAAAAAAATACGGGAAAAGATCAATATACGAAAGGTTGTTTTCAAGAATGTTATGAAAGTTTATCATCTTACAAGCAATTTTACATGCCTTTTCTCTTACCAGCATCGTTTACTGTATGCTGCTCTCCTAAGCTGATTTTATTTTGCTTACTGCTGAGTAAGTAGCATTCAAGCTGCTCGCAGGAAAAAGCCATGGAAGTGTCAAAAGCAGGCTAAATTCTTGAAACAGCCAATGAATTCCTACCACTGACAAACTACTGCTTATTTAAGGAACAATAATAAGCATATTTGTCCATATACATATTAAACACTGGAAAGTCTTTAATAGCATGACTATTATGAGGTACTGTGCAGAAATTATACACTGTCTCTAAAACAGTCATCAGTCTTCTCAACATATGCTCTCCTCTGAAATGTTAGTTTAATAAGCTTACTTGCAATTAATACAAAAAGTACCTAACTCTATAAAGGTTTCATTTCAATGCATACTGAACATAATCTATTAAATAATTAACAATCCATATGGACTAATAACTAAAAATACGTCACTAAATCATTTAAGCCAACTATAAAGATTCTCCCAGGACAAGGATGGTTGCAGGACTTCAAGAGAAGAAATTTCTCCTTATTTGGCGTGAAGTACAATGGAACAAATGACACAGAAAGAAGACCTGTAAATCTCTATTTGTACTCACTTCAGGACAACACACATCATGAACAGACTCGTGTTTAAACCTACACCATAAATGCAGCACTTCAGAAACGTAAGTGAGCTGTGGATCAAACAGCTGGTCAGAAACAGCCCCAACCTTCCTTCTGCTTCATGTACAGACTATTTAAAACGTGGGAAAATTACTCTGCCCAACAGACTCAGTTTCATTTGATTGCTACTCCATGTTAAAAGCTGCCCTTTATAGTCTGTAAAAGTTGTTCTATTCAGTCGTGGTTCACAAATTAACCTGTAAAATGGCAAAAAGCTCAGTAAAATTGTTCTTCATTCTAGCATCGTAGCCAAGGTTCACAAAGCATAAAAAGGAAAATGTCCACAAAACACACAAACAAGGGAAGTCATGCACTTTGTTGATCCAGTGACTGTAAGACCACTCAAGGCAAGAAATCGTCCGTTTTCATTAGAAAATGTCACTTCAGCAGTTGGCATTAGTAAATGTTCTTCTTGGATGTCCATGTTAAAAAAATCCAGAAATAATGCACACACCCTCACCCCCTCCCCAACAACCCCCAAAACAAACAGTCATTTCTACACCAACACAAAGTTTAGCTCTTTGTCAACCAATCAAAAAAGACAGGGTCACTGCATAGTTTTGTTCCACCTATTATAAAATAAAACCCACTAGTCACAAGACTGCCACCAGAATTGGCACTACCCGCATTTACCACATAAAATTCTCAAGTACAAGTTACGCTGACACTTTTTCGTCATAACAATCCCTTTATTAAAAAAAAAAATAACAAACCAGAGTATTTGAAATTCACCTGAAATGAGCTTGCAGATCAAACAAACAAACAAGCCTACCTCAAAATCAAATTCAGAATGCTGAGAATCCAGTCAATGCTTTAACCATTACCCTGTACAAAATATGAGGCTGATTCTAGTTTGGAAACACAACTACTTCATGTGACAAGTACTCTGTGATGAGTACTGGAGGTTACAGTGACAGGATGCTTAGTGAGTACTGAAGTACTCAATTTAGGATGACTGTCTTAGATCAGGCTATTTTTTATTAAAAAAAAATCAAATCAAAGCCTTACCAACTTTTACATTTATAAGATCACTACTGCTGTCAAGGAGCGGTGTACAATAAAACAGTAGCACTAAGATGTGTAATGATTGCAATAAGCATAGTCACAGTTTGAAAAAGAGCAAACTTACTTGTTTTCTAAATAAATTGTTAGAGAAAACCAGCTACACTTACCAAGGATGCTTTTGGCAACTAATTCATAGGCTCTTTGACACTCACTAACAATTCTTGGATGATAGCCCTCCTGAAAACTTTGCATTTGGGTGGTAATTTAAGTGCCACACTTGTCAAGGAACGGTGGGATACTTTTAGCTTTGACCATGCACTTAGATCAAACAGGAAGCAGTGATAAACTTAAGAAAATAATTATCCTCAAATCATTAAGTTCAAATTGAACACTCAAAACCTCTATGAGGGTCTCCCTGGGACAAAGAGAGGCAGACAACTCATTAGCATACACCACATTCCCACATTCCATCTTGGACAGCATGCAGTTGTTTAAAATCAAATTGCCATGTATATTACATACCACAGGAAAATTATGAAGGATGCAACTGAATTTACACAATAGAACAAGACTAGTCAAGTTTGAAATCAATGCATTTTGATCATTAAACATCACAGGCTTTTTAACTCCTCAAATTCATTGTAACAGGTTCTGACCAAATGAAAAAGAACAATCTCTTCTTATGGTTTTGTGTCTCTACTTAGTTAACCATTATCCATCAGTAAAACTTTAAACTACCTGGTAGTTCTGCTTGATTCGTATTGGTAAGGTCAAGGCATTTTTCTATAGAAAAGCTAATTTAGGTCCCTATTTAATTGTTGAAGGATTTTAACAGAATTTGCGGAGCTTGTAGAAAAGCAATTCCATCAAGGCCAGAAAACTCATCCAAATCAATTCCTGACTATCTGAGAGGATGTTCATATATGTTTCTCTCACATAGTAGTTATCTCTAGAGAGCCACCTCATTTTTATATTTACATACAAATACTTAATATATATTAAATAAAAGGGATGTAGGAAAAATCACATTTCATAGTCCTGCTGCTATATGAATACTTGACAGATTTTTGTTGCTTAAGTGTCATGTTGTCAGACATTCAGCACATTTTCTCATACTTAAAAAGCACATTGTGTTATTTTTATTTCCACATTGTTTTAAGATATATAATGAGAAGTAGGAAAAAAGTTTACCATTTTCCTAGATTCTTTCTTGAAAACTAAAATTTCAATCTCACTTAACATTTAAAACCTTTTCGCATCATTTCCATCAAAACAACTATCTTGTATGAATATTTTATAGCACCAGTTTAAAAGACTTATTACATATCATTACTTATTGCAAAACAATATGCTTTCAACTGCAACCTTCCTTGACACAAGCTTCCACCCCCAAAACGTGCACATATTTAAAACCTCCACATAATCACCACTAATGCTCCTTAGTCATTCAGTTTTCAAAGGCTTTTTATTATGGATTAATACAAGGAAAAAAACCTCAGACATCTTTCAGTATCTTCATTCTTCCTTCACACATTTTTTTTTCTTTAAACTTGATACGTGAATAATTTATGATGTATTTCTCTTTCTTGATTCTCATATTAAGAATGCCTTACCATCTGCACTATGCAATCAGACCTTAGTAGGCACATAAAAATCAGTAGAAACAATGCTCTGGGTTGCTCCAGCAACCACAAATGTTTCAGAAAATGCCCCCACAAGCATGTCAGCGCGACCATATTTTTCAGAGTATGGTTTGGAAAGCACAGACAGGAAAACCAGAAGAGGATACATTTAAATGTTTTGCTGTTTGATTTATCATTTCTTTGTGCTAAACCAACACCTCAGTTTTATGCTGGTTTTTCATATCACAAAGGAGAGAAGGGTTTAATGGCACTGTAGAGGGTAAATGAGAAAGCATAACCAGAAGCAAGTACGTTTTCGGAGAGTTAAACTAGTGAAGTCAGCCTTGAAAAGAAGCATATCCCCCAATACTCACTGGCTTTTTGTTGGGATCAGAAAGACTGTGGGTAGCTCACAAATGCAAAAGTTGCACTGATCCTCTCATACATGTCCTTTCTTCTTCTCTTACCCTCTCTAGAAGGTAATTCTTAATATTCTGCTCTATGTCTGACCATGTGATTACAAGATAAATTTGCCCTTAGACCAAATTTACTTAACGCACCTCAGGAATAACCAAGAAGCCTGACTACTATCCCATACCATTTTTTTTCTGGGTTAGCCAAAGGGATGGCTGTCCCTTCCCATCCAGAAGCAGTCATGCCATCTCTGCGGCTCGAGGCCCAAAGCAAATCAAGAGTATTTTAACTTCATGCTCCAAGCTGTGATTCCTGCTGGTGGGGAGCTGGGTACAGCTCTGGTTGCTACCCTGGCTATCACTGGGGTGATACTCTCCCACCAGAGCGGCAGGCACACTGCTGGAGAACACTTCACACGCATCCTCTGCTAACTTCAACAGCTCTTCTGGGACTTCTCCAGCCCTCTTATGCCCCTCTATGACTGGTAGAAATTTTACTTCATCAACTATTCCAAAATCTTACCTCAAAATGCAAGCTTTTTTAATAAAAGCAGCCCTAACTGAATTCTGTGTAGAAGGTTTTACATAACCTTAACTGTTTCGGCCACTGAATAGTTTCAAAGATAAAATTCAAGACTGTACCAGACAAGACAGGTCATAAACACTGCTGTGTTTAAGTGTAAGCTTAGACAGGTATTTCTGGTCATTCAGCCTGTGCTTTTGGTTCAGAATGCACGTTTATGGGGCTGTTCAAGGACTGGAATAAATATTACTAACCCACTAGAAAGGAAGACATTCTTGTACTTTTAGCCAAAAACACCTAGACTGCTGCATACACATTCAACACTGACACTAAGCCCTTGTTTACAGCTATAAATCAGAATGTCAGAAATTTTATAGGTGCTTTTTATAGCTTGATCAAACAAAAATATTAAATATACTCCTGCTGAAGTTAACTTTAAACCTAAAGAGGCTCTGAGAAAACACCAGAGCACATTTTGCCCTCACTCAAACAGACAGCAGGAGTGGCAATTAGCACATTGGATAATAATATGAACAGCAAAGGGAGAGACACCCTGAAGTATTTTTAAGTATTTGTTTCGATAAAAATGGAAAGACAGTAAATCTACAAAACATTCCAATTCCTACTAAATTCTTATACACTAAAAGGTCATTTTATGACAGGAAGTCTTCGAACAGCAAATATACATCTACTCTTGAAATGTCATCTTTCTAAGTGAAATGGAGTTCAAAAACACACTCAGTTCAATCCCACTATACACAGTTTGAAGTCATCAAATTGGACAGCAAGGTCTAATCACTTTATCATAAAACAGCAAACTATTTATTAGGTACTTCTCTTCAAAACCTTGCCTGTTTAGCAGAATCAACAAAATTAATATAAAATAGCTACTCTGACTAAAAACCTATTAAAACAGCCTAAATTACCTTCAGATAAAGAGGAGAGCTTTGTAACGGCCTTTTGTTTGGTTTAAATTAAAAAAAAAAATTGGGGGGGGAAAGAGGGGCAAACTCCAAGACATTCAATATTCTCAGAGGCATTGATTATGGGAAAGCATTTTCGTGCGATGGTCATCTCAGTTCATAGGATAATGTATCAAGAACATTATTATATTGTAGGTATTTTGCCAGGAGAATATTCACACTTTTCACACTTCTTTAAGAGTGCACATTGCTGAAGGTTTACTGGCAAATGAGATGCTGAAAAACCCTGGCTCTGAAGTTCTCACTAGGAGTGCAGCTGAAATAAGATTCTACCAATGAAACACTTCACTCAACACCGGCATACAAAAAACCTGACATTGTGGCTTTGTTTCAAAAAATACAGAACCTCATACAAGTTATTTTGCATGCAACGTGCAAAAACCTATCTTCAGAAAGTGACCATAGGCTTGTGCTTAAGTGTGTTTTGGTCAGGAGACAGGGTATCATGTCAGCTTGGGAATAAAACCCTGTGAGATATTAGTTTTACTGCAGACAATGGAAGGACATGGCTGGATTCAGCTTTTGTAAATATTAATCCTCTTTTCTTGAAAGAATAAAAACTTGTAAATTATATTGCTCAAAAAAAAAATTTTCTCCCAAATTGACATCTGTCACTCAAATACTGAAGGAGACAAAATCTTAGTGCTTTTTCATTACGAAGGAAATTTTTGTCTATTTAATGTGTCAGAGTAAGATTCTATCATTTTCACATCCTATCTCTTGACTTTTACTCTAAATTTCTAAATCCTTCTTAGAATTAGTGAAATCCTTTGCTTAGAATGACTGATCAATATCAACTCTAATATAATCAATTGTTGATTAACATTTTGTGTATTAAAACCCATGGCAAATTCCACATTTTGCAAAAAGCGACTTCTCATTCCTCCCAAGCCCTCCATAGAATTAATGTAAAGAAATGGAAATATTTCCATGAAGATACAGATATGCTATTCATGCAATTGTCCTGAATATGTTCAACAGCAATATATCCAGAAAAAAAAAAAGATAATAGAAGTATTGAAAGAGGAAAGATACACAGGGAAAAGATTCAAGGGGAAAAAAATAATTAAACTGGATTTCCTCCTTCACTTTGCAGAAAGTGAGATGCATAAGCATAATCTCTGTCCAATTGCTCTCCTACCTCCAAATTCCTTTATATTCTCAAGTCTTTTTGCACCTTTTTCAAAGTGAAATGAAATGCCTCTGCCTTTCAATCTGCTGTCCAAGAAAGATCAGTCCTATATTACAACATCAGAAAATACAGACAATGAGGGTGAGGAATATGTACAGATATCAGATTTATATTTCATAGGATTATATATATGATACACTTATATACTCCACACTCTCTCTCACACCTATGTACTTTTATATATATTAGAAAAAAAAGAAGAAGAAAGTAAGATCATCTGAGATAAAAGCCACTACAGAAGTAAATGGAGGATATATGCATTTTAATTTAAGGAACCTAAGAACCCATCCCCACACTCTTTACAGTTTTACAGCAATTATGCACAAGGTTTGCATAAACACTTCAAAATCATCAAAAGCTGTTTTATCAAAACAGCACTTAAGTTTTACATATGTTTCAACACAAATTAGTATTCAGAATTAAACAGCAATCTGATGAAAAAAGGGTATCAGCTGTCACTTTAAACTCTAGCCAGATACAGAAAGTGGACATGAAGAAGGAAGCCAAGGACTGGGTTAAAGGGATAGAAAGGTTCTTTCCAAATACTAATTTAATTATCTTATTAATTCTTTCACTGCCCTAGACTTCTAGCTACTCATGATGAATTTTATCAGTACCAGATAGCTTTAATATTATTATATCAGTAGTGTTATTGAAACCTCAATGACACAAGAATATTGCAAAGTAAGGACAACAATAACATGCTGAATACTGGAGCCAATAAAAAGACACATGGACGCAGTTGGGTTCTCTGCAGACACATCGGCAAACAATATCTGTATGGCAAAAGTATGCTCTTAATTTCTAGCCATAACAGGTTGAACTATAGCAATGCAAGAACCCCTTGGTAACATACAGACACTCGGGATGAAGCCAGGCCCTGGCGCTCATGGACACATCCTGCAGTAACACTGATGTCCTGTCAGCATATTCCCAACACAGAGCCATACAAATCTGTGACACAGGAATGCTTCCATGAGTATCGACACTTGATATCTTTAGGGAAGTGCTGGGGCATAACAACTATAATCAGCATTAGCGGTTATTTTGCTACAGGCAATTGCTGATAGGAATGCCAAATAGAGGGACTTGAGCTCTCCAGAACCTAAAAGGTCAAGTGGCAAGGAGCTGTGGGGTGAGTAAAGAACCAGCTGGGCCAATTCCAGCAAGGAGAGAAGTTTGCTTTTCTCTCCTAAGTGGGTGAAGAAAATAATTCTCTGAATGCCACAATCCTCAAGTGGCTGGGCTTTGAACACATCAACTCCACAAGATTTCAGGGGAGTGGGTGAGTCCAGCACAATGGATGGGCTTAAGCACCACATGAAGCTGAGGGTTTGAAAAAGATACTGCCTGTCCCCCAGACTGCAGCTAAGAGTCTGTACATATTTATGAAAGGCTGCAGCCAGCTGGCCAAATTTCAGATGCCTCTCACAACACCAGAGTCCTTTCACTCAGTCTTTTATCTTTTATTTCCAGTTGAAAAAGTAATGCAAATACACGTACTAGTTCAGCTATTTTTCTACAGCATGGAACTCTCATTATGCTTGCCAGGCTAGTATTTCAGATACATAAACAGATTTCAAGCAAAGCTCTTACCACTATTTTAATACTGCTTTGACAAGGTTTAAATACACTCTAGATAAGTGACAAAACCTACAGATTGCACACAGTTACACAAAAAGACTGTCTTTTGATCCACTGAAGTGATAATACATGGACAATTCCATACGCAAAAGCTATCTATTTCCTAAGGAGAAGCAAGAATTTGAGGGAAGGCACTCATTATTAGAAGACGAGACCAGTCTGGCCAGAATAAGCCTAGCAGTGAGTGACTCATGGTTGCCAGTCAGTAGATATGGAAATTATGTCTTCATGAACTGCTCAAATGTCCCTAACTTCAACAGCCAGGGGCAATACAAAGCTATGCAAAGAGTAAAAAATCCAGCTTCATATATGGCAGTTTTCTGAAATATGGAAGAAAAAAAAATTCTACAGTTTATTTCACTTCACATGTATACAGAACCATAGAATGGTTTGGGCTGGAAGGGACTTTGAAGATCATTTCGTTCCAATATCCCCACCATGCGCTAGAACACCTTTCACTAGAGCAGGTTGCCCAGAGAGGCATCGAACCTGTCCTTAAACACTCCGAGTGATGGGGCATCCTCAACCTCTCTTGCCAACCATGAGAAACTGGAAGCAATGGTTTCATCTGTTATATTAAATCCAAGGTTTACGTAGTTTAACAAGGTCTTTTGGACAGGTAGTATATATATACTAGCCTCCAGTGAGAGCTAAGGAAAAAAAAAACACATAGGAACTTCCAATCATTAGATTTCAGAGGTATATTGCAGACGTGAAAATTACCTTTGCCACGCTCAGAAGTAGCAAATAGACAAGAAAAACAAAGTGAGCACTGACACGCCTTTATGCCATAATGCTGTTGTTTTAGTTGCTTTAGCACTGAGTATATAAGGGCATCAAATGTAGTTTTTTCTGATTTCCACTAGTGTTACCACTTTTGCTTTTAGAGTGTTAAGCACAGTACAAAAACCTGCCAGGTATTTCATTATTGAAATAACCCAATCTATCTTCCTAAGCAAAAAAACAATGATATGGAAGAACAGGATGCAGAACTCCTTTGAACACTTTCTCCTGAAACTGTCAGCCTTGAACTTACAGCTAAGCTACCTCACAGCTATCATTACCAATTTTTAATACTGCATTAATTCACAATGAAGAACACCTTATTCAAACTCCTTTGACTGTCCCACAAGCCTTGTCTGTCCTAAAGAAGTGACTGCAAACACGTCTCTTTTCCAAGATTTCCATGGAGAATGGTATTGTAGTTCTATGAGCTCTTCAATTTAAATTTGTGCCTTACTCAGTAACATAGACACATATGTACTGGCCCAAATCTGGCCTTTTTCAGTGGAGAATACAGAAATATAGAGTGCCTTACCTGGTGATTACTTCATCCACTGCCCATGCTGGAGGGACTGGGAGGGACTGGAGGTGCTTTATCTGTTTTCTCACGTCCACTTAATCTCTCAGAACTGCCCTCAAATCTCTCTAACAAAAATATCCCCCTGCCAGATAACTCTTCAGCACAGCATCTGCTGTTGGAAGCGAAGGCATAGCTCTCAGCACATCACCAATTTTCCAAGTTATTTCACTAAAAGCACAATGTCTGCAAAGTAGGTCCAACAATACTGCAGTTTCTCACATGCACCCTTTCAGAAGGGGAAAGATATTTTAGAAATTTATGCCTCTTATTTCCACTGTTATAACCAACTGTTGGAGTACCAGCAAAAGTAGGCGAGATCAAGTCACAGACCCCGTTAGCATGACTGAGCTGCCTTGGTGTGTGCTTGGGAATGTCCACAGCTCTGTACTAGTCAAAGTTCAGACATTACCAATTTCACAGAAAACAGAACACCAACAGCTGCAACATTTGTTCCCCAAAAAGTTATAAAGAAATATAAAAACACAAACAACAAAATAAATAAATTCATGTAATTGCTCAGTATCACAGTTTTCAATGGGAAGTACAATCGTAGTATGGGAGCAGTTTAAGATTTATTCTGAAACCACCTGGGACAACCGGAGGCACGGTGAAAAGGAATGGTAAGAGAGAACCAAGTGAAAAAGTATGATAAAAGCAGCAAGATAAAGTGGAAAAAAGTTCCACTGGATGGAAATATACTAAGGAAGCAGCATTACAATTCTTACTTCAGGAAACTCAGTATACAATAAAACGTTTTCTGAAGGAATGCCTTAGGCTGCTCAACAGCAAATAGTTACTACTGTGTAACAGGGCAATATTTAGGAAAAAATCTAGGAAATTATTTGCATAGCTGTGTGTGGCCATACCTGCCAACAATCACAAACTCCTCTTTATAAATGTTCTATGTCCGTCTTTATGAATGCTCAATTACAAAAACAAAATATGCTAAGGAACCATGTGTGCTGTATTAGAACAGACATTAAGTTTTCTGAGGGATTTTCCAACAACTTGCAACAGGCAGGCCTACTGAAAGGAGACTTTTTGTATTTCTAAATAAAGGAAACATGAAATGCCTATCATTTCATCACCCAAAAAAGCAGAAAATCTTACATGTCCATAAAGCATAAGACTTAATCACTGGGAAATTAAATCCTTTAACTTCAAGGGAACATTGGTTTATTAGGCACACAGTGCTTAGAAAGATACTATCTCAGCAAGGGTAACACACTCTAGGAGACTACCTTAATTTGTTTTTTAAATCTGGCAATAAACCATCAATTAAATTTTCTTTCCTAGGCTAACGGAAAGAGCCTTAGCCTTCCAAATGATTTAAATTTTCTTAAACAAAAAAAATTGATGAAGTAAAATATTAAGGATTTCTTTTAAATTACAGACTTCTATATGCTGAATTCAAGGTGCTGAATTAACAGATATGAGCCATTATTTTATCACTTAACAGAAGAAACACTCCCACATTACAGCTAAGAAGTTTCTCAACATGATTTGAAGCAGGTTCAACCCTTGCTTTCGCTGTTACGGTATATGTGTTTCTCAGACAAAGACTTTTTCCAAATGCAAAATGTAAACATCACTAAAGCGCTAGAAAGCAGCATTATTATTTCATTTCGTCCACACCAAAGAGCAATCCTTCTCCATCTCCTATCCTCAGCTTCTCTCATCAATCCTACAGACCTCAGTCCTCAAATTGGACACTGTCTTGTCTCACTTCCCTGGCCAAACCTGAAGTGCTTCTAGTGCTTGGTGCTGTAAAACATTGTTATTTTAACAGAAGAACTAGAACACATAAGAACTTCCCTATTCCTTCTCCCCACCAATAAATTTCTAAATCTTGGGGAGGGAAGAGAAGATAGGGATAGATTACACCCAGCTAGATTATTTTTTTGATCCAACTCACCACAAATACTAATGGCAATTCAGGAGATGGCATGGTACACGTTGAACATGTTAAATGCTAGGTCAACTTATACCAAAGGCAGAACTGCTCTCAGTAGGCTTCCAAAACACAAAAGAGGCACTCACATATCACCTCTGTTCTTCTGTTGCAGCAACAACACTGAAACCTCAACATTTGCCTTTTATATGCCATATTCTCTATTAGGGCTGGGCATTCCTAGAGCTAACGGGCACATACCTACACCAGGCTTAAATAAAAACATTAACGTTCTCACCAGCAATTAGGGACAGCTTAGTCTGGAGAGCATGCTAATTTATCATGTAAACCTGAAAATAATATAAAAGATTAATAGCTGTGGGTAGAAATCTCACAAAATAAAAAGAAGTATTTCAAATTGTTTGCACTCTGCTTGTGATCTCACTACTACAAACTACTTGTAAAGAGCTGCAAAGGAGTTAAAATTAGTATTTTGATTTACTTTTCTCTTTAATTAGGAAGTTATTTTTCATATGAAAAAGCCCACAGCTTTACAGATACCCTTTTAAAGGATCATAGCAATTTTGTTGCAAAAAGCAGCAGCAGCATTTATGATGGCCACTTGCTTGTATGTCCTATACGTCGCAACTAAGAAGTCTGCCAGAGGGATGAAGTTTACTCAAATAAAGTCTTCCAGAAAAAAAAAGTTCCCATTCTTTTTTCACCTAGAAACATGCTCAAATTTCACCTTATAGGCAAGATGGTTTAAGTTATTAAACTGAAATTAAGGCCCCCAACTGTTCCCTACAGAATATGGAGTTGCAAAGGATTTGGATAAAGCCCTTTCTGTCTGAAAGCATAGTTGAGCATTTTTGGAACTGCTGGCAAGACTGCACAGTTATTTTGCTATCAAATCTGAAGTCATTTGGTTTTCCTAGCCGATGCCTACCTCTTACAAGAACTTCCCAAGATGACAGTTTATCAGTGATTTATCAATGCAAACACATGGCATAGCTCAAAACCCAGTCCCCAAACACTGTGCAACGAGACTTCTGACATGAAGCACCCACTGAAACACAACTGAAAGACCCAAAGAGCTACTCTGTCCTTACCCCTCTAATCACGGTATCACGTCACACTCACCCACACCATTCTTTTACGGGGCAGGGAGAAAAACTGGCATCCAAGTGCATTAGGCCAATTAATTACTTTTATCTGGAGAAAACCATTTACCATAATGCAGCTCAGTAGAAATCTAACCAACCACGATGGTAAAAAACCAGGCTGTAATGAAATCTTAATTTTTGCTAGTTATAAAATACATACCAAACATGTGATAAGGGAGACAGACAGCTAGAAGCTTTTCAACAAAGCATGCTCTCACACTAAAAACTGGAATCCGAGTTCAAAGATGCTGCAGAATGTCCTTTCCCCTTCCTTCCATGGGTTTTGGAGAGCCACCAGTAAGTTGCACACAAAGAAACTCTTTCCATCTTACTTCTAAGAAATTTCACATTAGGTTTCCCTTCTCCTTAAGAAAAAAAATCAGCAGAAGATAGTAATTAGATGCTTGCCCCACAGCAGTATTTTTATCCTCTAAGTATGTAAGTTAGACATGTCCATTGCGTCTATATTAAGGTGGAAGTTTTACCAGCAAAATTCTTTATTCACACATGCGTTATGTTATTCTTTTCATGCCAGGAGGTAGATTTCCCTAAAGTAACACACACTGTCAGCAACAGAAGCACTGAAGCCATGGCTATGCCACTAAAAAGCAGATGTATACAAAATACCACTGAGCCTTCAGCACCATGGCAACATTTGCTCACTTCATCTTCCAATTTCATTAATTTACTTCTTCAAATGTTTGTTTACAGTTACTGAGACCCTGCAAAAAAAAAAAGCCTCGATTATAACTGGTAAGAACTTTCAGTTGAAAAGTATGCAGACTAAGGGCTTCCCTCAACTCAAGCAGTGAACCACTGCAATTTCCAGGGTCCTAATCACTAACATGCAGTTCATAGTTCAGAGAGTGAAGTGGAAAAGAAATGTTGTGAAGTAAAATCCCAGTGGCATTCATACAGCTCAATATTGTTATGTGGACTCTGTTAAAACCTCTTTGTTCAACTTCCCATGTCACCCAAATCCACTTCTACTGTTAACACCAGAAGGAACACGATGTGCACTTTTCTTCCTACAAACTTAAATTTACACTATTAACTCTTGTGCATAATCTAAATATCTTAGTGTATTCAAATAATAGGAGAAAGCAAATCCAAAGTTTGCAAACCAGTTCCTTATCTTGTATACACCAGAAGTCTCAGTGCTCTATTTTCACAACTCCTAGGCACCGCAAACTAAGTTGAGAATGGTGTTTTTTGACATCCTGGAGACCCTTAATTAAGCAATGTAAAATCTTTACAAGTTCTGCAGCATTATGTACAACGGACAAAGTAGTAAGATGTTACCTGCCAGGCAGATACTATTCTAAAAATATCCTTTTAAGGCAGGAAAAGTAGAAGAAATTTTACACAAGAGATTTCTACGAGAGTTCATGGGAGTTAAACAAATTACGTATTTGTCATTAAGAGCAATATCTGTAGCTTTCTTTTCTTTACACCACGCTTTCCATTACAGTGCGAAGAGTTAGTAAAACGTCTGAATCAGAAATCAGATGCGAAGAAGACGTTAATTCGCTGCAGCAGCAGCCTCAGTTTGGGCACCACGGCCGCGGCCGCCCTCCCTCGCCAGGTGCCTGAGGAGGCACAGGCCGGCCGGCCGCCGCTGCCGGCTGCCCGCGGCCCCTCGGACAGAGCCCGGCCGGGCGCTACAGACGCCTCTGTCTTCCCAGCACTGACCTCCCACAGGTCTCCCGAGCTCGCAGAGCAAACAAACGAACTCAGAGGCCAAGGCTGCCGCGGACAGCCCCTTCTGCAGAGTGGCCGGCCCGCACCGACCAGGTCCCGAGGCGCGGGGGGCGGCAGCGCCCGGAGCGGCGGCAGCNCCCCCGCCATTGGGCGTTGCTGCCGAGGCCCCGCCCCTCGCGCAGTCCGATTGGCCCGGCGCGGGGATCGCTCCCGCCGCTCTGAGCCGCCGGAGCGGGGCGATGTCCCGCCTACATGCGTCCCTGCCTGATTGGAAGGCGCTGCTTGGAGTCCTGCCCATCCGCCCAATCTCCTTGGGCACAGGCGCCAGGGCCCGAGGGGAAAGCTCAACACCAGTGGTCAGACGGGCTGTCAGTCACCGGACTGGGGGCGGATATGCCGGTTGGCAGCCGTTCCCAAGAAAGGGGAAAGGGCTTTATTCGGGGTTGTCCCTGCAATGCCCGACCAGCTTTGGGGAACGGCAGTTCCCCCAGCCGCGCTGCGAAGCACTGCTCTGAACAGACTAAAATATCTTTGCTGTAGAATTCCAGAAGATATTCTGGGTTAGCAGTTTCTGCTTGTGGTGCCGGGGGCTGGGAGCAAGTCTCTGCTCTCCCGCATCAGGCGTTGGGTCGGACACCCGCGGTGGGTGAGGTCCTTCCGCGGCCCCCGGCGGCGCTGGCAGGGCCGCTCCGGCACCAAGATGGCGGCGGCGGCTGAGCTGGGCGCGCTGGGGCGGCGCTGGCTCTGCTGGCTCCTGGGGCTGCAGGCGGTGAGAGCCGGGTCCGGGCTCGGGGCTGAGCGCGGCTGCAGTTCCTGCGAGGACGAGCGGGGGTGAGGGCGGGGGAGGCGGCGCAGGACGTGTCCCGGTGCGCGAGGCGGGGCCGCCTCCTCCCGCTCCTGCGGCCGTGGCCGCCTCTTTCGCTTTCCATGTTGGAGTCTGGTCTCTGTTTCTGCCTTCTTCCTAAAAGCGTTTGTATTGGTGCCTCCTTTTTTTTAATACAGTAAGTTAGTTGGTGTGAAAACAAAGCAACAGTGTAACTTACATTTGGAACCAAAGCTTTGAAGCAGAAAATGCTGATGAAATGAGGCGCATCACTTGCTAAGTGTCTGAAATTATCTTGTTCTGATGGGAATTTACTTTCTCAAGTGTGAGAGGTTTCTTTCCGAGTCCCAATCAGAGACATTTATTATGATTAGTACATTTATTGTTTCAGGAAAATATGACAGTTAAGATACTCAAAATTGAGTAAAAATATTAGGGAGAGAGACTCTTCTATTAATTTTTTTTCTTTACCTCTCTTTCGTTTTTTTCTCAAGGTGTTTTGAGCTTGCTGTGTAACCAAAACCACTTGAGTGAGGAATTATCACGTAATGGAGCCTTTACTTGCCTTCATGCCCTGCTAGTGTTTTGTTGGTTCTTTCTCACACGTGCACAACCCCAGAAAAAATCCTCAGGAGAGTATTGGCCTTAGGTTCGCGGATTGTTTAGAGATCTGCCCGGCAAAGGCGTGAGGAGAGAGGTTGCTGGAAGCAAAGTGACAATATCAGTTGCCCTGTTACTGCTCCAAGGGAGCAGATTCAAAAGTGACAGTAAAGCATCAAAGGGGGGGGATGGCAAGCAGCAAGGTGCAAGAAAATTGTTTTAGTTACTACCATTATTAACTTAATAAATGAGCAGTAATTAAAATGTAGCTTCAGCAGTGTTCGGACTACTCCTTAGGGGCTTTTTATACTACTGTGTCATTGTATTTTTTATTGCCAGTATCGCTCAGAAAAGATAAACACTTGAAAAAGATAAATACTAAACTTTGAAAACTAAATACCTTAGTAAAAATCCTAAGAAAAGGATAAATTATTCCAGTAGAACAGGGTTTATTCCATTTTTGCATGCCTGTTGTCATACGGTGTCCTATAGGAAGAAGAAAAATAGCTTTCTGCCTGACAAAATGGTGATTTCTGTTAGCTTTTTTGTGTATTATACTTCTCTGTTCATGCTTTAGCTCCTATTTTTTAGCAGATACAGAGAAATAGAATAATGAGGCACCTAATATATTTTCTACTAATTCTCAATCCACAATATTTTTTATCTGTCGCATAAGTGACATGTCCCCTTCAGCTGTGGGTTGGCCACTTCAGCAGAGGAAATGGGGTTTGTCTCTACCTTCTTTGGCTGTGCTGCATGCATTAGATGGCATGTGGATGTGAGGAGATGTCTGTTTTGCTGCATGACAAACTTAGTTTTTCTTCTGTACTTTTCTCTTTGGCCTAACATAATTCTTCAAGTCTTGGCTGTTCTCATCCAGTGGAGTTTGCTGGTGCCCTGTCACCCACCTCTGAGCACAGTGGTGCTGATTGTTTTGTTGGTGCTTTGGATGTAGTAGGTTTTGCCTGGGGTCTTATACCCAGACTGAAAAGCATCTGGGAAAGCTGCCTTCTATCTCTCCGTTCTTAATTCCCTCTCTCCCTTTTTGCCCTCCAAAGCAAGCAGCTGGAAGGGAAGATTTTAATCCAAGGTGTGAGAACTCCACGTGTAGAAAAGTGGGAATGTGAATTTGCTACAAGAAAGACATTGAGGTGCGGGAGTGAGCCCAGAGAAGGACAGTGGAGCTGTAGAAGGGTCTGGGGCACAGGTTCTGTGAGGAGCATCTGGGGGAGCTCACCCAGAGAAAAGGAGGTTCAGGGGGGACTTACCAATCTCTACAACTGCCTGAAAGGAGGGTGTAGCCTGGTGGGGGGGTCAGCCTCTTCTCCCAGCTAGCAAGTGATGGGATGAGAGAATTGTGCCTCAAGTTGCACAAGGGGAGGTTTAGATAGGATATTAGGAATAATTCACTGAAAGGTGGTCAGGCACTGGAATGGGATTCCCAGGGAAGTGGTGGAATCACCATCCCTGGAAATGTTCAAAAGGCATGTGGATGTGACACTTGGGACAGGGTTTGTGGACACTGTGGTGCTGGGTTAATGATTGGACTCAGTGGTGATCTTAGAGGTCTTTTCCAACCATAGTGATTCTATGAGAACAAAACCCAAATATTATTTAAGTGTTGTCATTGGTTGTGTTACTTTTGCTGCCTATAAAAAGCAGAGCTGGTGTTTTACATAGAAGCCATGTAATTGAATTTCCTGTTGTAAAGTATTGCTGATAAATCAGAATTGCAGGTTTTTATCTGCACTTCCACTTAGAATATTTGCAATTTTCCTTTAACATTATTGCTAACATGAAATTTAAATCCTACCTGTATATCTTGTTGAGCAGTTTGGTTAATTTTATCACATTCCGGATGTGTTTTTCCTGAGCTTAGCTGTTACATTACTTTCGCTGAGTGTTTTCAGTGATTGGAAACTTCCTGAAATTCTTCTGGAAGAGGAGGCTTTGGAAAGCTGTGACCATGTGCATTTCAGCTGATTCATTACCTTTGGGTTTTCTTCTTAACTTGAAGGTAGCAATAGGAAAGCGGTAGACGTATCAGAAGTGGATCTAAATTAATGTTGGCAGGTCTGATACTTTGAAATGTACATATTATGAGTGTGTGGATTTCCCTGTTCATTTAAGACCCTTCTTCTCAATCAGGTGGTGTTATGAACCCTATGCTATTTAGGCATAACTGTAAAACAGTCACAAGACACTTACTCGTTCATTCTGATCTTTAAAACATTTAAAGTCATCTTTAAAACAATAAATTAATACTAAAGTGTAACATTGTATTGACTTTCAGGTAAGTGTTTATGGAGCACAGTTGTCATCAGAAGCTTGCAGAGAGCTGGGCTTCTCCAGTAACTTGCTGTGCAGTTCTTGCAACCTCCTTGGGCAGTTCAATCTGAATCAGTTGGATCCGTTCTGCAGGGAGTGCTGCCAAGAAGAAGCTCAGCTGGAAACTAGAAAGGTGAGTTTTGGACTAAATTCCTTATGAAATAATTTAACATGTTATGTTTTTGAAACTTTTTCATTAAATAAACTATGTGAGAATCTGGATTATAATTTCAAGAGGAAAATGCAGCATTCATTCATAGCCCCATTCATACATCCACAGGGTCTAGATTTGCAGACTTGCCATACTGCTGTAAAATAATGTCCCTGTACCAATGGGAATGTTTGGTTCTTTGGCAGCCCTTCTGTGGTGTGGTGACCATATTTGGGAGCTATATCCAGCTTCTTTTAAAAGGAAGGTACACGGGATTGGAAGAGGGCAGAAGAAGAGGATCAGGAGGAGAGTGGTGCTTGGTGACAGCTCCTGCGTGGTCATTGGCCCGTGGGTAATGGCCAGGATAGCTTAGTTCAGTCCCGGGCAACAAAAGGCTGGGGCAACCCCCAGGTCAGCTCCTGCAGCAGTGGGAACAGCTCTTTTTGCAAATGATCTCTCTCAGAGCTCATGCTGTGCTTCAATCAGTCTAAGGCAAAACGTTTCCTTTATCTCTAATAAATAAATATCTGTATTTCTTAAGGTATGTTATCAGTGAAGAATTTTTAGAGTTCTTGAAAAGAATGCATGTTTTCTAATATGTGGTAATTTAAGAGTGTTCTAGAATACAGTGAAGACAAATCAATCATCAAGAAAGTAGAGGTTTCAAGTATGAGAGGTGCTGAAATTATTTTTAGTGGCTAGGAGATAGTGGAGTAACTGACATAATGAAATTATTGAGGAAATCTAGCAGGTTTTTCCTGTCAATTAAATTCAGTTTAATATTTAAAAAAGAAAGTCTGCCTTTAATTTTTAATAAAACCACTGATTACAGTGTTAGGTACAATATATTAAGTACCAAGAAGTATATGTTTGAGATTGGCAGAGAATTAATAATTAGTAGTTTCCTAATATTGACAGACTTTAAGTTGTAAATTTCATGCATTAACAAAGTAATATTTCAATACAGTCCTTATGGGACTTAGTATGTAAGGCTTTTTCTTTGCTAGATATATGAACCTTATCAAGGAAAGTTTGTCCTGGGGTGAGCTGCAGTTCTTTTACGTGTGTATACATATATATAAAAGTATGTACATATCTATACATACACAAAGCCTGACATTTCAGAATAAAGCCTTAGGAAATGTACTAACAGGAGTGTGGCAGAAGAGAAAGGCTCTCCAGCATGCTCAGTAGGAGCTGTGCTGGCAGCAGCAGCAGCAAGGCTTCCTGTCCTAATGTAAGGAGAGGATGCTTGAATTTGCTTAGGTAATATTATTAGAGTTTTGCCTCTGTGCGCAAGATGTAGCCCAAGAACTTACAGAGCAGGACAATTTCTGTCATCATTTGATGAGAAAATAAGCTAGAGGAGCTATGGAGCATTTCTGTCAATGTAACTTCTGAGAAAAATGTCTTAAAAATTTATCAGTAACATACTTAAGGATGTAACTTAGTTTGTACTGTAAACATTGCATTAATAAAAGTTTGATCAAATAACAGAAATTAAATTAATAGATATTCTTCTGAATTTTGTGAATCAGACCTGGATTTCATCATGTGGATAATTACACTTTCTGTGTAAGGATAAGCAAATGCCATTTTGTGGTCAGGACTTCACACTGTAAATATTATTAATCTGAAAACTTTTTTGATTTGATTTTATATTTATTAGGTATGATCAATGTAGTAAAATAAATAGCACAGAGCTGGACAGGGTCTCAAGGTTGTTTGACAGATTCCTTCATAGTAGACCAGATTTCCTTGAATATTCACAGGAAGCAAGAAATTGTATGTTATAAGTTGTTGGTTTTTTAATCTACCTCTGTTGTTTTACCCAGCTTCATTTTCTGCTTGGGCTTTGTGGTAAATGTGAACAATGTAGATTTTGATTATTATCTTTTCTTATTTCTGTGACATTCCTGAAGAAATGTAATACAAATGTTATTTGAGATTTGGAGCTAATATGGTAAGCATCAGCTTGAATTATAGGGATGATTATGATAGTATTTACACATCTGAGTTTGAATGCCAGCTTTCCATATCGTGTGCATGAATAGAAATATCGGATTGTTCTAACATTATGATTACATGGTTTATTATAGCATCATTTCTAATTTTCTTATGAATGCAGTTTCAGAAAGCAGAAATTTTTTATGCTGTTACTACTGCTTAGAAATGTATATTTCAGATTTTGGGATTGTTCGGTGGTTTCACTTTCTTTTTAAACGCATACTCAGTAACTTCTCTTGAAGACCAGACAGTGGAAAATTGGTGTTTGGAGACTGTTAATGTTTAAGAGATTGTATTCAGAATCATCACGTTTTGAATTGACTTGTGTTTTAACATAGTGCTGGATGCAACATGTCTGTAATTGAGCTCGAGATTTTACTATTACATAAAAATTGACAATTTGATTTTTAGCAGCCTCTTGTTAAACAAGAATTTTCATGCTACGTATGAAGACTATGAAAATTGAATGCTGCCTTTTGCTATAGTTTTTCCTTCTCCCTGTTTTTTTTCCCTGTTACCACAGAAATCCTTCTAATGAAAATTTGATAGTAAGGAGTGAATGAATATTGCAAGTCCTTAAAAGCCTTTTTTCCTGCCTTCTTGCTTGTAGAATTTTTCTTACTCTGAAAACCTGCGTCTCTGTGTAAACTGTTTGACTTTCTGATTAGCAGCCTGGCATGTTGCTGAGCTGCAGAGCAGCGGTGCTCTGGGTTTTGCTAGAGCTGTGCCTCCATGCTTGCACATCCTCCAAGTACAGAATGACTCCGAAGCACAAATCCCAGTGCGTGACGAGCTGGCTGTTACCTGAGCAGGTATTGCTGCCCGTCAGGGGCACAGCGCACTGGCTGTGTGCTACAGACTCGCTAACTCTTGGAGCTCCAGGACACGCTTCACGATTTTAATTTTATTCTCTTTGCAATTATGTGGCAAGTACTAGAAATAGGGAAAGCAAAAGTTAGTTTATTGCATGACTGCTGCCTGAGTTCTAAACGAGAATTTAAATTTAAAGGTAACAGCACATCTATCTGAGAATTTTTACATAATTGCTGCTTTTCGCAAATGGTCTATGAAATATCCTCAGGCATAAAAATATTTCATGCTGTATAATATCAGTGCAACCTCAGATGAGACGTTTACAGATTTGAACTGTTTCATAGCCTTGAATGAAGTGTATTTATTAATCCTGCTCTTGTTATTGGTCCAGTAGTTTGTGAATTGACATTGTGGAAAATGGCTGTGAGATATTCTTGTTACACAAAATTTGTCTTCCTCTGAACTTCTGCTGACACCTGTCCTGTGAAATATTTTAATTACTTCATAATTGGAGTGTGGGTAAAATGAAAAAAATGTTTTGGTTATTTTCTCCTCCTCTAGAGATTTTGTATGCAGTCTCACACTGATTCAGAAGCCAGCCTAAACAGTATTGCTTTAGACAGCTGCAAGTTTTAAGCCTCAGTCTGTCAGATGCAGAGTACTGCTGGATAGAAGGATGAAATGGAGGTGAAGCTAACTGTGCGTGAAATTGTAGTAGCAGGAGAGATTGTCCATATTTTGCAGTAGCTGAAAATAGCTGCACTCCATCTGCAGCTTCACTTAGGCTGTGTGATCATTTCAGACATAGCAATAAGCATATTCCATTAATTGTATATTATAATCTTAGATTTATCTCAACAATATATGCGTGTCAAAATCCAAATTGATTTTAAAAATCAACTCTGATAAAATTTGCAATGCATTAAATTTCACAGTTGCACTGTGCAAGACTGCTACAACGCTTAGAAGTTATCAATATATCTAAATGGAGCTTTGAAAAATATGTTTTGCTTACTAATACGTGTTAAACTTTAGCATTTTAAATTTCTACTGTCATGTATTTGTCGTATTGTAATGTTAAAGTGTTTGACTTAGAAAACATGGCACCAGATGTACTGACTTCTTCTGTTAAAAGAACCCAACAAAACAAATTGAAAGCTTTCTTAAAACATCCTTTTACGTGTGTAGAGTTTTTAAATGTGCTCTTATGCATTACAAGGAGGAATAAGATGACAGTCTTAATCAGACTTCCTTTTTAAAACTCAAAAATAGTTTACAAAACTCACAATAATTGCTGGAAGTAGAATAACTTGAAGTGCTTTTAATGCTTCAGGCTAGTCCTGCATGACCCAGTTTACATTAATTTTTCAGGTTTGTTTTTTTTCTTTTCATTACACTAATTAAAGTGCTACACTCAAATTGCTGTTGACTGCTTTCTTATTCTGCCAGAGGCTTTTAAACATGAATAGTTCCCCACTCACTGGAACTCCTGGTTTTCAACTCAATGGTTAAAAACAGAGAACTACTTAGAATTCATTGATATCTCAGAGATGTGAAATAAGTCTAAGTCATATTAATGCTTAGAGGAATTAATTAGAATTTTAGTTTACTTCTTGCTGTTTGTCAAAACCCACATCTTTTTCTGTCTTTTGATGTGTCCTGTAAAGTCTCTTGGAAACTTTGTAAAAAATCAAATTGTATTTTTACCTAACTGTGTTCCTTATTTCTAACATGTTACACAAAAATGGTTCAAATTCATTGGTCTTCTAGCAAATGACACTTCAAAAATAGTGTGATCCAATGACAACGTATTTTATTTAACAGTCAAGCAGTAATCAGAACTTTATAATTAAGATTAACATGTCATATGACGTCTCTTTTCAAAGTTTGCTTTTAACTGAGTGTCCCATACAGTTAATACAGGAATGATTTTATGGGCAACATTGATAGGGAAGTTTGGGGAACTGAGGTGATACTGTTCTCTTTAACTGGGAAAGTCTCTTACCAGTACTGTTGCTTTAAAATATTATTCACAACCATTCCTTGTACTAAAAGGGTGCTGCAATGGATGTCCTTCTCAAGAACTTTACCGTGTACACTCTTTCCCTACCCTCTGTACATGGTGTTATTGGCAATGAAAATTAATGTTGACAAGAAGTAATCCTAGATAAGGAAGGTGCAGCTAACTAGTCAATGCCTAAGACAGAAATTTACTGCCTTTTGTTTGGCTCACATTCACCAGGTGTTCATCTCTGTCAGATAAACTGAGATAAAATACATTATCTGTCTGTAATAGGGTAAGCCTTACCCATGGAAGAGCTCTAGCTGATCTTATCAGTGAAAAAAAAAGGTTAGGAAAGCTATAAATGTGAATTTGCTAAATGTGAGTTTCAGTTGTTGATGTGCATCTGTGCTGGTCAATGGAATAGCTTTAGCTAATTAAGGCTGACCATCTAGATAAAGTACTGGCCTTTGACTCTACATTTGTTGCAGAAAATTCAAAAAGTAAAAGTCTTAAAATTTAAGAAATGTGCAAGGTCAAATAAATATCTCATGAGATCTGTTCTCATTGTTTTCTTTGCAACTCCAAGATGCTTTCATTTTTAACAAAAGCACAGACTGGAGAATGAAAGAGGTGTTCAGGGATTCTACTTTAGAGGTAAGTAGGTGCTTAGATAGAATCAGATGGTACGGTCCGGAATGGCAACTTGACCTGTTAACTTCCTGTCTGTACTCTTTCACTTGCATGATTCTGACTAGGCCCAAGTGAGAGCCTGTACATAGGAGCCCCTTTTCTGTCACCCTTCTCTTTTCCACTGCTCTCCACCCCCCCTCAAACTGGGTGTTCACACCACCTAATCCCAGCGACAGCTCCAGAGGTCTAAAGCTGGTGATTGCTCAGCTTCTCCATTTTCTCCCTCACCCTTGTGCCAGATCTCTTGCTCACATGAACTTACACCAAACATTGCAAAGACCAAAGTTAATAAAAATAGGCTGCCAGGAGCAGAAGCTGGCTTGGGACTTTTCAGTGGTTATTTGATTTAAACAGCACAAATGTTTATAGAATCCTGCAAGGAGGTTATCATTTAACACCAAAAGTAGTGATAGATGACCTATTTCCTGCATGCTGAAGAATGTAATAGTAATGCACAACTATATTTTGTATGTACAAAATAGAATAAAAAGTCTCCTTTGAGTCTCCTACTCAAAGCAGACCTAAAAGTCCTGAGGATCTCCAAGAATGCAGATTATACAGTCTTCCTTTGTAAATGATTTCAGTGCTTAAACACTGCCATTGTGACTTCTTTTCACCCTTATACTCAGTCAGAATTTCCTTCCCCACAAATAAATGAGAGCTTAGATTCTGCTCAGCTTTGTTCAGAGCAATTTGCCTGTAATACATATCACTAATCACAGGAGTAGCGCTGATTCACATTACTGGTTTTTGACTGTTAGACTCTGTTTCCACTCTCTTATTTCGAGTTAGGCATCTCCCTTCACAGGATAATGAGCTGTCAGTGGTAGAAGTTGCTTTGTTGCTAAATTTACTGATGACATCAGTTCAGAATGATGTGTGTGTATGTAGCAATGATTTTCTTGGCTTTCTGTATTATAGAGCAGTAATTCATAATGTTCCTGGCAGTGAGGCTTTCTGACTGCTCCATGTTAACCCACAGATTCTTACTCATGTTCTGCCTCCAGGAAAAGGAAAGACAAGAGTGATTTTGAAAACCTTGAGCTGTCTATATAAATGCATTCTCTCCCATAGAAAATATTTTATAGTTTGTATCTTGCTGTACATTATTTTAAAGTTTTCTAGTTTAGAAGACTAGTTTTCTAGTAAAAGTCACAAATGAACTGCTAGTTAGAAGAGTTTAGAAAAAAAAGCAAAAGAAGCTTTCAACAAAATCTCTTTTGGTTGTAAATTTCTCAGATCAAATATTAATTAACCTGCTTTGCTTTCTGGGTGTGTGGATGGAATGCAGTAAAAATTAAGTTGCATGCCTTCATGAAAGAGATAATTTACCCTATTTTTCAAACAGTACCGTTCTGCCTATACCAAGGAACTTTGGCCATTAAGAAGAATAACATCCATGTTTTTCCTGAATTTTTTTGAAGTCGATAGGAGTTGAGGAGCTGTCTTCTGCAGACCTGCTCATGCCATAATGTGAAATGAACATTGCAGTGAATTTCATAAACACACCGTTTACCTTGCAAAGAGAATTGTTACTAAATATTTAGTGGAAGATAATCTTGTACCTGAGGCAAGTGAAAATTCTAGACGTTTAGCCATAGTCGTAAGTTTGTTTTTCTGCTTGTTCTCAGAACTTAACTATATTTTTGAAACTGCGTGGTATTATGAGAGGACAGTACCCACATACTGAAGAGAATCCAGGTGCCATAAAGCAGCTCATGCCCCTATTGTGGCTCTGCCTTTACAGCCTGTTTCATGGCATGTTTTAGAAGGGGCTGGTCCTGCCAGCAGCGGTGGGACCAGCCCGAGTGACACTCAGTAACCTGTGTCAGGCGGGGTCACTCGCAGGCAAGAGTTAGAAGAAAGCCGCGTGCAAAGCGTAGCTGTCATAGAAGTAAAATTAGCTAGAACTTGCTGTATTTTATTAAACTTCTTTGATCTAACACTCTTATTATGATCAAGGAGCAGTCTCTGTTCAATACCACTTTTTGTAGTTCAGTTTGGTCTGAATTCCTGTTTGGTTGTAAACAGTAATGGTTACGTTGCAGGAATGTCACTTTTCTTCTGGAGTCTTCACCATGAGTAACTGTGATAACAAAACCCTATCAGTGTATAAATGAAACACTCCTGGAACTGTGTCCTGCAGAAATTGCTTCGGTTCTCTTCCTAGTAGCAGGTGCAGTGTTTTCTTTCATGTAAGCTAAAGTTCCTTATTTTTACAATGCATATTTCTAACTAGCACAATTCTTATGCAAAAAGGTGTTATTCTGCTGTAATTTGCACTCTCTTTCATAATTAAAGCAGACATGACCAGGAATATGGTTTGTCTCTTTTCACTTGTGAAGAGCCATCCTGATTGCATCAGTATGAACTGTCTACAAGAGTTTCAGATGCTTTCCAAAAACTTAGGAAGAAAACTGAACTCATGTTGATGCTTTGGAAATTATAAGGGAGAAGTTCAGATATTGTCACACTAACCGTAGAAAACATGCTAGTAGAATGTTGTAAAAAAAAGCCAAGTTCTTTTTATAGATGCAGACATGAATCATCACTTGGTTTGGATGTTAACATGGACACCAGTAATAGTTTAGAAAGTCTTTATTTCATTGCTTCTAGTACTAAACTCACTTTCATGAGCACTAAAACAAGTGAAGCATTACTTTAAAATGGACTGACGTGAGTTAAGCATTGTGTAATGAACTGACTCGAGATGTTTGTGTGCCTCCATGCTGAGTGATACATGTCATTCTTGTTAATACTTGAACACAGTGACTGCCTTCACAAGGAAATCTGGAGAACATCTGCTCTGGACACAATGAGATGGTAGATATTAACAACTAGGCTTTTGTGGTGGGCTAAGTGATGCAAATAAACCTGGGGTTTCTGCAAAAGACACCTTTGTTTAGAGTTATAAATGAAGCCAGTTGATTCCTTTTTTTCTGGTCTAGCCATCAAGAAAGCAGCTGTTTGTCCCAGCATGAATCTTTTTGTTCCAGAACGGTTGGGTTTCAATTATGGCAGAATTACAAGCTCAAAATTCAGACATTAATGATTGAGCTGTTTTCTTTGTTAAATTTCTATCAGATATTGGCCAGGAGTTACAAACTGGGAGTAGCAAGTAGTCACAAAACATCTTGCATATTTTAGATTCCTACAGTGATCTTGTTCCATAAAAATTCTTGTTTGGAAGGAAAAAAGACTGAGAATAATTTGCAGTAATAAGAATTCAAAAATGGCCATTTTACTGTTGTCCTAAATTTGAGTGTGCTTAGCTCATGATAGACTTGCATAAAAGTTAATTAGCTAGATAGAAGACTCTTTATTACTTCATCTACTTTATACCGACTTCTTGATAGAAAAATGCAGATAACTGTCAGTATCAGAGAAATCAGTATAAATGTTCAGTGGATTAGTGAATGGGCAAAGGAATATCTAAATCTAGGATTGCTGATAGAACTGTTGATTTTTTTAAAAAAACTGATGAAGAGACAAAGTGAAGTTTATGAAACCCCTGTGCCATGTTTCCTCCATCTTTGTAATTACTTCATGTTTCAATGCCAGAGGAACTTTAATTATGCGAGCTAGTATCTGAGCTGTTTATCACTGCCTTTTTAAATTAAAACCTTGATTTGGGTGGTGAAAAAGCTTTTGAAAAGTCTGGTATTTATGATCTCTTGAGTATTGTTTCATAGTATTTCTGGGTTTTAACAGTCAAATCCTAGGTTTTTATCTTAAATACAATGTTTAGTTGAAAATGTATCTCTAGTTAGGCAAATTTCTGAGATGCTGTTCTGAACAGATAATGCAGTGTAACATTTTCTTTTAAGTTTCCCATGGAAGTAATGATTATTGATTAGTTCACGCCCAGAGAGAAGTTGTAATTTCCCTGCAAATGATTAGAGTATTTCTTGTGTTCTAATTCATAGTATTTAAGCAAATACTGAGTTGGCCCTGAATCAGAATTTGAATATTCAGAAACGAACATGTATTTCTGGCTGTCTATAATGCCTCTGTACGATACGTGACAGAATGTTAATAAAATTGTCTTTGAGATTTCTGTCGTGTCAAGTGTGGTTTGCTTTTTCAGAGTGGTTCATGAAGGTTAGTTTTAATCACTTGTGTTCACAGTTCATATTTGAAGTGAAATGTGAATTTGTGTACTTTCAGTAAGGTTATATTTTTCTATACTCAGACTTGCACATTTGTTATGAAAGCACTGTCTAAAAGAACATGAAAGCAGAGGTTTTAATTGTCTATGAAAGGTAATAAATTAAAAAAAAAATTAAATCAAGCTCATTCTGTCTGCTTCTCTATAAACAGTGGGGTTTAAGGCTTAGAAGGATGTGGTTTTGTATACAGTATTAAATATATAGTATACATACTATGTGTAATATTAAAATGCCTAACTTTGGAGTATGAAGTTCTATTTCAGTAGCTGGAAAATCTGTTAATTTATTTAAGATTCACCAAATTATAGAAACATTTGCATGTTGCAAAAAAGAATCACAAAATAGTCTAAAAATATGACAGTATGCAAGATAATTAGGTGAAGGGTTTTTAAATTTAGATATTATATAAAACTGAAATTAACTTACATTTTGACAAGACTGGATCTGAGTATCTTGCATAGCTGTACGTATTACTTCACCAAAGGCCTGTTAATGTGATCTGTCCTTTTTCTGAAAACGCAATGAACTAAAATCAACCAATAGCCCAAATGGGAAATTTAAAGTCACTGCCTTACCTTTATTATAAGTATTTCACTGTCCAAGTTAGGTTTAAAGTGGAAACTAAAATTTAATTTAACAAGATTTTGTTAGTATCTTCGGGAAGGAAGAAATAGTTTTCCTATTACTAACCCATAATTCCCATTGTATCGTGTCCAATTGCATTTTTTTAATGAAACTTGGCTTACACCAACAGTAAATCTAAAATTCTCTTCTTTTGTTTTTACATTTTTAGTATAATGAATGAAAATTACTATGTATCTTGAGTGAATGGTCAGTTGTTGCATAATCAGAGACAGGTCTGGAACTGTGATTCTGTCTAGGATCTTACTTGTAATTAGCATCAACCGAGCAGCACATTGTCCCCTCAGAGAAAAATAGTTCAACAGATAACAAGCTATATATAAAGTAGTAATTTAGATTACTTTTGTCATTAAGAGCTTCTGTTTATTATTACAGCTTTATGCAGGAGCTGTCCTAGAAGTATGTGGATGAAAGTTGGGAAGGTTCCCTCAAGTCCAGGGTAAGTAAAGCCACTGGTATTCCTTCAGATATGAAATACTGCCACAGCTGAATTAAAAAAGGTACTTTTAAGTACATTACAAGTAGTCATAAATTCACTATACTGTATCAGTAACATTGCATTGACCTGAGACTCATAGAACCAGTCTCCAGTAATTGATAGATGAAATTATAATGTGCACTTATGGAATGATTGTATTTTCAAAGATCCTGCTGTATAATTGTTTTATCAGTGGATAGTGAGAGTCAACTAACAGGAATAGAATACAGTAGTGTAAAAGGAAAATCAGTACCATCAGTGTCTGGTGGGAGGAAGCTGCAGGAAAAGAATCTGTGAGAAATTTCAAACTGGGCTTTTCTTATAA
Source organism: Donacobius atricapilla (assembly GCA_013397315.1). Classification (NCBI taxonomy): domain Eukaryota; kingdom Metazoa; phylum Chordata; class Aves; order Passeriformes; family Mimidae; genus Donacobius; species Donacobius atricapilla. Next base: position 1,611,262 of record WBMY01014824.1, on the reverse strand, counting down.
ATTAGAGAAGAGCTTAGGTGATAGCAGTACTATGGTTATTTTGGGTTTCTTTCCTGTAATGAGCACCCTAATACCATACTCCCTAATACTGTACTTTGACGTAGTTGGACATAAGTGATAATCTAGCTTTAGAATTTAAAATTGCACAAACAGCATGTCTCCATCTACTGTAGGAAGTATTAATACCTCCCTGTTTGAAGGCTGGCTGACAAACAGTGAGAAAAAAATGGTTTTAAAACAGGTTACAATTTACAAGTTGTACTTGTGTTATATCCTTTCCAGCCACCTCTGCCCACACAGTCGAGTTGAATGACTACAAGGCCAGAGCAAAGCTCTTTTCTCTTTTCCTCTGTGTAAAATGTGAAAATAAGAATTCTTTAAACAACCTGTCCTACTTGAGGAGTGTGAGGAGATTAACTTCATTAGCACAGGAGTCCATATTATCTCCATGACCGTTCAAATTTAGCAAACATAAAAACATTGCCAACTATTGTGGCCCATTCACTCAGCTGCTTTATGGTTTTGGATTTGCAACAGTTAAGTGCTCATTTGAGCCATAGGTTTGAAGGAAAAGGTTAACCTGTTAGCCTGACTCCAGCCTGCATTGTGTCCTCAGTTATCTCCATGTCTAGGTCCGTGAAGGAAATGGCCCTCAATTCCTGCTGTGAGCACACTTTGAAACATGTTCCAAAGACTTGGAATGGTGCAAAAGGAAAACCTTGAAAATTGTGACTAGGTTTTTTTTCCTTTCAATTCTTGCTTAGCTAAACGTCCTCAAATATTTACATTCCATTAATCATATAGCTTGCTTTTTAAAGTGGCTGGATACATTTCAATGCTTTTTAAGAAGGATCTCTGTTTTGACCACCAGTTTTGATTTGGTACGTAAGAATTAAAAAAGGACTGAGTAGTGCACTTAAATTTCTCTTTTGTGTTTTCATCACCAATTTCTGCAGCTACTCAGTCTAAACTTATCTTAACCAAATTTACAGCTAGGGTATTAGAAGAGGCTGGAAGATGGGATATGTAGTAGAAGCATACTTAGAAATTTTTCAAAGCAGTAGAATGTATTCTTTCAGCTGGTATTTGTCTTCACACTAGTATTAATCTCAGAATACTCAGATTTTCTCCTTTATTTTAACTTTAGCAGAAACAGTATTTAGTATCTCCATCTTAAGACATTTACATTCAAGAAGTATTTTTATTTCAGCTTTTCACTTGGGCATTTGCTGTGGAAGTTAGGCTGCCTGAAGGTCATGCTGCTGCTTTTGAAGCATTGTCTTTGTAGGCTTCACTGAACTGTGTAGCCTGTCACTGACAATGTCTCATCACAAATAACTGAATACTTTTCCATAGCTCCTGTAAAGGTTTTGTTAGAGTTTGTTTAGATGTGTTTGGTTTTTCTCCCCAGAATATACACAAAATGGCATTTTTAACTGCAGGACTGTGTATATATTAGCGTTACATGGATTAGTGTATGTTACTCCTGTTTGGTAACTGTGAAGTCCTGACCTTTAAGTGCCTGTGTAAATTGTTTTGGCACTTGGCTTAGTCCCACAGACTTGGTGTGTCTCAGGCTATGTCTGGATTATGTTTTATTTGGCTAAAGAATGAACAGTGTTGTTTTGTTGCTTTTTTGGTGTGGTTGGATTTTTTTATTATGAGATTCACATATTACAATAGTTAAGGATTAAAATCAATTGGGCAAATAGAGGTTTGTAAAAGTTACACAGTTGGAAGAAGCTGTGGGTTACTTGGTTCTTCTCTATCAAAGTTTCTTTCAAGATTACTGGTTATATAATCTTTAGCTATAAACAGTTGTTCAACACACCTGTGTGCCTGAAATGTGAGAATCATTACATATGGGATATATTTGTATATACTAGGAAAGCAAAGGAGTGAGAAGTGATGACAAAAATCTAGTCCTCAGCAAGAGGATGGAAAAATCTGGTCTTCAGCAAGATTATCTCAGTCTTGAACTGGATGTTATTTTTTCTAGTCACACCAAACTACTAAATTTGTCTTTTGTGAATATGGCCAAGGATGTCTATTAGGTATTTCAGATACAGTTTCTTGTAGTAAGTCTGATAACAGACCACATTTCTGTATGTCTCTTTTAAATTCAGTACTGAAATAGTCTTACTCATACATTTCCCTTAAAAATAAATACCTCTATTACAAATGCTGTACTCTAAAATTAATCCCTATATTACATATATTTTGAAATTGTTCTGTATAAAACTGTTCTTAAATATTTGTCATTTAAAAGCACTCCATCAAAGTAGAATATTGAAAACCTAAGTGACAAGATTCATAGATGAAGCAATATCTTAATATACCAGGTTAACACAGTGACAGTTTCTGGCTGATACCCATTAAACTAAGGCTCTGGAATAGGATAATGAATTAGCTGGGTCAGTGATTAATCTAACATCTTTGTTTTAAGTTGACATTTCAGTGGCAGCTGTGTTCTGTTCACCATGAGATAGAAGATTGGTGTTTAGATTCCTGCATTCTTTCCAGTTTATTTTAAAAGCTGAATGAGTTTTGTCATTGTACATTCCTTTCATATTTCTCTCTGTTCGTTTTTTTTCTTCAGTAAAATAATTCTCACCTCTCCTTGTGGGTTAAGAAATGGATGTGTTCCCAGCAAATCTATTCTAGAAACAAGATCCTTAATCCTTGAACTCATGCAGTGTGCAGCTACAGTAAATTCTCTGACTTCAGAGTCAACCAGCACTATTACATCACCCAAGTTCTCCAAGTGTTAAGGGGATTCTTTTAGCTACTAAATGTAATTTCTTACGGGATTGTATTGCATGTGGTAAAATCACTCATTTCCTAGTTATTTTCATCCGTAATTCATAAATAATGACTAAAGAAAGTTAGAAAATTATATGAACCTTAAATCTTGCACAGATAAAAGCATTACAAAAACTTTTGCTAAGAAATATGGATATTATGGTGAGAGACATGAATTGCTTTATCATAATCTTCTGCAAACAGATGACGCACAAATTAAAATAATACTTCCCTTCAGATTCAGAAATGCCTCTTGCCCAACTACTTATACAAAGTATCCTGTCTTTGGGATTTTGTGAAGTTTCTTCTTCGGCTTGATTGGAACTCTGTCTTGGATTAATTTCTGAAAGCATGTGTTGCTTTTTATAAAATCATTAACAGCTGCATTGTAACTTGATCAAGAGACTACAAATAGTAGTTATTGATGTGCCATATGAATTCTTAAATTTAAATTTTTATCTCAAACTGAAGTCCCCAAAAGGTACAGAGCTATAGTCATTAAAATGTAAATAAGTGCTTGTTGTGTGCTATGCTTCAGTCTTTTTGCTCGGCTTTCATGGTAACTTTTGAAGCAGACTCACACCATCTTCAAAACTGTAGAGCATGTATTTGTCCCCAAAACAGATGTCTAAGGGAAGACATTAATGCTTTTGTCTTGCCCAGTGATTTACATATTCACATTTCTAGCAAATATTGCCAATTGTCTTAGCAATGCTTTGCTATTGGTGGCATTATTAAATGTTGAATTTCCTGTCCTCATAAAAGGTCCCTCTCTTGCTCTACCTTTTGTTTTCGTTTCTTTTCTTTTTCATGGATTTAACACTTGATAATTGGCAATTCCTCAATAAAATGTATTTTAATTCAAGTTCATTTCAGGTACAAAATGGTCAAATCTGTATGGTCAAGTCCTTGGTGCCTTTTTTATGTAAAATTTTGCAGCATTATGCACAAACTTGTGTCTCCAGTAAAATTTCTTACTTTCAAATGGCTTGTGTATAATAATTCATGGCCAAGCACACAGACTACCCTCTAGCTTATCTGAAGTAATACTACACTTGCTTTCTGTTTATTCAGGTTAACTCAGAACTACTGTTTGTTCTGCCTGGGGAGATTTTTCAGGTCCATTTTGGATCTGGAGGTTCTCTTAAGCTGTGTCCTGCTGCACCTCAGAGAATAGTGCAGGTGTGTGTGTGTGTGTGCATGTACATGGGCTTGCCCTTTTTGGCCACAGTGATTCTTAGATTCCTACAGTCTCCACTTTGGGCTCTGGGATTTAATTCCAACAAACTAGTTTACACAGACTTTCTTATTACACCTCTATGTTTTGTATTGAAACAAATAGACATTATAACAATACAGTGAGTTCTCCATTCTGCTGTGTTCATAGGTAAAGGCCGGTTTTAGGTCTTTGAAAGGACTGTTCAATGGGGGCCAGGCTTTAAAATGCACATAGACACTTGATACTTCTCTGACCTGGTAGTTGACTGTGGGGCGATCCTGTCTGCTCTTCAGGAACACCTCAGAAGTGCCTTCCAACAGAAGTGCTTTGGTACTGCTCATGGCTTGTCGGAGCAAAAGGTGAAGTGATTTTGCGAAGCTGTCTGGAGAACAGCTCTGAGTTCTGGTCTAGTGTTTCATTCACCAGAACGTGGTGTCATGGCACCGAGCTCAGAGTTCATCTTACAGAAGTCACGGTGGAAAATGCCTCTCCTGCTTGCCCACAGAGAGGTTAGGGGAAGGTTTGTTCTCTGTGGTATGTAATTTCTAAAGCTGCTACAGAGAGAAGAAAATAAGGGAGATAGCTTGGATAGGATTTGGTATTGAACATCAAACTACTAAATAATGGTGTATAGATGATGTGCAAATACCATTTAGAAATAGAACCGTAAGAAGCAATGTTAATGTCAGGGTATAGAGGGGAAACTATTGGAGCAATGTGAAGGTAGAGCATAGGCACCACATCCCATGATAAGCAGGCAGTCGTGTCCCTAAATGTAGCTGCATCTGACTTCCTAACCACATCATTTCAAAGGCTGCTAATTCAACTCAAGGACTCATTCTGTGGAAAGAAAAAAAAGTGTTTGATGGGGTAATCAGTGTTTTTAATGCATGTCAGTATTTGAGTTTCTCATTTTAGCTTCCAAAATTCAGAATACACAAATTAAGTTATTTGTACATTGAGTGTTTCTCTTTGTTGCATTGCAAATTCAAGTGAGTGATGCAGAAAGTCACTATGATCAGCATTAGAAATAAATATGCCATAACAGAAACTAATTTTGTTCCAGCTGTCTAAAATTTCAGGAAAAATGTTCCGTAGTGCTTCAGTTTTCAGAAGATTTAGACATTTGACATTGATACAAGTGTGTAATCGCTACTTTTAATGTGGCAGAATGTAATGCTGCCTATAGAATACTTTCTTCTTCCACCTAATGCTGTTTCTACTTTATGTGAGCTTGTTCAGTCCAATGCTGCAGCCAGAGAACAGCCCCTTTTGTCCAAATAAGCTTTCATCTGTTACTCAAGTAACAAATCCTCACACCTGTTACAAGCTTAAAGTGCTGTAACCTGAGGTCCCTCCCAAAGGCAATTTTTTATTACAGTCAAGTTACAGTTCAGATTTGCTTCAGAAACTTTATCCATTTTACTATGCTCTTACCATTTTGCAATTAGTTACCCACTGTACTGACTGCTTCTTGCAACCTTCTTTTCATGTCAAGCCCTAGATACTGATTTCAGCATTAGATTTAAGTTGAAGAAAAATGTGTAAAAATTTCTCCAGAAACACTTCAAAATTCTGTGGCCTGTTGGACAAAGAATAAGAAATGTCTTTGCTACTTTTTTGCACGTTACTTTTGATGACAGCCATGACAACATGTCACAAGAGCATGGGAAACGCAGAAGTTGAAAATACATGTTTGAGTTTAAATCAGAAGCAAACTGTAGCATGTGAGCAAGTACTGCTTCTTTTGTGCTATTAGAAATCATTATACACAGCTTACAATATGACATTAGTGCATAGTCCTGCAGAAGGAATAAAGACAAGTCTCATTTTCTTCAGGGGCTTGGCCCTTGGTATTTTTTTACCTTGTTTGTATTGTGTAGTAGTTGGTGCAGCAAGCAGAGTATGTGACTTTCATCTGTACTGCGAGCTCGGTGAAAGAGGGAAGAAAATAAGTGCCACTCTGTATAACCATGCTGAGAAAGTATTAAGGTAACTGTCTGCAGTAATGTAAAGATAGGTATAAAGATACCAGGGGATATCTCTGCAATTACTGAGGAAAGCACTACACTTTGTCAAGCAGTATGAAACATTAGTCCTGAGGTTGCACTCATCTCCATGCACCAGCTGGATGCACTGTAATTTGTGAGAGATTCATTGTTGTCTAACCTTGGAAAAGCAGCTTTAATATGCAGCTGGCACTCTTGTAGAAGTCAGTCTGTACTGACAGGGTTCATCCTTGGGGAGATGCTACTGATGTACCACAGGAGCATCCTCAATCCACTTAATGTCAATATAGATACCAAATTCAGCTTTTAGCACAACCTGACTGTGAAAAGGAGGAATGAGGACTGTTATCTTCTAAATAAATTTTAAATATTTCTAGAACTCAGACATTCATTAGGGTGAAGTGCTTGGAAGTAGGGGATTATGCTCACACTTCGTCCTGAAATACTTCATATTATCTTTTCAGAATTAAGGTTAATGCAAGGCCTGGGTTGTGCTGTCGCGATCCAGAGCCTGTGCTGCTGTTAATATCTGCTGCCTGCTGACACGTGCAGTGTGCAAGTGAGGAGCTGGGCAGCAGCAGCCCAGACCTGGCGTTCTCTCCTGACAGCCCACAGGACTGCCTTCAGGAGTGTCAAGAGAAGAGGAAATATGAGCTTCTCTTCCTGTTTTATAGCTTTGCTTTCTTGTTGGTTTTCAACACGTAATCTCAGAGATCTCTGCAAGACAAGATTGTCCGTCTTGTTCACCAGAATGACACCTCTCCCCACAGCCTCCTGTGTGCCCTGTCCCCCGCAGAGCCGCAGCGTGTGCGGCGTGTGCTGATGAGATGGGTGTCACATTCAGCCTCCCTCACAAAGCTGATCCTCAGCCAGATTTTGATCACTCCAACGCTTTTCCTCACATTTGCGTAGCAGCAGCATATGGGCCAGTCTGCTGAGGGCTGTCAGCTGTGCGTGCAGATAAACTGCCTTACACAGTTGCACTAGTGCCCAAGGAAAATTGAAGCAGATAGAATTCTTGTTTGGTTACTAGCAAAAATAGATGTTCCTTTGGCATAATAAGTTAAGTATTATTAATTTTGTGAAGGTACTAAGATCTTAACATCAAAATATCTTCTAAAGCATAATTTAAAAAAAATTTGGGGGAATATTAATTTGACATGAATCTACTTTATGTAAGTAAGTAACAACTTTTCTTTCTTTTCTCCAAACTGTAGCTTTTGTCAGGAGTGATAAGCCAAAACTCTTCAGGGGACTGCAAATCAAGGTAAGTAGTAGCCTAACTTTTTGTTTGCGGTGTTAAGAAGAACTAGGTTTGGTGGCGACTGTCCTGTGGATTGTTCCCTATTTGCTGATCAAATAATCCTTTAGTAGGGGACATATATTTGCATTGCCAGTGTGAGTCATTACAAGTTCCCGCTAGTAATACTGATTTGTTTACTGCTCAGTAACTGTTCGGTACTAATTCTTTGGTTGTGGTGAGGTTTTCGTTTATTTTATTGTTACTCGGTTGGTTTCAATCCAAGAAAAAATTATTATTATAGCAGATTGGAAAAGAATCTGAAGAATGTTTATATTCTGTTCTTACTTTATAGATATCTTAGATTTACTGAAGCTATTCTGTCATAGTTTCTTTTTCTCCTGTTTTGTTTTCCCCTGGTTTTCTTACGGAGCTGCCATTTCCATACATTCAGTGATTCTTGGATTTTTTTTCTCCCTCTCAGAATTCCCTTGCTATATTCCATTGTGCTGGTTTTTCTCTATTTACTTCGGACATCCAGCTTTATAGAAATGCATATACTCAATAGTGTTTCTTATGACTTGCATATATGCAAAGTTGCATAAGCTGCACTGCCTTAAGCTCCAGCAATTCTTTGGTTTCAAGATCTAATCTAAGACTTCACCTTCCTCTTAAAATCCTGTGTGAACTTCATGTGTACTTCAAAGATACACATCTTGATTCTCAAATCTTCTGCTCCCATCTCTATTGCCCAAATGGCACCATCTGGAACCACTTCATAGCTATGCATGGCTGCAATAAGTGATTTGTCTTCTCAGCAGCAGATTCTATGTAAAACAGATTTCCTCTGTCTGTCTCACTCATTCATGTCTCCGTGTTCTCCAGTTTCTTTCAAAAGCTTTCTCTCCTTCTGTGCGTCTGTTTGGTTTTTTTTTAACTTTGTCGATTTATTGAACATCAAAGCAGTCTAGACTACAATTGGTATCAAGTACTACCAGGAAAAAAAAAAGTGCAGATGAATCTATTTATTTCACAAGACTTTTAGAAAACTCAACTGAGGTGCCACTAGCTTAATTAAGTAAAACTAACTAGGTTAGCTCAGCTGAGCAAAGTGGAGTGCCCCTGGGGAAATCTTTCCATAAACTTAAATGGTCAGAGCTTTCTGATACTGTTAAAAGCTTTTATTTGGATTCCTTGTTTTGGGATTTAGTGAGTTTGAGAAGTGCTGAAGAATTATGTTACCAACGAAGCATAGGAGGCACAGATACAACACAGCAAGAAAGAATGTGATTACATTAGAAATTGATAGTAGAACTTTGACCTGTTAAAGCGACCCAGACTTTCTAGAATGGTGAAAAGGCGGTTGATCATATAAGAAAAATCATTCATCATCAAAATTCTAGCTTTGGTAACTTAAAACAGTTGGAGTAAATACCCTCCTTCAAAGCCAGGCCAATGGCACTGCCCCTCCGTACATGCATTAACCGCTGTGGTGCACCAAGGAGAACAAGCAGATGTTTCTGACACCCACCCCCACCCCCCCTTTGTTTGACTTGTTGCTCCACTTTCCTCATTCTGACATGAAATGCAAGTCAGAAGTCTGAACTGATTTAAATCACTTGAGAGCAGGGCAGTGTTAGTATGGAGAATGCATTTCCAGCCAAGGTAACTGACTTTCCTTCATTCCCCCCCAGTATGTGCGTGGTTCTGACCCTGTACTAAAGCTGCTGGACGACAGTGGGAACATTGCAGAAGAACTGAGCATCCTCAAGTGGAATACAGATAGTGTGGAAGAATTTCTAAGCGAAAAATTAGAACGTCTATAAAAAATTGCTTTCTGTCCTCTTTCCTTTTCATATTTTGCCATGGTAATCTTCTCAGACAAAGTGCACTACAATTGAAGAAACATTCCAGCATCTGTATTCGTTTTAAAATATTTGTTGTGGTGTACTAAACATCTTGTAATTAGAAGGGAAGCTTCAGCACACATATCTGAAAGTTGACAAACAATAGCTTGTCTTAACATCATTATTTCAGCTCTTAATGCATTTATCACTAAGAATGCTTTGTTTCAAAGTTAATTATGCAAATCTCAATTTGTTATAATCCAGTCTGTTTTTACAAATGCTCTTAAAACTGAAGAGCTTCAAATAATAGAAATGATTACCATGCTTTTTGTCTGCTGCTCTTTCTTGAAGAAGTTAGAACCAAATGCAATCTATCTCCCAAAGAAACTTGGCTACTAATGCCCTCTTTTATTTGTATTTGAACTGTCCTTTTAAATAAACCTTGTTTACAGTGAGTACCTAATTCATAGGTTTGAAAGCTGATGGAGGAACTCATGCTCTGATACTGTGAAACATTTAGTAAGTACACTTTAGTGAAGACTACATAGAAAACCTCTGAGGTGTATGAAGTCAGATGTCAGGTGTGCTTTACATCAAGTGTTTTGCTTCAGAAAACATGAGCTATAACTCTTGAAAAAGCTTTCCTTCCAATTTTCAGAAGTTTTTTGGAAGTTTGTTTATGAAATTAATTTAGAAACTGTTCTTTTAAAATGTATATTTTTCTTTGTTGAAATTTATGTGAAGAGGGAATATAGACAGTATGTATGGTAATGAGTCAAATCCATTAAGACTTGTTGGGTTTTTTCCACTTAGAGTCAATAAATATGGTAATCAAGAATAATGTGGGGTGGTTTTTTTTTTAAGTCTAATTAGCAAATAAGTGTTCCCTGTAATTACTTCATGCTCACTAGATTGGGTTGGATGCTGTGACCTGAAATGGTACACAGTTTTTGTCTTCATATATATAACTTCATATCTCAAAAATTTTCTCTAATTATAGAGACTTTATTCCTAGCTTTTGAGAAGAAATCATCAGCTTCATAGGAGAACAATAAACCTGGGACTGAGACCATACTGGACTATCAGAAGTAATGTGCTAAGGTGATTCTTCAGGGGCCTTTAGAATTTTTATTCCCAAAATATTCTTACAAACTCATAGAGAATGTGTGTGCAGCTGACAGGAGTCAGCTATTCTTGTGAATGTGCTCCTGATCTTCTTCCACACTGACTCAGTGTGAGACGGCTGCAGTAGTGGTCACCACTGTCCTGGAGAAACATGATCTGTACATAAAAAGCACAAATCTTTGTGGCCTGTGCTGACTTACCAGAGTCAAACGTGGATTTGTTCTTGGGACACATGATGTGTTAGTCAGCAGATGAGCTACAACCAAAGCATGTGACATGACTACCCCATATCCTGGTAGTAAAAATATGCTGCCATCCACTGGTCTGTTAATATGCTGACTATATCCAATACTTGCCATTCCTGTGTTTGCCATCAAGGGATTTCAGCTTCTGTATTGATGACTTGCCACATTGTTTTAGCAGAATATTTTAACCTTGTTCTTGTCTCCAGCTTTAGGTACTCGTTACCATTCATCAGTGAGATTGTTTGCTTCATTTGATATCTATCAAATACTTCTCTTTGCTTTCCTCCTTTCTTTCCACTTCCTCCTTAACATGACAGCCAGTGGTTTTCTGACCTTCAGCCTCCTTTTTATTTCCATGTCTTCCTACTGCCAACCCAGTACTTCACTACACAGATTTTGTCTTCCTACACCAGATCCTTCACGGCTGCTCTGACTTGTCTTTCAGAGAAGCAAGGAACTCACTCTTGTACCAGGAGGTGACCTTCCCCAAGTGGAGAAGGATGACAGGCTAAAGAATTTCTCCTCCAGCATCACTGAGTTTTACAGCAGAGTCCCTGTGCTTTTTCTGCAATTTCTGACCTTTTCCAGTACTGGTTCTCAAGTATTTCTATTAAAGACACTGGAAATAAGTTTTTCTCCCAGTTTCCTCCTTGGTTCCTGATTTGCCAATTCCTATTCCACATACTAATCTGGCCTTGGATTCATGTTCCCATAGTTTAAAAGCATGCACAAGGTACATTCCTGTAATTCCCTATACACAGGGACATGCTGAGAGTTCTCCCTGATTCTGTTACTGGGCTGCTGAGCCCTGATCCTGCTCAATCTGCATCTTCTAGCAAAAGCTAATTACCTACACTTCCTGACCTGTTGGCTGTGCTCTGTGCTGTTCTAAAGTGTGGAATTCATACTGTCCTGCCTTTATTCTTTCTCATTCTGTACTTTAAATGATACTCAGGTTCTTGGCTCTACAGACGTGTTAGGAACATTTAACATTCTGGCATAAATGAGCTGGGCTTTGTGCTAAAAGAGGCAATTAGATTGGGGAATAATTTCTTTTGGAAATCCTTAAGTTTCTATTTGTTGGTGAGAGGTTTTTTTCTCCAGTCTGCAGCTGTGAAAATTCATTGAGCTCAAAAGGTTATTTTGGTTTGTGGCAATTAACCACACAGAATACAAGGTTGAAAGCTCCAGTTTGAAAAGGAAGTGATTCATTTTTACTTATAGCCATGATAAGCACCCAGTACTTCATGAAAGGCATTCACTCAGACTTATGTAAGAATTATTTAATCTTATATAATGCTCTTGTTGTGCCAAATCTTGAGAGTTAATGAAAGGACAAATAAAAGCAGCAAGCATGCATGACTGAGTTGGAACGTGAACTGTCCATCTACTACTCCTATCTTTTAAGAAGGAAAAGAAACAATCTTTTTGCAGGAGAGAATATCTGTACTTTTAAGAAAAAAGTTTTGAACATACTTATGATATGTAGAGGAACTTAAAGCATAGTGTACAAGCCACTTGGAAGGGTTTCCTGAGTACTTGCTTAGTCATAGATTCCTGTAATGTGAACCTGAATGACATGATTGTAGCAAGCAAAAGTCTGTTTCAGGGCTAAGGAAAACCTTCCAGCAGACATTGAAATCATGGGAAGAAAGCAGGTATTCCACTCTGTATTTGTTTTATTGTTTCAGCATACAGATAGAAGAACAGATAGTCAACTTAATGAGAAAAGCACACACAAAAAAAACCTGTGCTCAGAAACCTGAGCGCCTGTTGAGAATGTCTCTGAGTTTGAACTTGAGCTTTCAGAAGCAGAATGTAGCTTCTGGTGTTCAGCCAGGGAGATTAGACACCACATCTCATGAAAAAAACCAAAAACAAACAAACAAAAAAAAAAACCCCACAAAGTTTTAGATGTCATTCTACTTCATTAGCATGGATGCTACTGTAAGAGCTGCAGTAGAATTTCTCTACATTCTACCTTAAAGGCAAGGAGGCTCAAATTGAACAGGATGGTTTTCAAGAGTGCCTTGCAAGGAACACTTGCTAGATTTGCTAGTTCTTGGATTATGTAAGGAAGGTCAAACAAAGCATTAAATTTTCTTTGTTAGGGATGCTTCGGTCACTTCAAGTAAATGGACTTGGAAATTTGTCAAGTGTGCCTGAGAAGGGTTCATGAAATGCTAAAACACAAGAGTATTTATATAAAAAACAGCTGAAGAAAACTTCCTGAACTTGTGTGATTTTCCTTAAGTTGTTAACTGTTAATGCCCAATACAATTACTTTGAAACAAATTTGCTGTGATGTCCAAGAGGAAGAGTCCAAGGGAGAAGACAGCTAAGGAGCCAGAACAGCCAGCCTGCTGCGATGTTACTGAACACTGCGGTTCAGTACACCAGCTTCACTCCTAAATGCACTGTTATAAAAAGTCTAAGCAGAAGGTAGTGGAGAATATGCTCAGTAATTTTTTCCTTATCACTGGTCATGAAGGATGGATAGAAGACAGTGCATTATGAAATTACTCACTAGTGAGCTCAGACAGGAGACAGACTACAGAAGTGATCAGAGAATTCTAGTATTTATTGATTTAAACTGGAACCATAGCACCAGGGGAACACAGATTGCCTCAAAGGGTGCCTGGTTATCTGTTATGTACTGAAATAGGCTGCCCTTATCTTCAAGAATGCCCATCAGCTGTCTAAGAAATAAGGTATCTAACCCCATGTTTCAGTTGCCCCTCTTAGAGTGAAAGCCTGACGTCAGCATATGTGTCCACCAATGTGCAAGTTAGTGTCTAAACTCTCAGACATGGAAGAGTTCTCTCAGCACTTCCCACTACTAAGGCAACTGTGATCAAAAGAGTTGACTATTATTTACTCCTGCATCAAGCTAGCACTGCTTTTTGAGTCAAAGTCCATTTTGTCTGCTCTCTGGCTGTGTTGTCAAGCTGTCATGGTTTAACCCCAGCTGGCAGCTAAAGTACCACATGGCCTCCAGCTCACTTCCTTTCCACAGTGGGATGGGGAGGAGAATCAGGAAAGACACTTGAGGATGTTCTCTTGACAATGATCTTCTGAGGTTGGATTTAACTAGGTTAGTTAAGCATCTTCCTGTCTCTCCTCTTAAAGTGAGAGTTGTAGGATAGACTAAAGCATTCCTCATCTTAAATATGGGCACCATAAAAATTCCACTTTTTTTCTGCTGTAGAATGTGTGTAATTTCAAGGCAGGATGCCTGTCAAACCTATCTCTTGGCTGCTGTTCCAGACTGGGAAATTCCATAGGCAAACACAGATGTTTGGTGCAGGAGGATAAGCAGAGAGCGGGATCATTAGATATTTTTGCTCTGCCTTTCCCCCCTGCATTCAATTATGTGGTTTCTCAGTGTTACTCTAGATTTTAGGCTACCTGACCCAGTTTTTGGAAAAAACTGATCTTTGATAAGGACAAGTCTTAATGACAGAGGCATCTTCAAGCAACAGGTTTAGGTGGCTCGTGGTGAAACACCTCTGAGCCTCTGTACTCAGTGCTCCAACGTGTGGAGTTTCCAGTCATATTGCGATTTCTAATATTGCCAGGTTGTTTTTTTCCCCTCCTGGGTCTGACAGCAGAGCTGTAATAAGATGACAAACCACAGCTTCCCTCCACTCTCAGCAGTAAGGAAACACCCACATCTGTGCTGCCACAGCCCTGCCCCGCTGGATGTGCCCCAGCCGAAGCAGCTGTGTCTCCAGAGGGGAGTCCTGCTAATGCTTTACTAGATTATCTCTATCAGTCACACAGTATCAAGTTTCATGACCTGTCACTTCCGAACTCCAGGGCCCCAGTGCCACACGCCTCCCTGGGAGCCTGGCCAGGCGTTCCTCACACAGGACACTTGGCCTCCCTGTGGAGGGGCACCACACGCAACAAGACCCAAGGGCTGCGGCCAAGTGCCGCCTTTGACCTCTCCAACAGGTTGCTGAAGGGACTGTGACAAAAAAGATCCACAACCTGATTTTCCTGGTGGCATGGAGTAGTCAGAGGTGTGTCACTGGCCATGGGACAGTCTCCCCATGACCCCCCAGCTGAGCCTGGACCTCTGACCCCAGGGCAGCAGCTCCCTCTGCAGCTGGTACTGGTTCCCTGTTCCTGTCACATCAGAGGCAACAGCCCACCAGAACAGCAAATGCAGAGAAACTAAACCAAACCAGAGCTTTTACTTACTAATCTTGATGGCAAAGATTCAGGTTTCCTGAAGAAAAGCATGGCAGCTGTCACTAGCCCTCAAAACACATTTGCCAGGCCAGGAAATAAGCCTTACAGATCATTTCTGCATCACTGGAACAAAAGGCAGATCCTGCCATCGAGCACTGCACTTAGTGCTGTCAAACAAACTGGGGGACATGTGACACCCACCCGAGGAGGTGTGTGGCGGTGTGAGGGGGGAGCAGAGCTGTTCTCCACACTCCACTGCCCAGGGACATCCTGGCTGCCCCCGCTCCTGCCTCAGCACCCACCACTGCAAAGAGGGACCGGTCTCCACTGCAGCAGAGGGTGGGAACCAGTGTCAGGACTGCACTGAAGTGTCTTCCTAAGGGGATCTGAGAGACACAATCATGTCAGGAAGCGAGTGTAAGAGCAGGCTTTTCTTACTTTATATCTTGTGAATAAAATAAGGTAAGTTTCCTTGTCCTGTCGGAAGCGAGTGTAAGAGCAGGCTTTTCTTACTTTATATCTTGTGAATAAAATAAGGTAAGTTTCCTTGTCCTGTGTTCACACCTGTGCCCAGGTCCATCTCTATCCAGCTGTAGCCTCCATGGCTCACCCTTTTCCTAGTCTGCTGACAGATTCTTCACCATGAAACTATTTTATTGTCGTTTATCATTGTAATAGCTAGGGATTGCCATAAATTATTTTTGTGTAAGTGAAACACGGCCCAGGGCCTAACATGAGCAATGCTGTTCACCTTTCATGCAGGTACAAGCACTGGAAGGTCACAGAATTTAGTAATACTAGGAGCATTTGTTACCCTATTTCCCACCTTTTTGGGGACTGTGCCCAGCCATGTCCTGCCCAGGATGGGAATGTGGTGACAAGGACCAACCGTGCTCTGAGCAGAACACGGGTTGCCAGCTGCTGCTTATCTCCCACAGGCAGTGCAGAGGCTCTGCTCTCACAGGTTCCCTGAGCCTGAGTGTGTTTGGGTTTAAGTTAAGATACAGTCATATCTCCTTTCCTTTTTAACATAATTATTCATTTAAAATGTAAGGAATTCAAGAAGGGATACCACTTACACACTGTAAATCTGTATTCAGTGAGAAATTTTACCCCAGTTCTATTTTGCATCTCCGGTTACAAAATCAGAGGGACAGCATCCCTTCATCATCAGTTCACCCCATGGTGAGCACTAAGTCGAAACCTGGACTAGAGAAAAGAGTCATGTGAACCATGAAGATCACATGTGTATGACAGATACCATCTCTGCCCCACAGCAGCACCATGACAGATATCTTCCATGGGCTATTGTAATGGCAGTGTTGGTGTATAAACTGCATTGAAACAGCCCCTGAAAAACTCTGGATGAACTTGCGTGGCAGAGTAAAGTTTTCATGTTATCTAAATTTCATCATCCAGGTAAGAATCGCTGTCACTGGCAGATAGATTCTACATGTAGAAAAGCCCCACAGTGAAGTATCTGAGTGACAAGTGACTGACAAGTTCTCTATTACCATCCTCCTCTTGTTCAGGCACTGAGCAACACCCAGAAGTCCCACCCCAATGGACAAGGCTCCATGTGGCATGGGAGCACAGTGTGAAGAAGCTGGCATTTCAAGTGGGTTTCCAGTGCATTAGTGCATTAGTTGTGCACTTCTCTCTCATCTTTGAGAAGAGGCTCTTGGCCTATATGCAGAAAGCCAAGGCTTGTGAGACAAGCAGAAGTTGTGATTTTTCTTTAAGCGGCATCATTACAAGAATTACTTTAAAAAATCAGGTAAAAACCTTCAGCTAAACTCAGAATGCTGTGAGACTTTCTGAGAAGTTTCATTGCTTTGGTGCCTCTGACCTCCAGTCTACACAAGTGTGGCACAGAGGGAGAGGTGTACAGAGCAAAAGAGCTGGTGCTGAAAATTCAACATTATAACATAGCACATTCCCAGTGTTTTCCTAGGAAGTGTCTCCCACTTTCACAATAAAGGAATCTGAAGCATCTAGTAAGAACACAGCAACACAAACCAATGCACACTAAGCAAGGACAAGTGTGAGGTTCACATCAAAAGCACACAAAACACAAATGCTGGCAAACTCCCTTCCCAACTCCATAGTCCAAGACTCTCTTCCCAGCCATTTGACAAAGAATCTTGCCTGATCCCTTCAGATATACATTTAAGGAAGGACATGATTGTTCAGGATCCTACTGTGAGGCTTTAAAAGTATATTTAGGATATTTGTTACTGATATTTGCTGCAGGATTGATTGGATCACAAACAGCAAGAGTAATTGCCATTTAGAGAGATTCAGCACTTGGCAGCAGGGCCAGAGTGGCTAAAATAATACTGTTCTCCCACTTATTTTTCCCCAGATGGTTACTGCTGCAAGGTAGCTAGCATTTCATTCCACCTTACAAATATACATAATCTGGAGGTACAACCATCCCACTCACAAAGGCACATTTAAAAGGTCTGCTGGACTCAGACTGGTAATGCTGCCCCTTGCAAGTGCGAAGAACAGAGACATCAGCATTCTTTTAAACTAGAGCAAATAAAGGTTAGCTTCAGCATGTACAGGACTTTGCATAAGCTGAGAGCAGTTCAGTGGAGTACCAACACTAATGCCCCTGCTCCAGTCCTCTGCAGCCAGAAAAGCAGCAGGGCTAGAAAGGGGCTGTAAGGCCAGAAAGGGTCTGGCAGTGTGTGGTCTAGGGAGAGCTGCTGTCTAAGCAAGTCTCATACACAGGGATCAAAGTCACTGTGAGAATTAAATGAAGCTTCCTGCACACCTGGCTCAAAAGTAATTTGGCACCAAACCTTCAATAGCTCTCCAGCCAACTGTACAACTGTAAAAGACAGTAAGCTTCCAATCCGGCCCATCACACCTATCCAAGAACTCACAGAACCAGTCTCCCCTCATCTCTAAACAGTTTCCTTATTTATGCCAAATTTAGCTGAACATTATTTATCCTTAGGCATGCCTTTAAATTATATAATTAAAAAATGAGAGAAAAAAGCTATATGATCTACACTTTTTTACAGGATTAACATAATCATTGAAAAGCTTTAGGTCCTTCCCTTATTACCAGTGATTTCTCCAAACCTCTCAGCATCTTAGTGAACACATGCTACCTAATGGCCCCAGTTGGGATTGCAACTGGAACCCAGGGTTTCTGCTGCGCACTGACAGCTGGAGTTTGGATTTCGGCTTTTGAATCAGTAATTTCCTACCATCCGTAGTCCTACAACTTCTTACCTTCTAGCTCAGGAATACTGGCAGGGTTTGAGTCTGTCTGGGAAGCTGGAGGAAAGAAGAATCTGCTCACCTAAGAAAAGGCCTCCTGTGGCACATGTGGAGCAAGGAAACTTCAGGCTGTGGTGGTGAGCAGTGCAGCAGCTCGGAGGGAGGCAGGACTGGCCTGAGGTCAGCCAAGTGTGACTTGCACGAGCCTTAGGGTACATGGTAACTTCACCTGACACACTACAGTCACTGTATCCTGCTTTGGAGTGAAATACTGTTGCCTCTCTAAGTATCTCAGTATTAAAATCTAAAGATTTAAAAAAGCTAGAAAGCTTTGAATTGAGGAGGAAAAGAAAATCCTTATTAAGTTGACACCAGCAGTGATTCTATTAGCACAGGACAAAAATATGTCTGATCTGATCCAGGCTGGACTGTGTCTACTTCTGTATTCCCTTGAGTGGCTGCCAGACCTTCTCACAAAAGTTTGAGGAAATTATAAAGTAATATCGCGGTCTCTTTTCATTCCAACAAGTAAGAAAGAATTCTATCTAAAGTAATCTTTTCTTCATGCTATTAATACAATTAAATGTGACCACAGCCCTTGAGAGGTCATGCCTGAGCCAGCCTTTACAGGAGGATATGATTAAGGCACAAGCTATCAGGAAACAGCAGCCTCAGTCATCAGATCACTACAACGATGTCTATGAATCACCCCCCATTTCTGTGCTTCACATTCTCCCAGGTAAACAGAGACAATGACACTCACCTTTCTAAGGGAAGTTTATGATCAGCAATGTGGAGGCATTAAACTGAAAATAATGAACAGTTTGTCTGCGCAGGGAACAGGATTAGAAACCTAGAAATTCTCCTTAGATACTCAATATTCTCAATGGAGAAACATCAATGCTTTTCCCATTGGAAGGCATATAAAGTTTGATGTGGGGGAAACATGAAATAAAGCCCCAGTGACATGTGCCCTTCCCTTTTCCAAAGATACATGAAACATAACTCCCCAAAATCTCCAAGGAGGGGATTTGGACATTTTCCAAGACTTCTAACATACAAAACCACCCTGTTTTTGTGAGACTCACAATGTATACAAATATCACTGCTGAGCATCTAAAATGAAAAGCAATTTAATTCAGAAGTAAAACTGGAAGTTTTCTTGTTTCAAATGTTTCTCTGTATGAAGAACAATTTCCTCCCTCATTACTCCATTTCCAGTACTTTTGCTTCTGTCTATAATTGTGTAAAGACATTTTAAAGCTTTAATTAATTTTGCAATTCGAAATAGCTTTCCTTAATTGCTAAAGTCAACTATCTATTTCATGTTTTTAAAAAATTCATAAAACAATTTTGTGCTGTCAGGAGGACAAAGTTCAGATTATTAATTGCATGTAAGCTCCCCATGCTAATTTATTTCCTGTCATTCACTTCTGGCAGGAAACTATTTAAAAAAGGCATACCATTCATACAGTAGTTCAGTGTTTGCCTTCATGGTACATTTTCTTGCCGTTCCCTCAGCTAAGGTACAGAATTCATCAAGTTACCCAGCTTGGAGGGGTTTCTCACCCCCAGATGCCACCCTGAATGCTCCATGTCACGGCTCAATGGTAAGGGTGGCAGCACAGAAGACAACTGAGGTTGTCAGCTTGACTGATGTTCTTTGCATCTTCACCAAACACAAATGCGCATGGCCAAATTAACAAGCTTGCAGTGTACTGCCTTGTACTTCCATTAATAGCTGTGTGATTAATTGGTTACAGCCCATTATATTAGAACAAACATAGCTAGGAATTCTGCTTAAAGAAAATGAATCAGGATTGGGCTGCAGGCCGAGTTCAGCAAGGATTTTCAGCAGTTCATTAATTCTTAAGGTGAATGAAATGGAAGAAAAAAACTAAAACAGTGTCAAGGAGGTCTGAGACACAAGACTCAGTACTATGAGCCCAAATAAATACATACCTTAGGCAGTCCATGGAAAATAAGGCAGCCTAATTCTGCAGTCCTTGTTTAGACAGCCCTCGCAGCCATAGTGCCAGAGAGGCAGTGACGAATTTCCCTCACCTCTTACAGGGTCCAAATTCTCATGGGAGTTCTTGTTACACAGGATTCCAGAACTCTATTTATGGCTCATGGGGCTTGATAGCCCTATTCCCTTTCCCAGAACTATTTATTTCAGAGCAGATGACTACCTGGACCTCTGAAAGACCAGCTTTGGTTTGGGACAGGGGAAGCCATGAACATAACTACTGACAAGGCATTTAAACACTAAATTCTTTTGCTCTAAGTCTCATGTGGAGGGGAACTGAAAATCTTTCCTTTTATGCTCAAGTATTTTGTACTGAATACAAATGGGAATATTTATGCCCATTCATTCTAGGTGTAAGCATAAAAATTACTTATGGGACTCCTGCCATAAATTTGAGTCAGAGAAGTAATATGATCTTTTGAAAAAAGAACATTTGCTTCATAAGCCTTTTATCTTTGTGGATCATCACAAGTGCCTTTCTGTCTACAACACTGAAATGGTGAATTCTTGGGCCTTCTAAAATGCAAGCAGGAAGAAGCAGCCTATTGCTGTTCCCCTACAACTTCACAGGACTGCAGTACCTGGCTAAAGCCCACACCAAAGATCCATATCAATGTCAGTTTTTAAGCCCTCCCAGCTTTCAAGGTAGGGTGAGGCACAGTTCAGCTATTCCAATCAATACTGATGGTATTATGTGGACACCAGTACCAAAATTTTTTACAGTGAATAATACCTTTGATTCTGAAATCCCAGACGAGGTGTGTACACAGTACAGACATAGCCAGCACAGGTCCTGACAAGTTTTATATTTTTTCTTCTGTTTTCTGAGTTGCAATATATTCTTGCTATGTTGTAACAATCAGAAAGCCTAGGCCAGCTTCTTGTAAAATTTGAAGCACCCACATCTTTACTGTACAAAATACAAGACAAGGCCAATCCTGCCCAATTTGCTCTTTAAAGTTATCATTATGTAAATCCCTGGCTATGATGTTACATGCATGAGTAAAGAGAGACTACCAGTAGGCTACCAGGCCTGTTCAGCCCTCACCAAAGCTGACAGGAGCCCTTTAATCTACAGTAATGCAAGCCTGAAATAAATTTTTCCTCTGTTTGGTCTACACAGATCAAACTGTATATATATAGGAGACTATATCCTGCACCAGTGGAGCATTTTGTACACCCTGCAAGAAGAAATGAATTAGTCCCCTATCTCTGATTGGTGTATCTGCCCTCTGTAGAAAATTTCCAACAGATTGTACTCAGGCCTTCTTCCAATACTGGACTCTTTAGGAATTAGCAATTCCTGCCCTCTGGAGCTACTTATTTGCTCCTAAATACTTGAGTTCATTTTTGGGGGGGAAGTATTCTGAAAGCCTTGATGGCCAGCTTCATAGCAAGAGTCAGCCTTGGGAATAAGCTAAAAAAGGAAGACTAACAGAATATAAATTCAAGGCATCTCTATATTCAGTACCACCAGATACAAAAAAAATCATGAGAATTATTTTAAGAGAAATGAGATGGTGTGGTCAGACTAATTCCTAGTAACCGAGACGTTGGCCACCACTGATCTAAAAGCATGCCCTAATTTAGTTCTGTTCAATATATTTTACCTTAAATGTATCTTTCAGTGATTACTGGCATTATGCTGTAAAGGTTCTACACAAAGGTGAGTTCTTGTCATATTAAACCTCAAATTTTAGCATGGTATCTTAATACTGGAAGATATAATGACTCCTGAAGAAAACTAAACCTTCACAAAGCAACCCATATGCTCAGTGGGTTCTGCTGGGGTACCTTCTTAGTGCTTTGTATTTAATAGCACCGGTACTTGCTGGAGTCAGCACAAATTCTCAAATGCCTGTGCTTGAAAGGGAACATTATTATGACTTTGTGGTGTTAAGTCAAAACACCAGACAGAGAGACTGCTAACAGTAGAAACTTGTTACAGAAACCAAACAATAAAGATAATAATTTTCTGACAAAAGTAGCTACATATGTTGTGATTCCTATGTTTATTTTGTGGCATGATTGATTGAGACAATAGTAAAAAGCATTGTCATGGAATATTAAAATGATAATTGATCTTAAAAGTGGCTCTATGTATGCACTGGTGCAATTAAGGATGAGCAAAAACCATTTGTCAAACTCCCAGACTGAACTCTGATGAAGCTGCTTGTAGAAAGATTTCTTTTAGGAGGAGACTGGAAAGCCCAGATATAAAATATGAAGCCACACATTCTACCCAGGTACACTCGAGTTGCCTGTAGTACACTGATTTTTGTATTGCTAGTTATTTTGAACCACTACAGAGGCAAATTAACTAATTTTCTACGTATCATCGCACCTAGGCTCCTAGAATATACCTCAGGTCACTCTTGCACAATTTTTCAAGGACTGAGTTCAGGTCCAAGATGCCATTATTCAGTGCTGATAATCAAATTAATTAATTTCTATTTAATCTAATGATTTACAATTAAATCCTAGATTAAACTCTAAATGTGTTACTGATATAGAACCAAAACAGTTTTAATATTACCTTTTTGCCTGGGCCAGATTTAAAAGTGAAACTGTCATCTACTGTCATCCTGTCTTCTACTGAGAACAATACAGCAACATGCAATTATGAAGATGCCTTTTGTGGCCAAACTTAGGGCTCAATTGTACAACTACCTGCATGAAAAGAAAAAAATCAAGCCACAACTACCACATGTAAATATTTAATCTAGATCACTCTTATCATTTACTCTGCCAATGTTTTGTCCCAGAATACACCTATACATTTTCATAGGTTATCTACTGTAAGCCCCATGCTAAGCATATACATCAACTCCAATTATTTGCATGGCTTTGTCAAAATATCTTTAGGTTTCACATTTGGGCATTTCCCACTTTGCTTCTCTTCCCAAAACATCACCACCACCTTTTGGCAGCTTCTGGTGGACATGGACTTGCTCATCATTGCCTAAAGAGCTTGTAAGCCATTCTCTCAAGTTCATTTTAGCAAAGCACCTACAGTTATTAAACTTCAATTTTTCAATCTTCATATGCCTGCTTTAGTCTACTGCTACAGCATCTGCATTGTAACAAGACACTCTCCTTAAGGTGTTCCTTGAAGATACAGGATATTCTCACAACTAGAATATATGTGCTTAACTCTCTCCTTTCCTACAACTTCCATAAGGTTCAGTAAATTGGTCCCTGCACTGGTGACACTGTGGCAGCACAGTAATTCCTGTACTGTGTATGAGATCCAGAGATGCCAGCTCCAATCCCAGCAACAACAGAACTGCACTAACACACTGCTGTTTGTGGCTAATTATGCTTGCATTTCAGAAGAGTCATTAGTTTGGGCAGAGCCCTATGCTAAGTTCAGTATTTTTGCACAGTCACGCACTCCATGGATATTTCTTTCCATCCTCCACCTTCCCACACACAATTGTCTCAGTTAGACACTGCATACTGATGGGTTTACCTGTGACCAAAATTTCCACATGGCAGAGAATTTTGCTCCAAGATACACTACTACTCTAGAAAGAAACAAACGTAACAAAAATTATAAAAATCAGTTTGCAAGAGCTCCAAATCAGAATTTCTGTTCAGAATCAGTAAGAGTTAATTTTCAAGCTTGGCCTGGCTAAGAAAACATTAAAACCAGCAGTTATGGCAGAAACTATATAAAACTAGTATGTAATTTTCTAAAAGTATTAATTTACTGGCACTAATGATGTTGTATATTATCTCATCTGCCATAAAAACTGATAAGCTGTGACCAAGACTGACTCAGGTTTGTTACAGAATATAAATGTGATGACTATTCTACTTGAAATTGTTCAAAATCTTAGCATTAATTAGAATGAAGTAAAATGCCAGTGAATACAGGAAAAACAAAAAAGCATACATTGAACAGTCATGGAAGTATTTATCCCCTGCCTGCACATATCCCTAGGTATAAATTCTGAATGCATTTATCTTGCCAAACCAGTTATTAAATGTAAGGTAATGCATATTCTATATATTTTTCTGTGTTTGAAATCTGATTTCATAAATGTCTACAACTTACACATAGGATTTTTTTGGCCTGGTTTACCTTTTCTCCTATATTTCAACCAATAAAGCTTTTTCTAAGAAAATGGGAAATTAAACCAAAGAAAAAAGAGACCCAAAGCTAAAATCAGTTACTTCCGTATTTGTTGCAAAAATCACTGAGTCAGCAAACGAAACCAAAAACTTCCAGTGAGCTTCTGCCTGAGAACTGCCAACAAAGTGACATACAAAGGGATTGAGTTTTGGGACTACCTGCAGTGTAGTTCTATTCAGTGTTAACATGAGCAAACAAGGACTGTTCGACCAGCTCCCCGTCTCAGGGGTACAACAGGGAATCTCAAAATAGGTAAGATTAAGAAAACAGTAACAAGTTTCTTTACTGAAATTACTTTTGGGCTGAAATTAAACAAAAACAGGGAGAACTGAGAAAACAGATTTTCAGCTTTTTTTAGATGGAAGGTCAACTTCAATTTCTCTCACACACAGCTTCAGCTGTTGTCATATGACAAAAAATTTGACTGTTGCCTTCATATAGCTGTACTATTCAGATTTCACTAAATCTCCATCATCATTTAAAATGCTGCTCTGTAACATTTTATTGCCCTCGAATATGAAGTAAATAGTCCAGTATAGCAAAGAGTCATTTTTTTAAATTATTTTGAATATTCTACAAATTAAGTCAAATGAACAATATCGATTTGACTTTAAACACACTTGATAGCAGTTCACATTAGAAAGGACTGGAAGAGATCATCACTGTGGTTAAATAGTTTAGTCTTTTTGCTTCTAAACCCTAAACTGGTTTTATCTTCCTTTTAACTTCATTTAATGCATCATGAATGATTCATAGTTATCTCTACTTCATCAGTAACTATTATTATTGCTCTTTCTAATATTTGCATTTAATAGACAGAATAAACTTAGGATTTTCTTGGTAGTTACCCCAAGAAGGTTGCAATGACAATGTTAAAAATGTGTTGCAAACAAAGCTGCTGATCAGAAGCAGTTAGCTAAGCATTGGTAGCTGTGTTCCCTGAGAGCTAAAGTGCACTTCTGGAAATGCTGCATCATCTGCAAGGAGAAGATTTCCTTCTTCATGAACGGAGTTTCCTTCTACACGTCCAACTCAATTAACTTAATATACTGAAACTAAGATTAAAAGAAAGAAAGGAAGATTCCCCTCAACTACACTTTTTAAATCCTTGAAAATTTGCTACTTATGATATGCTAAAGAGTGCAGTGTTTAGGAAAATGTTTTTATTTACTACCTTTGATAAAGCCATTTTTAGATTCAAAACATTTTTCATTCCTGCATTGAAAGGAGATTCTCTTGTGAAGCAAAATGCCTAACACTAATTGAATCCAATTAGAACATGACAATAAACTCTTGCATAAGAATTGGGGATGCAGAATTTCATTACAACCTCTAATTTGAGTAATTGTATGCTCATCTATACAACTACTTAAATGTAGGGAGACAGTGCATTTGGTTAGCAAAATGCACTGCTTAATTTAAAATAAAGGCTGATTTGCAGTTGAAAGAATTTTTATAATTACTAATCAAACTGAATTACACTTTTCTGGAAAACAATTAAAGGAAAAAAATACAAGGCAAGGTTAAAAACAAGTCAGAATGTATGTCCCTACTTTGTGTCAATCCACCTAGGTGCAGCTTAAAATCTCCATACTGGGAACTTGCCTTAAGCATTCAGAGGTGACTGGATGCAGAAGATACTCAGCAGAAGCCGTATGTGCTTCAGCACATCTGAGCTCCACAAGTGTTGGGAACAGAACCACATGGTTTTTGTTCCACATTTGGTTTTGGTTATTCAAATAACGTGCATTACACCTGCAACAGAGTTCACAATAAGTTTATTTTATGTGAAGAAAAGCTTTGCCATTAATGAAAAATTTCAGTAGAAAACAGTACCTCCTGCTTTCAATCTAGATTACTCAAAAGTAGAAGCTTGTATTAGTGAAAACTTCAGTAGAAACAAATCTGTAGGAAACGTTCTTGGCACATGAAGTAAAAGCTTTAAACACATTAAGTTTGAATAGAGTATTGACCGTGCAACCATGCTGGCAGAAAAGCCAGTTTTTAATGGCTGGTATTTGTCCCTCAAGACAGTAACATGGAAGACACACAAACCTGCTTACATAACGTTAATTGTATATAAATACGGTGTTGCCATAATTGACAGTCTCTATTCAGGCCAACCTTTTAGTTTAGCAGTTCTAAATAAGTAATAGGCACTTTGCCTTTCTGATTTCCCCTTTCACCCATCAGCCAGTCTGAATCCATGCCAGGGATACTGTATACTGTTATCACCTACAAAAAAGAGAAACATTATTAGAAACTTCATTTGAAGGGAAAAGAGTTACAGTCTATCTTCATGTAATTCCCAGTGTCTTGGAACTGAGATTAACCAGGTTAACCAGAGCATTTAATATAAGCATCCATGGAACATTTATCTAATGCTCATAAAAATTATTTCACTGGTCCATGGAAAAGAATAGACACAGTATCATATCTCGAAGTACCTTTTTGCTGTTGAAATTCTATTCATTACTGTTTATGTTCTATTATGTTTTATCTTTAAATCTTGTGTATCCACCCTCAGCCTTAACAGGCAACCTAAAAGATACTGCTGTGGAGTGCATGATAGAAAGCCAGATGGTGTTGATGTGCTACATCTTCACAGAAAATCTGAGCCCACAGCTTCTATGTAAGTTACTCTCTAGATAAGGAAAAAGTCAAATAAAAATATTGAATCCACATTTTAAAACCCCAAAATCCTGGTTTTCTTTTTTAATTTGTTCTTCAGCATTAAGCTACATTCACATTACCAGGTGGAACTCTGTTCCAGCACTGTGCTTTGTCATCTATCTCCATGAGCTTTGTATAGACTCTCTAATTTACAACTGCAACTGAACTGGAACAGGAATAAACACAGCACAACCTTCACCATCAAAGCAAGAAGTCGTTGTATTTTCACATTCTTCCTAAATTGCAATATTCAACGTTTGAAAGACTAATCTTATTGATAATAGTGCTAAAGGTGTTGTGAAAGTAGACAGCAGAACTGCATCTGGACTGTCTAGCAAATGTTCTTGCAAGCTAAGATGGAGTCCCAGATGTTGACTCTCACTACAGAATACTAGGCTATATAGGTACACGACAATGCTCCAAGGGTATTATTGAAATTTAATTTTAAAAAATCAACTGCACAAACTTTTTGATGTAGCACATCTTAACTAGCTGCTGACAAACATTCCCATTTTACTTTCAAATGATCAAGATACATAGAAAACTCTTACCTCATCTGCAAGGAGAGATAATTCACTGCTGTTTGCAGCATCATAATCATAGAGAACTCTTGCTTTTCTGCTGCCACTTGATGACTTCAGTTCACTGAGGCCTGAAGTAACAACTGAATTGCTTACTGAAGGCAATGAAGCAGAGGCTGAGGCCAAGGCTGAGGGAGTAGAAACGCTCTGCACAGGAGTTGTGGAAGACTGATTGTTGTTAGAGAGGAAAGTAGATGGAAAGCTGCGAGAGAAAAAAAAAAAAGATTCTGAGTGAATCTGTTTTACATGGGGCATTATGCATGCTCCCATGCCTAAATTAGCATTCCTATTTTTATCAGCAACAAACACCAGTAGATAGCAGTATGAGAACAGCACTGAGAGTTGTATAACATAAATAAAGATACTTGCTCCTGATCAGCAGTGTAAATCAAATAACATAATTTAAAAGAAATACTGCCACCTTAAAAAACCCTGGATATTTGTCTCTTAAAAAAAGGCAAAACCAAGAAAGCACTGTTGGTCAAACTTAATTCAGACTGTACTTTGATAAACATTTCTTTTGACAGCTCTGCCAGGAAAAGTAGCCTCCATCTCCTCCTGCTCATTCCTCAATTATGTGGTTACACAAAAGATTGTGCTGACGAACCAGATCAGGGAAATATAATACAACTTAGAACCACAGGCTCCCTCTGAAAGCAAGAAAAACCACATAACTATTTTCATAATCTAAATCAATTCATTGATTCAGCTAACTTCATGCTGTAAAACAAAAAATATTTTTTGCACCAAAAAATGAACTTATATCAACTTAAGCTCCTCATTTCTAGGTCAGGCTGCTACTTGCTACTGGCTACTTGCTCAGTGCCAGCTGTAGTGCTTGCCAAACCCTCCCATGAAGTCAATTAAACTCATTAACTTGACTGAAAAAGAGGGGAAAAAAGTGTATAATCTCCTACTTAGTTAATGAGCTCAGTCACAAAAAACTGTTCTGAGTGACAGAGCAGATACAAGGGAAAGCACAGAGCAACAGGACTGAAAATGGAATCAGCAAAAAGGAGAGCAAAAGAGATTTTGGGGCAGTGGAGTAGAAGAATGGACCAGCAATGATGAGCTCGGAGAATGTCTCATGTCACTCTGCCCTACCTGCTGGGATGCAGGTCTGTGGCAGGCCTAACTCATTTATTTAGCAGCTGATGTAACAGTTTCTCGTCCCATCGCTGCCTTGCTTGGTTCTAACACCCATCTGGATTCTACTTTAAGAGTAGGTCTATAGAGGTTTTAAATAGCGGCAGAGCTGATCCAGTAAAAAAGGGCCTGCAACTAGGAGGTAGACTGAGTCATGATGACCTGGAACTGTAATTGCATTTCCTTCCATTCTTTCGACCAGTGAATTCCCACACATAACTTCCCTCATCAGTCCTTCTACACGGATGCATTTTCATTAACATCCGGGATATGGGCAATTACCTCCCCTCTCCTTTTGTTTGCCCTCTCTTTTGACATAAGGAAGATCAGTCCATACCACGCATATGAACCCACCAGAAAATAGCCTCATCTCATCCCTTCCCACCTCTGCTCCCCAGTCAGATTCTTTCTGAAGGTGCAGTTCAGTGGCAACTCTACCCATGTAAATCCAGATCAGTATATTCCCATTCCTATATCTGCAGCATTACTGGTGCTCATATGATCGTAAGAGGAGCTGTTTTAGGGAGCTGATGCAGGTGAAAAACTAAACTCGGCAATGTAGCAACTAATTTTTGGTTCATGTGACAATAAATAGTGGAACTAATGCAGCCCATATCTGTAACAGCTGCAGCAGTCCTGCACACAAGGTTCCAGGTATATTTAACCTGGTAAATGCGCAGTGCCACCAAACACGGTGGACTCACTCCTGTACCCCTTTTTTGCACATGTGTTCATTCTCTATCATTTGAGTCAGATCTAGCAGTCGGCTGCTTTTGATTCAACAGTCTGAACTAACCAAAAATCAGGAAGATTGCTAACTTTCCACGAAAATAGCTCTCTAAACATGTTCACCTTGCAGTCACAATTTTATCTGACTGAAAGGAAAGAGCAGCAGTGTAATATGAAGGACAGCACTAGCTCCCTGACAGTCAGACAGAACTGCATGTAAAAACTGAGACGACTTTCAGGAAACTGTTCTGAATTGAGGTAGCAGCTTACTACTGTGCAAAGGAGGAAGTCCCACTTCCCCCTCTGGCTTACCTTGACCCCACTTGATCATAAAGAGCTGCAAGAAGAGACGGCAACTCCATTTTTTTTTTTCATTTGCTAGATTAGTTTGTCAAACTAGTTCATCATGTTCCCCGAACAAATCAAACAAGCCGAATAAAGGGAGCCAAAACCAAACCCCACATTTCTGTAGGTATAACTCAGCTCTGCCTCATGATGTATTTATTACTTGATTAGTTGGCATTCAACCAGAGGGATTTAATTTTAAATGACAATCAGCTGTTTCTCAATATTGCTAAATGACTGTTTAATATACTGCTAAACCTGTTCTCAGTTAACACAGTAATTACCTGTAAGTCATTCTGCTCAGTTCAAAGGGTCACTGGTTTGTACAGTCAGTGGAACAGAAAGCCAAAACCTCACAACTACTCTGTCAGTCAATGGGGCACGAAGTCTCACTCTTTTTGCAAAGCCATATGTAAGGCTTTTTACTGGAAGGCTTCAGCTATACAGAGGTTGTCTGGTTTGGGGTTTTTTATTTTGAATGCTTGAGTAACAGCAGTTTCACAGCTTGTGGAGTAAGATACTAGTAATAGATAATCTGAAAAAAAAAATTATGCCACAGCTTACATTTGTCTGTCAGGGAAGCTGAGAAACTTCAGAGTAAAAGCAGTTATCAGGAAGAAAAAAAAAAGGCAGCCAGAGTATCAGAATATTTGAAACAGATTTGTTTAGCTCATTCTGAGGAACTGAAAATAAGAAAAAAGAGAGATTTGATTCCCCTCACCAGAGGGGAAGGCAGTACAGAGATAAGCAGCTGGTGCTGCCTTGAAGAGAAACTTCCATAAAAACATGTCTATTTATATAAAGATTACTGTGTACAAGTTTTCCCCCCACCTTTCTTACAGCTGCCTCTGGAGAGTCCATCAAGAAGATCAGTGCTCAGCTTTGGAACCAGGAAGGGGTTTATGCTCTAGATAAAATATAATACGCATCTCCTCTGAGAACCAGGTTTCTGTTTCAAGTAATAAACTGATCTCACTAAGAGGCTGAATGCCTCTGGTCCATCAACAACCTCAAAACTAAACTCAGTCCTTCACAGTTCTTGGCTTTTATGTGAGAATATTGGGCAATAGTGTTCTTAGATGTGTGAAAAGCTGTGTAACTCAGCACCATGTGTTAACCAACACAGCACTGGCAGACACAACTGAAATCTAGCTGAGCTGCCTAAGTTGTTTATTTGGTGTGTATGTGCCCACATAACCTCGGGGGCACAGAACACAAACCCTACTCATCTGCTTATTTAATGCAGGTGCTACACACCACAGCCCTATAAATGGAGACATTTCCAAAGCAAGGAGCACAACCTGAGACCCTGTCCCAGGGCTCTCTGTTATACTTCAGTGGGATTTCCTTGCACAAGGAAGGAAAGACACACCCAAGATTTAATACCATAACTATTTTAATCCACATAGGCAGAGAAACTTTATTTCACTGTTAGAGGCATTTAGAATTTTGTGAAGCTTCTATTTTTTGGTCTTCTACCAGTCATAGTAATTTTATTAAAAATACTAATCAGATCACAGCCACATAAAGGATACATCCTTCTGTTTTCCTAAAAGCACTATTTTCTTCAAATACACTTTTTTTTGTACCTAGTAGCAATTTACAAAAATTTAAAAAAAACCCAGCAGTTCTGGGACGATCTATACATCCTAAAAGCAGAATATAAAGAGGAACATGTTCTTCCTTAGAATAAGGATATTATGTTTAAGGCTTTCTGTTTGCTAAATACACTAGGATAAAAGTACACATTTTAAAAATATCCTCTCAAAATAGTTGGGTAAATATAATTCACTGAATTTCTAATTTAAAAGTTGTTTTTCCTTAATACTGTAAATGTTTGGTTTCAAGCTTTCAATTCCACAACTTGTATTTATGTGCTAGCATATTTTATAGTTGAATATCTGGAATGTAGTAGATTGAGATGTAACTTTAAAGATGTAGCTTTTTTTTAGGTCAAAGTTTTAAACACTTTAAACTACAGTTTAGTAGTTTAAAGTCTTTATACTACAGTTTAAACAAACTCAGGAAATGAAATGCCACAGGAAGTTGCAAGTCAGGAAAAGGATAAGACTCAAGAACACTTGGTTTTACTTCCTTGTCAGGGAAAACATAAACAGAGATACCTCAGAGACAGATACCTAGAACAGACACTTGCAGTAAACTTCAAAGTACAGACAATTCTGCAGTGCGTGCACTCACATCAATAACACGACCTGTGTAACTCTAAGAAAGGATGATTTGTGAAGAATTAGAATACAGAAACTTTAAGAAGTCTAAGTATGTAGATCTCTCTACATTCCCACCAATCACACAAAAAGGATTAAGAGCACAAACTAATGTCAGTTTCCTCTCTTACTTTAAAAATGCTAAACCCATGAAACAGTAAAACAAGACAAACTTGTTCATTCTACTGTGTGTGCTCTGGATGATAGACAGGATGAAGTCGATTTCTCCCTCTACAGTATCTAGGCTGGCAATGCAGTAAAGACTGGAGAACAGGGTTTCATCAGAAAATCAGAAAATGATCTGTAGCAAATTAAGAAGCAACAGGAATTTATAGGCAGTATAAAACTTTTCCCACATTGCACAGTGGTTTAGTAGCATGAAGTGTAAGACAACTGAATGATTACAAATAAATCTCTAGAAATTCCTTTTTGTCACATTAAATGAGGTTACCAAGAGCTCACCTTCCTCAATTACACAATATATAAAACCTCAGTAGATCAGCTCACAAAAAGCATTAGTGCTGTGTGTAGGCTTAGGGAAGTAGTTGCACTGGGTAATTACGTATTAATTATCTGAGAACAGATAAATTTCCTTTCAGTCCAGCATGCCTGTGTGTTCACCACTGTTATATCAGTGTACGTTTTCCTACTATTCATAAGCATTTATTAAAACCCGAGCTTTTCCCTGAAGTTTATACAGTATTACTACCTTCCAAGTTGTTTCTGGAGATCCAGCATATATTGGTAACATTGTGCATAATAGGTCATCTGAGCTTCCACAAAGTCATTCAGACAGCGGAGATGATGTGCCTGTAACAGCAAAGAATGCAAGAGCTTAGTCTGTAAGGGCACTATGCTGCATTAGAAAGAGCAGGTACCTCATCAGGTGCTAATGCCAAGAGTGGCACTTAGGGATAAACACCAGATAGGCAGAGTGCCTGGATTTACCAGGTAAACAGGATAATAAAATGTCACAAAAATTAACATACTTGAGTAAACATTTTTGTGGTTTCAACACTCAGTTGATCTGATGAATGGGAAGCTGGGTATAAAGAATGAAAATGAAAGCTCCTGCATGCTGAAGGTTAATGGGAAAGTAAAGTTAAATTCAGTGGATATCAAATTAGAATTTATAAAAAAACCCCAACCCTTGTAGTTTGATGCTTTAATGCACTGAAGTGAAACCTCATAGACCAGAGTTCCCAAGTAGTTTACTGCAGCTATTTTTAGAAGGTGCCCTGATACTGACTTTCCCCTCAACGCCTTTTGGGTACTCACATGTGTGCTGCTGATTCCTTCCAGCAGCAGTCTGGTAATCTCTGCTTGACGGTCAAATTCACTCTGAGTAATTCGCACTTCTTGTTCAGACTAAAAGAAAGAATGCACGTCAGGTACTGGCACAGGCCCCGTGCTGCACTGCCCACTGCAACAGCCCCTCTTGATGCACAGCTGCTCACACAAACGCACCCATCACAGGCTTAGCTGTTTGAAGGGGACTTGTTCTTTGCCGATCTTTACCAGGCAAAAACAGTAACTGCATTCTGGGTTCAGAAATGTTGAGGCCCTGCGTACACAGCCAGCAGCTTTATTATCAGATACCTACTACATATGCAAAAGAAAGGCATTGCTTTGCCAGCAGTATCACCCCACCTCTCCCAATAACAAACCAAGTGTTCACTGCCACAACCATGTCTGCACCAGGGGTTTTGTCAGCATACCTGTGGCAGCCAAGAATAATGTAATTTTTTTCTATACATCAACTTAACAGGTCTCTGATGAAATAATTCAGGATAAATCTCACGTTATTTTTGCCAGGGAACTTCACAGCAATCAGCTGTTCATAAATCTTTGATGTGAAGATGTCTCATAATTTTATGTCTTATACTCGCCGCCAAACTACTACAACTATTTCTGGAGCTTGTAATCAAGGAGTCTTTGAAAAGAAATAAATCTGAACTACACAAAATGTTCTAACACTTGGTGTTACAATTAGGGTAAAATTTCTATTAAAATGATGTAATACAAGTTTCATATTTCAATAATTCAAATTTATTCCCTGTTACATATAGTCCTCAACAAATCTTAAGTAAGTTATCAATGTTGCACTAGTTTTAAATTACTTCAATCTAGCACAGCCAAAATTACTTTAGAGTACATTTTTGGGGAGGAAGAAAAAAGGACACTAAACACACATATACGGAATATGTGCTCTAAGATTCATTGTTCCAAGACAGAATGTTCTCAGCCTAAAATCTAGATTACCTCGCCTCAGTGCTTATATTCATTTAGTGCCTTGCCTCTAAAAACAAACCCAAGGGCAAAAATCTACATAAATCCAAGATACAGCAATTACTATTCTCAACAAAGGAGGAAAATTTCAGGAAATTTTCAGGAAAATTTATGAGGTGATACAAGCAAAATACTGGTTTCAAAAGCATTTTATGCGTTTGGAAATATTCTATTCTTGCATTCAGCTATTGTTAATCAGTGTGAAAGGTCACATGAACCTCAGAAAAGGGCCCAGAAGAATGACACAGTTACCTAAGAAATGTTTTTCCATCTGAAGTCACTGCAGCTGGAAGGGCTTACACAGTAATTAAACAGCGAAGATGTACCTAAAGAGAACTTTGTCCTTCTTACTCAAAACTCAGATAGCAGTGTTTGTATCAAGTTTCAAATTAATTAGGTCTTCAAAGTTTGTTGAGGACAGAATCTTTGCTTGGAATTTTCTGATTAAATTTGAATTGCTATCAGTGAAATCCATCTGTCAGTCTTTGAGAGAAATGTAAGAACAAACAGATGAGAAAAGCTCCTCTGATAGCCAAGAGGGAAAAAAAGCAACATCTTAATTTTCTTTTAAAAACCCATCAAAGCAATAAGTGAATCATTTATCTGGAGAGAAATAGTTTTGTCTCTTGCTTCTCTGAAGTCAGCAGTTGCTAATGTGTTTGTGTCTCCCCGTCAGATAAATAAATACAGGAGAATAGGAACTTACAAGAAGGGGATATATCCATCAGAATAGTTTTGTTTCAACAACGTTCTAGCAAATCAACTACTCTCTGCAAGAAAAGGCTAAGTAGGTAATGTGGTAACACATGTTAACTTAGCCGGTACAGAGTGACTTAAAATATATTTACCAAAGCCAAATGTACTGGTTTCATAGAGATTTACATGAACTGAATTATGTGAAAAGGTCTTTAATCAGTTTGACCATCCCTATTTTCAGTACTGCTAGGTGAACAGTAGCAGGACAGCATATTGATTCTACACCTCGTGGCAAAGGTGAAAACCAGCTGACTTTTAATCTGGGATGTTTATGGCCTGATCACCTTTGTTTCTGAAGAGAGGGAAGAGCTCAAAAATACAAGACTGAACTTCCCAGCTGCAGCTGTATTGTGTTTTTAGGATCATTAAAGGGCCTCACTAGGTACGTCTCATGAAGATCCCTCAAAATGGTACTTGCTCTGCAACTACAAAATATGGCCCCAGGTTTTGAATCTGAGTATTCATATGTAACTAATCTCCCCAGATTGCACACAGGAGTACAGGACTACTTAGAAATACTGTGCAACCCTGCAGTGAAGGGACAACACACATAAAAGCATATGAAATAAAATCACCTTCCTAATGTTGTTTTTCTAGACATGCTTTCTGTAAAACACTGGTACGAGATACACAGCTGTGCCTAGTATTTAATATTCCTTCTGAAATGCAGAGTTAGAGGAAGCTAAACTGAAGAAAGTTTGTCACTGCCATCACACACATCTTTTTATTCTAACTCAAAATAAAAACCCTGTAATTGAGCCAGAGATGACTGGATGGTCTGAAATCTTTGGTGAGAAACCTATATTTAAATTGAAAATACTTATGAATCTCCTCCTCCAACTCTCAAACACAGAAGGACAGATTGTCTTTAGAAATGTGGATGGATTACTGTTCTGTTGACTGTACATAATGTTGTAGTTTCTTCTCAATAGTCTCTGCTATTTATATACTAAATAAAAAGGGGACCTTGAATTACATGATTTATTACAAAAGCTAAAGTTTTTTGTCTTCTTTATGCTATAGTTAAGCACTATATAGTATTTCTTCTTTCCAAGACACAATCTGTTAAATCTCACTATCTTTAAAATTGCTTGTCCTTGTCTCTGAAAAGTAAATATCTTCAAGACCAGTTTTCATTGCAGCAGTATCCTTTCCCTGCCATTTCTCCCCGGTAGAGGACTAGCAGACAGGTTTCCTGCTTCCAAATGCTACTTTACCTAATTAATTAAATAATTCTCAAACTTTGGTATCAAAGTGGATCTCACCCTCATTTTACAGTTAGCCCTCCTTTTACTTTAAATGCCTCCTTCCCTCTGCACTCACACTCATCCTCACCTGTGTGCATCATAACTCACAGAAAGCTGGAAGAGCAACTCCCACGATTTCACTTGAAGCTTTATATCCCAGCTTCTCCCTAAACCTCCCCCAGCTGCCTAGCTAGTTCCCCATTAAAAACCATACTCCAAAGCCCCTGCTCTCCTATTGACATAATTTTAGTTACCCCTTCTCTACAGAAATCCACGAAGAAATCCCTGTTCCGTTAGCACCTCCCTCACAGCCTGTCGCCAATACTGGTTTGTCAGAGCCAGTGAGCCTAAGAATGGCCCTTCTCAAGGCACCACAGCAGCTACTGCCTAACATTCCATTAGCTCCTCTGAGTTTGTCCCTGGGCAAGGGATGGCATGGCAGAGAAGGTTTGCAACACCCATCCCAAGGCTAATGCTAAGATTACAAATTAGCATTCAGGGCAGGTGCAGTTTTCAGATGTGCCTACCCCCTAACTTCAGCTGCTGAAGATCTAGTGACACTGGGGAGAAGGGTGTTCCATGTTCTGGGTAAAACTTGAAGATCAGTGTTTTCAAGAGAGTTTAGATTACCGGACCCAAATATTTCTGAAAATTTTTAAATAAGTCCATTCTTAACAGGCCACCATACCAGTAAATTTTGAGAGAGGCCCTGTAGTTGTCTGTTGTATCTTGTCCCATGAGAATCATATGGTACTGGTACTAAGTGAGAGCCAGAAACAGTTTATTATAAAACAAGCCCTGGGCATTGTTCTGCCACTGAGACCTGAAAGGCCCTGGAGGGGCCCAGTGTATTCTGATGCAATGCATCAGGCTGCCAACATCAGGCTGAAATCAACAACATGTAATATCCTTTATTACACAGACCAGCACAAGTTATGATTTCAGAATTCTGCAATTTTAAAATTGTTTACTTACTTTCGTCACTTCCTCAGCCCATATCTAGTCAGCATTAAGAGTGGGGGAGGAAAAAATAAAAACATACAAACTTAGACATTGGTGGTACTCTATTACAGTATGTAATCACACTTTGGCTTTTAAGTACTTTCCTGTCCTCAGAACTTGACAGAGACTTGAGGAGTGCTACAAGTCGGTTGCCCAAAGCCCTTCATATACAATGAATCTATTATGAATATGGATGTTTCATTACATCTATGAAAGAAATTAGATACTGAAGAGAGTGTGACTTGTAGAATTCATATATTACAAGAATCTACTTAAAACAAGCTATTACAACACAAGACATGACTACTTTAAAAAATGACATGAATCAGACAAACTAAATTACCTTAGGAAGAATTTAAGTTACCTTAATGTGTTATAATAATGGAAAACTATGGAAAGCTATTCTCATTTTTACACTGAAACAGATGAATGCTTTCTCTTGCTAATTTCATTACCAGTTTTCTATTTCACAAGCACTTTGACTGAAACCTAAATTTAATTAAAAATGCTACAGAGGTATCTCAAATTGAGTATTAGAGTAGTAGCAAGTAGCACAGCAAAATCATAGAACTGCAAGGGATTTAGTCTGAAAGTTAATTACTTCAGCTTGCTCTTTCAATTCCCTCTTGCAGTGTGGTTGTTCTTTAACCTTCATCTTCTGCCATTGTAAGATGATGACACAATCAGGGATAGGAAGAAACGCGTATAAAGGTTGCAGGAACAAACTGTAACAAACAAGTTTATTTGCTCCTTTTTTAATCTGATCACAGCTGAGAAATCTGGAACACTAAATTGAGATGAGATCCAATATGCTGTGCAGATCCAAACCCCAAGCAGAACAGCCTGGACAGCACAGTCTTTGCTGTAGGTAACTAATGAATCACTGTCTCTTTCCACTTTTACCACTATGGCGCTAAAACCAGCAGCGCTAGAGAGTCCCTGCAGCAAGTTTAGGATACATTGTACAAGTTAAGCCAAGTTAACTCCTGTGACATTATTCAGCTACAGTTTTTTGTAACACATTGCTTGAAGGGAATGATTTCTACATATTCCTGGCCGTTTCAGGTAATTCATTTATACTCATATTAATAATTCCTTTCCTTTGATAGCTGAAAATAATTTCAGACGCGAAAAATTAACTCCTTTGTATCCTAAGTTTACATTCATAAAATCACAGAAATTAGACTATAATACTGTGTATTTCAAATGATCAGAAACCATCTGATAAAAATAACATCCAATGCTGTACTGACATAAGTGTATTTAGTGCACTACACCAATCCATTTTAGAATGGAAAACATCTGACACAAGACCCAAATGAGCTGGATAGCAAGAGGAAACATTTGACAGGAAAATGAATGAACACAGGAGGCCAACAAACCTTTAGCCATTTTACATGCAGCAAGTTGAGCATGTAAGAGACATTTACCATAATGTTATTCTCTTCAGGCTGAGACGTGTTTAGTTGCTTAAATGTATAGATGAAAAACAAAAGCAAGTTACAACACTGAATATAGCAGGTAAATAGATTATCAGCACTAAGCACTGCAAGTTTAAGCTAACCAAGACCATGAAGTGAATAAAGATAAAAAAACAGTCTAGATTTTGATTTTAAGCACTGAACTAAGCTGTTTCAGTAGTACAGTAAGCATGGGACAAGTAATTTTCAAATTATTTTTCCCAGTTATAAACAGATGTAATCACATATAGATAATATTTAGTACTTCAACCTGTCACAGAAAATAGTAAAGCATAAAAACTTGCATCAATGCTCAATACACTTCACTAACCTATCAGTCCAGCCCTGTTTGTTAGGTTTCTTCCTTTATAAATAAGGGAGCCAGCAGAATATGACCCATTGGCATCACACCTACATCCAGCTAAGTTCTCACTTCTATATTGCAGAGGATAAAGATGAGCAGCAATTTTGTTATTTCTGCTGGCATTCTACAGTCTGATACTTCTTAAACATGCACACTGCTGTCAAAATGTCATGAAAATTAAAGTATTGGCAAAATAGTGAAGAGGTTTAATCTTTCATTTCCTTCCAGCACTACATTATTTGTGCATAAAACTGCATACTTGCTGTATGAATACTTAGGATCAAGTAGTAGCAGCAGCAATTGGCACCAAGCTCTCAACGATTGCACTGGGGATGGAATTTAAGCTTCAGTATAATATGACTAGATAGATATAATTTTAATAATGGGCTCAAGGGGAACAATTCCTTACGGTGTTTTCACTGCTTTAGAAAGCAAGGCACATACCTGCTAACACACCACAAAAGAAGCTAATAATAAAACCACTTTTTTTTTAAACTTAATTCTGAATAAAGTCAAGCAAAGGAATAGTTTACTATCCAATGCTCCTCTATCCATTGCTTCTAAATTGCACTACTTGCTGATGAAAACCCTTCTCTGTTCTCCATTGTTAGTCTTACAAATTAAGAAAACTTGACAAAGAGAGAAGTGACTCTTTTTGCATAGAATTTACATCAGGGAAAATCCATGCATAGACTTAAAAATACAGCTGGTTTAAATACAAAGGGACAGCATGCATGACATGGACTGACACACGAGAGCAGAACTGTCAGGTAGAGATCATGCTGGTTTTTAGATGGATCATGATCCCAAAGCACTTCAAAGCTCATGATGACGTCTCTGAGCTCTTTCAGGACAAATGCCCATTTGCAAAAGCCAGCAAAAACTGATAGTCCTTCTTTTGCCTCTCCATCATGTACACTGTCCCTGTGTATTTAAATTGTCTGGATTTCTTTATTTGCATGACCCACACTGCATTAACCCTTATAGGTAAAAGTCACTTCACTGTCCATCATTAACTGCTGAACCTTTAGGAATGCAGTCAAAAGACAGCTATGAAAATACTGCCAATATATCCTGATGAAACTATATATAGTCAACAGTCCATTTCTTCATTTAGAGCATTTTAAGAGTCTAAAAAGCAGTAACCTTTTTTTTCCATTTAATCTCCTTGAATAAGCATTTTTTGAGCGAATCAGAATGGTTAATCATGTGAGTTGAAGAGTCTCACTTCTGTTTGGTGGTGTAAAATAGAAAGCTATACATAAAGAAAAACCACAAATATTTTTGACATAGAGAAGTATAGATAAGCTCTATAGGATAGTTGAAAGCAATTATACAAACACTTCAACATTTGCAGAGATTCAAGTATTTGTATTTACACCCATATTGGCAGGTTGTATCAATTAATTTTTGACAGTATAGGCTCATTTACTATAAAACAGGAAGAGAATAAGTCCAACTTGACGAAACATTTAAAAGTAGAAGACTAACACCTTGATCAGTAACTCACTTCTGTTTCCTTGTGTTCCACTTAGGCATTCTTACAAAAGTATCTAGAAAAACAACCAGGGTAAGACGCTAGGACTGGAAACATAACAAAACAGTCAAGTTTATAAATATGTATCAATAAATCTGAAAGTTATGGACCAACTGAAAAAAAAGAAACCCTTTACTTACTGCAGCTCGAGCTTCTGCAACTTTTGCCTTCTTCAGTCTGGTTTTTGCAGCATCCAAATCCAGTCTTTTATTTTGTAACAGTTTACGTTCTTTCTGAAAGTGAGTTAGATTAGTTTGTGAGAATGGGTTTGCATACTCTCAAGCTAAAGATTGCCTACTTGGA
This sequence comes from Donacobius atricapilla, assembly GCA_013397315.1. Lineage (NCBI taxonomy): Eukaryota > Metazoa > Chordata > Aves > Passeriformes > Mimidae > Donacobius > Donacobius atricapilla. The sequence goes on along the minus strand of WBMY01014824.1, from coordinate 1,570,517 downwards.
AATGCTTTTAATGAAGTATCAAGTGAAAAAAATTCTACAGTTAAAGAGAGAGGCAGAATTAGACTCTAATTGTTCTCACACAATTTATACTGAAAATGCATACTTCTCATAGAATAATACCAAATGTTTTCATCATTATTATGTTTTTACCTCAGCAAAAAAACAGAAAATACTCCAAAGGCACAAATTTCATTTCAATTTTTCTCCATTACCTTAAGGAAAGTAATAATACACCATTATCTACCACTGCATTTCGAAGACCAACGGTTACAATAGGTGTGAAATTCTGAAAAATGTACAATTCAGCTTACAGTGATGGTTTTGTAGTCTCCTTCAATAAAGTTTCTTAGGGGAGTGAGAAAGTTTATAGCAGAAGTTTGAATTAGTTCTCTGTCTGCTGCCCCAATTCGCTTTTGTGTTTCTCCACATTTAATGAGTGCATTTCCTGCAAAGGAAAAAATATGTTAATCATATTGTTCAGGCAGAAGGTTAACAAAACACGTTGCTACAGTCAGGAAAGTTTCAGCCAGCAGTTTGAAAAACAATCCAATGCCATGAAAAGGCCTTCAAAAGAAAGAAAATAATGTGCAAAAAACTCAACCCCTCCCTCCCCACAAAAAAAACCACTCCAAACCCCCAAAACTAAACATCAAAAAACCCCAACATAAAAACAAACAAAAATCCCACACCAAAATAAACAACAAGCCAAACCATTTTGATTATGAACAATCACAGATCAAGGCAATATTTCAATAAGACCACATTGTAGAAATGACACTAATTATGGCAAATATGTCATGAACACCTATTTCAGAACTGGTATCATATGTACTTATTTTAAGCCAACAACTTCCTTTCCTATACAACACTCTTAAGAGAGGAGGAGTTGGTAGCAAGGAAAAAGCTTATTAAGATACTGGAAAATAATGTGCTTTTCCTCACCCCCATCTATTTAACTTCTAAATAAGCTTTTCTACATTAACCGAGCAATATTTTGAAATTTAGTTGCAAGTACTGAAAGTGAAGTTAGTGTATCAAAAGGAATTTCAACAGCCTGACACTGCTTAGTTTGAAAGGACACTAAGTGTTCAGGTAAGTAAGACTTTATGACAACACATGAGACCCTAACAGCGTATCTATATGCTATCATTTGATCTTATTTGTCTGAATTCAAAAATTCTGCAACTTAAGGGACAGTGTGCCTCCAAGTACATGTTAAAAAGCAAGACTTGGAGCTGATGATCAGAAGGAAGGCCACAGATACATAAAATCACGTGGAAGTAAGAGGAACAAAGCTTGCCATTATTGATTTTGGTGGAAGAATTCTATAAAACATTTTTTTTTATTTAATTGGATTTCCCTTTTTTGAAAAGGAACATCATTATTTACAGATATAAGGAACTCATTCTTCACAGAACAAAAGTTATCCCTCCCACAGTAATTTTGAAGAAAGAATTAAAGAGACTGAACTATCAGACTTTGCATACCATAATATATACAGACATCTCCATTTTTCAGTTGTTTAAATTAAATTAACAGATGAATTTGTATCAGCAACTTTAGGAGTTGTAGAGAACACTAGAATTAGACTTTTAACAGCAGCATAAAAATATTAGAGGCCCCCAACCACCCTGTCAGAGGTATATAAATTTACTAGAGAAGGAATAAAATTTAGACTGTATTCCACACTACAACCCTTATCAAAATATTATCTACTAAGGAAAGCAGGAATACTGTACAGTTAGAGTGGTTTCTTACTACAGAAGTCAATTTCAGGTAACATTTTCACTCCAAACAACAAATAAAATCAATAAATACTGTCATATGTGCAGGTGTGTTCCTTTAACAAGGAAACTAAACTCCAAAAGTAGTTGTTCTGGTAAGATAATTATCCATCAGTGAAGATGAATACCATTCCAACCACAGGCTCTGTTTCTAGATTTGGACAGAAATCTCATCATTGATATCCTAATGCTCAGTTATACAGCAAGTCAACTCAAATTGATACAAATGTCACCAAACTGTTTTGTCTAGAGGAAGACAAGAAATATAATTTTATATTGTTAAAAAAGCCTATATCTATGGTTTTTTTTACTTACCATAGGCTGTTCCTGGGCCAAATTCATTCCCAGCATCAATCATATACTGGCCTAGTAATTCTGGATTATTCATGCGACTTGGTGCTTTGCGGTCCAGCTTCTCATAGACAAATTCTTCTATTCTGGCATCTAAAAGTGTTTATTTAAAATAATTACTGCCATTCAAAGCACAAGTTAGAAAGATAAAAAAACAAACAACAAAAAGGAACACAAAAAAATTCAAAATCCATCCATTAAATTCAACATTAAGTGAACAATGTTAAGCCTGAGATACTGCTCTTGAAAACTGACCATGTTGCATGTTTGCCATGCCATGTTCAAGTGTTTCCTAGAACCAGATGACAAAGTGAAAATTTATACTTTTTTTCTCCATTAGCATAGTTATACAGTTTTTCAGAATTTTGATCAGAAGTCTTCACAGTAAGAGCAATAACAGAACACTTCTCCTTAAAAAAATCAGTCTTTTGTTCCCCCTCCAGAAAAAAGATCAAAACTGTTCACAATTCACAGTAGGAATTAGGTTGAACAACTACTCTCAGTTCCCTATTAAGATATTCTGAAAGTTCGATAGCCCCAGAAATTATATCCTCTTTCCCATGCCCCAGGGTCCTTTGAAACACTCTGAAAGAAATCATTAAAAGATATTAGAAAATGTTTCATTTCATGTTGCCATATTTTCTTAGTCGGAGCAATAAAATTATCAGAAAAACTTCTCAAGACTATGTGGGCATTACTACCCATCTATCATAATACTTTCTACCTAAAAGACTACAGGGAGCTTCTTAGGTGGAAAGGCCTCACACACCTAAACAGGGACTCTGTCATTGAAAAAGCAAACTCATCAGATATAATACCCGATTTCTTTGACCAACTGCTTTCAATTCCCACCTAGCTGGCTTTATTTATACAGTCAGTATGAACTAATTTCAGCCTACAATAGTACAGACAACCACAAAGAAGCTTTCCAGTGAACAAACCTGCCATTTTAATACTACTTGTTAATTAGACAACCTTCAACAGCAGTGGATTAACTAACTACTCTCTCATGAAGGTCACAAAAATTCATCTAAGACAGACAATTATGGATACCAGTGCATCCCATGGCAACAAGGGTGAACCAAAAATAATCAAAAGTGATTTGTTTTCTTTACTCAAGCCATAATATTTATTTTTTACTAAATGACAAAAGAACTAGAAAGTAATCTAAAATTGTTGGATTATTACATGGGTCTGCTCTATAGGTACAATTAGAAATGGGATTGAAAGTGATTTCCCCTCCCCTAGATAGGGTCACTCCATTAACAACCACCAAAAGCAGCTCTCCCCAGCATGTGATCCTCCTCCCAAGCAGGCCAGCAAACAGCTGGAGTTACATTCACCAAGATCACTGCTCAGTGCTGAGTATTTTTAGCCATCAGAAAACAGACTGGTGAGCAGAACTGAGATCCTGCATATATCATGCTTCTACTGAAACTTTATGCACTTCCACTAGCCTCCATCAGTGCTTCAATATCCAAAGCATACAAGTTTCTGACAAAGTCCAAAAGATGTTACAAATACTGAATTTAATGAAAAGGAAAACTATTTCCTCTGGCCTAGACAAAAGTAGAAATTTGAGCTAGAATATTCTGCAAGTTCTACTGCATCTTTCCCAGATGATTAGTTGATTTATTTTCAAAATACTGGTTTTTTGGAAACTAAAAGATGCAACAGTCTTCCAAAGTAATACTTCAAACATCTCTGTAATACAGAATTCATCTACTTGGCATTAGCAGTGTATGATTTCCCTTTACTAATGAATCGTAGCTCAATATGTCACTACAAGGAGAATATTCATATTATCAGTGCAGGAGTAGTAGCAGTTTTATAAAATTATCATTTGAGCAAACCCAAAGGAGGTTTGGATCTTTCCAGTGAAGTAGTTCACCCACCTGACACCAGGTCTTGACTTAAAATCTAGATCTATACACTAAGCAAATTCCTATAGATCCAAACTCTAGTACAACTGTAGGACAAGTCTGAAACTGATCTCCTCAACTTTACCACTCATAGCAGCAATTTCAGAAACAAATAAAAATCAACACACCATAAAACTTCATTTTTTCTGCCCATGTCTTTTTCTGTTATTGTTCCAGTAAGAGACTCAACAGTGATGAAATCATATTTGACACTTTTTTGTATTTGTAAGTAGGGTGATAATTCTTTAATAAGGCAATCTTTAAAGACAGGCATTTTAGTTCATCTTGCCTGCCTCAAGCTCATTTGTATTGTGCAGAGAGCATTCCAAGATATCTGGAATTAGAATGGGAAATCCAAGTAAACAGTAAACAATTCAAAAAACCAATCAACCTGAGACTGAGCAGCATATGGAACCAATACAACAGTTTAAAAAGCTCTGTATAAAGTTTTCTCCATTTGAAAGGTTCAGGAAGTACCAGCAATTGGCAGTGTCTCCAACTCTTACCAGCTCTTCAAAATGTGCTTTCCATAACTGCAGCCTTCAATTTTTAAAACTGCTGTATTTAATCATTACTACTGCAATAAATATTTACACTATCTATTAATTCAAAAGTTGAAAACAAAAGCCTGAAGAGCTCCTTACTTGGATTTGGCTGCAATAATACTTCTGTTTGCTTCATTATTTTTTCTGTCCACAATTTAGTGCATTCTGCTTTGCTGAGAAGGTTCTCCAGATGAGCATCCAGTTCAGTCTTCTCTGCCTGACCAAGCTTTTCTTCTGTGAACTGCAAGTTAGATTAAAAATATTCCGTTCATAGAAATAATTTGCCAGGAGAAATTTAAAACAGCCACTTACATCAGTTTGAAGATGATGCTTTAAAAGATATCACCATTCCCCCATCATCAGTAAAAATCTAAGTACAAATTTGAAAGCTATTAAGTTCACCAACACATCCATACTATCAGATAAAAAATAGGGCAGGAGGATGTTAATCAGACAAAGATGTGAAAGGTAATTTATAACATTATGTGGAAATCCTCAGCTACACTTGGTATTGAAAAATCTCACGTGAAGCATTTTTTCCAATTTTGCAGTGTGCTTTAAAACATTAACCAAAATGAAAGTCTAGAGGTAATAAAGAAAATTAAGGGATTACTTCAATCTTGTATATTTTGTAATTGTTTGTCAATTATCCTCGTGCAAAACCTGAAGACAAAACAGATTCCCATTGCAGCCACCTTGAATTTACTGAAAAACAAGTCCTGTCCAGAGGAAATGGGACAAAAATAGGGAGTTTAGACTTCAGTAAGAAGATTTAAATTATAATTAGACATTAAAGAAAGCTTCTAAAGACAAGGATTAAAAGCTAAAACAACCTTTCTTGGGAAGTTGTGAAATATCTATCTTTGGGGGTGGGGAGTGTTTTGCTTTTTAGAATAGGACAAACCAGTGGTTGATAAACTCTTTAGCTATCCTATTATGCCTTAGAGAAACAGTAAGATGACCTCTGCTGTTCTCATCCAAGCTGTGATTTCAGTGACTATGAAGTACAATATAACTTCATTTAGCTAAATAAATCCATCAGACAACTCCATTTCACTTGATACAAAATTCATGCCAACTCTTACTAATGCACGAGCAGTTTGTATTTCAGTCCCAGTCAGGAGAAGCTGCACGTTCCACATGAGGGAAGCAAGCAGAGCCCGAAGGGAGGGCTTTGCCCGCCTCTCTTCAGAGCAGCAGCTCCCCACGACAATGAGGATCTCACCCCTGACAGCCCGCTGTTCAAAGTCAAACATTCTCAGGAGAACCTGGCCTATGATCAAGTCTCTAACAAATTTACCAATTAGGACCTTAACAGGACTGGAAGCATTCTGACTGTCCAATTTCATTCTTAACAAGTTCTTTGGTGGACAGTAAGAAACCGAATACAATAGAAGTGAATTGCATTGTCCAAGTTTGTTTTCATTTCTGTCACATATAGATTAAACAACTTTGATAGCATGCACATCTTGATAAATGCTTCTGGCGTTTGCAGTTCTACATAAAAGCAAGCTGCAGTCATGAGAAAGTTCAGCTGCCTATAGGGAAGAAGGGAATTTATTCATGGACGTACTGCTACTACTGTATAAAAAGCTTTTAAAACTATTCCAGGTGTTCTCAAAAACTTTGTACAAATTCTTTACGATGCAGAAAAAATAGGTCTGGAATTATTTTTTTATTAATTACAGACAAGAGTATTTGTATATAAAACTATTAATATTTACTACTAAATTTCCATAAAACCTCTCAGCAGTATGAAGATTGCTTAGCAAAGACCACAGTGTTAGATTTCACATATACACTTAAATGAAATCATAAGGTCCCATCACAAGATCTTACAATGAAGGGTGAAACTGCATCTCTTTTTTTTCCCTTGTCCAACAAGAAAAGAGAAATTGGAGGCTGAAAAGAGAGTTGGCCTGGAAAGAGGATAGACCTGGAAGAAGCCAGGAGTAGTGGGGGAAGCATGGAAATACATCTGTCAAAAAGAGAAGCCACAATGACTGCTTTAAGTTCATTTAAATTTGAACAACAGCATATTTTTGATGAGTTTGCATTTTTAGAGCTCTGCTGTGCTGTTGATCATTAGTTCTGCGTAAATATTGAGATTTAGGGCAGTACATCAGCCTGATCACACCCAATAACAACAAAAACCACGTTCCAAACCTGACTGTGACCCAGCGAGAAGAAACCAAAGTGGACTCCTATACACTGCTTGGATGAACATCTTCATACAGTAAATCTGTTCAAGTTTGATTATATAAGTCAAGAGGATTATGGCTCAAGACAAGCGCTAAGGAACAAAAGACAGTTATAGTACCCTTACTGCGACGAAAGGGAAAGACCAAATCGGAAACAATGGGCTATCAAACAAGCTTAAAAACGATACTAAAGGTAAAACAAACCAAACAGTCGAAGCAGACACATCCCGGACTTTCGTGTGTCACATTATACTCGACTTTTACCGATCCGGCAGCGATATGAAGGCGTTTCTAGCAGCCAGTAAAACCCAGGTGCTTATTTCAGGCGAGACACACCTTTGTCTCTTTGCATGCACAAAGTCCGGCCGTATCTCCCGGCAGCTGATGCCTGCGCACCTCGAGTCCCCAGTGCTGGCGCCTTCTCCCCTCTTTGCCCGTCTGACCTTGGGCGGTCTCAGCCCCGCCAGCCCCCCCGAGGCTGCTACTGTGCAGCCAGCCCGGGAGCCGCCGGGCCCGCCCGGCCCCCGGCCCAAGAGGACAGCCGGAGGAGAATTCCCGCAGCAGCGCATCGCCGCCCGGCCCGGCAT